>OX621241.1:39885000-40249749 GCA_951640165.1 Pseudoips prasinana
CGTGCACGAAGATTGCACGATTTCAGAAGAAATAAAATCAAATTTATTGGATCTTAACTTCTGGACCATGACCGAAAAATGTATTAAATTATTGCAACCAATAACGGATAAACTTTTTAAACTGGAAGGCAACGGAATTTTAATAAATGAAGTATACATGGCTTTCAAAGTAATTAAGTCCACATTTGATTTAATACTACCTGACATTTCCATTTTAAATGTCCAGCAGAAACAAGAAATTATAAACGCTGTAATCAGACGAACAAATAATTGCGTCAAACCTATACATTACGCTGCATATTTGTTAGATCCGAGATCACAAGGAACTGAACTGGACGAAGAACATGAGGTGGATGCCATGGAATTTATTCACGATATGAGTCAATCACTCAATATTGATATTGGTGTAGATTTAGCAAATGGCAGACCATTTATATGGAAAAATGTCTCCGAAATGGACCCAGTTGTTTGGTGGAGAGGTCTCTTCAGTTCTAAATTGCTGAGTAGGGTTGCAGTACGCCTTCTGACCGCTCCCTGCACTTCAGCAGCTACTGAAAGTTCATTTAGCACACATGCACATATACATAGTCACAAAAGGAACAGATTGACCACAAACAGGGCAGCAAAGATAGCTTTTATATCGTATAACTGGAATCTTTTACACAAACATCAAGATGATGATAACGACGAAGACGAAGAGTCATTATCTAGTCCTATACAGTTCTCTAGCCCCTTGAACAACCTCATTAATGAAGAACAACCTTCCACATCGTGTGGAACGCAACAGGAAATAAAATTGTGTGACATTGTCCCTAGATATTATTATTATTATTATTATTAATGATATTATGTATGATGCTCATGACAGTAGCGATAGTGATTGAACCTTTTAAATTGAAAAATACTTTTGTAACTTTTCTATTGCGTGATAAATAATTGTGATTGTCTCTCGTTTTGTTTAATTTTTGTAACATTCTTGGAAGTTTTCATATGTTTTGTTTCTGCAATCAACTATCATTCAAACGTAATGCGCATAAAGAAACTCATAAGCATTTGTTATGAATAGATTCCAAGAACCATACTTAGTGTATTTAAGTATTTATCTATCTATATAAGTATGTATATCGTCGCCTGATAGTGGTACCCTTAGTACAAGCTTTGCTTAGTTTGGGTCTATGATGATCTTTGTGATATTGTTCCTAGAAATTATTATTATTATACTTAGTGACGGCGAACGCGGAGTAGTGTACTACATGGGTTCTTAAAGATATGAAACAGCGTTGAAATGTCATCCACCGCTTCTAAATTTGACATGTGCATATCAGCAGGCAGCGTGGTGTCTTGTTGGGATTTTAGTTTTAAAAATATACTATATGATCGTGATGATTATAATAAATAACGAAAATACCCGTCTATTGGGTTTATAAATACCCGGTTTTTTCCCAAATGGGGAAAAAACCTGGGTATATTCCCGTTGGGTTTTTTCCAGCTGCCCATCTCTAATTAGGCATGACATTTTCATTCCCAGAAATGATCAAAGTTTTAATGGCTTTTATCCGATGCAATCGCATCAAATTGTAGGTAATCTATGAATGTTGTGGTGGCATATTTCTAATATTTTAACAATTATTCATGTTCATATTTATTTATATTATGTATTATCATTATTATGTCTGTTTCAGTGTTAAAACACACTCAGCAAGATACACAACAGTGCACAACAGTGTCGTTAAAATTGAACTAAATTATTTCACGTTTTCCCATTTCACAATCTGACATTGGCAGAATTGTCGACATCGGCACCAATTGCCATTTATAAAAAGAAGAAGAAGATTATGTATTCATCTAATACTCTATGATACTGGGAAACTACTTCATAAGCTTAATATATCTATCACCCTACGAGCATTTAGACATGAGACGTTAACGCAAGGCGAACCCCTCTGCCGGCCATACGTGCCCCTTGGCCATGCACGTTATATAAAACTGTTTCACTGGAAACTCACCCATTTGGTGTCGTTTTCTGTCGCGAAGTAGTGGTCAGTAAAAATGGTGAATGGTGCGGTATTTTCGTGTAAAAGGCGATCATCAAACTTACTGGAACACGGTATTTCCTATCACAATGTTATTTCTTGTTAATTGTGTTTGTAATATTTCATAATTTTGATTCAAATTAACTACCAATTGCGTGCGACAGATTAGTTAGCGACAATTCTACGACGTCATTATCTTGGTAGAAGGCGTAGTACGGGGACAAACCGCCTGAAATTTTTGGTTGAATGAATAAACGTCACATTGTTTTAAAATGCTGTGTTAGTAGTTAGTACATATTGGATTCTTATTTAAGAACGAATGATAAGTTGTTTTAGAAGATTTGTTCAAACAGTTTTATATATATTTTTTGTTCGTCTTATCTTATTTTCGAAGATTTTCAACGAATATCTTTATTACATTTTAACAGGTTTCCGAAGGATCCAGCCGAATGAACTATGGACAAAATTTTGTGCCATAATTCAAACTGGAATACAACAAGAGCCAATGTGATTTGCTCAGAGCATTTTACGCCGGAAAGTATTCAAACTCTTAAGAACAACAAACAGAATACGGGACATAAGAAGGTACTTATAGCACTATATGTCGACGACGGACAGGTTACAGCTGCTTCGGATGCAACTACAGCAAAGAGTCTCATGCATAACCTACAAAGTTGTCTTGAAATAATAAGTCAACCAGCTTAGTTTTATTTAGGACTGGAAATTAAGTGATCCAAAGATGATTCTGCCTTCATCGGACAAGAGTCCCACACTAAGAAGATTTTGGAACGATTCAACATGACGGCCTGCACTCCAGTTTCCATTCCGATTGAGAAATAATCGACTATCTCAGCTTGCATGTTGAATCTATGTTGTTTTCTCTGCACTAAACATATAAAAAAACAGCCAAGTGTGAGTCGGACTCGCCCATGAAGGGTTCCGTAGCAGCAAGTAAGATAATATGCTTTTTTTATTGGAACGAAGTTCCTTATCGCGCGTTGTGAAAGAGGGCTAGACGGAAAAAAATCTTGCGAAAAGTTTCCACGACACTTTTTGCAGCTGTGCGGCGTGCGCATGTTTGTTCAAACCAATTTTCGGTGGAAGTTTGCATGGTAAAATAAAATAAAAAAAGGTTAATTCACGTAGACTTTAACATAGCGCTTGTAAATAGTCAGAACATGTTTGTAGTAATATAGTTGTATACATTATTATTTCTAGTAACCGATATTTAGGTACACATTGTATTGATTGTATAAAAACATTTATAAAAATTATTTTACTATAGCAATGATATTTAGCCAGCTCGTATCAAGTTATTGTCAAGAGATTATGTTTAATTATCTAGTTTAAGTCTAATACTTTTCCTACATTTTGTCAATGGTTCTGTCTATATTAAGGTATTATTATTATGACGGACCTTGTGTTAATAACGACGGTCGCGCTTTAATGCTACCAGCGGATCCAATGCGCCCCAACTGAGAAGACCCAGCGAAACAAACTCAGTGGGTTCATCTACTACCGGTTTCAACACGACCCAGTTGAGACGGTCCGGCGAAACATACTCAAGCGGGCATGAACACGGGATTTGGTCCAATTAGAGTAATTATTTAGTAGGCAAACACAATATATGCTCGGTTGTCTGAATGCTTATTATTTTAGATTATATTTAGGTATACAAAATAAAATCTTCGACACAATAACGTTATTCATTTTGAGACAGAGTCAATAATTTTAAATTAAGTATATGATAGCAATCATTTACATATAGTTGAGTGAAACCATCTGTTTTCGTCCCGATAAATAGGACATCACAAGATCAAGAGACGTGCCAGATATTCCATAATAGTTCAGCTTAACCACGAGCGTACGGTGATCAACACAATCGAAAGCCTTAGATATATCACATAAAATTCCCAGCGCACCCCGTGATCCCTCCCAAGCCTCCAATATTGACCTAATTAATGTGCAACCTGCATCTTTAGTAGAACGGCCCCTTGTAAACCCGAACTGCTTGTTATGCAATATCTCATCCACGTTAAAGTGCGACAACATTTGGCTAAGCATCAGCTTTTCAAATATTTTACTTAAAGCTGGCAGTATTGAGATAGGCCTATCATTCGTGGCATTTTTTTAACAACCTGCCTTTAAAACGGGTACTATCTTACTTATTTTCACTAAAGATTGCCATGATCCTTGCAGCCATTGAAGATGGCTGCAAGGATTGAAGCAATGAAGAAGAAGAAGAAGTACACTTTATTGCAAAAATAAGTAAAACATAACAATGGTTACAAACAAGGACATAAACTTATTATGCAACTGGCGGCCTTATCGCTAAAAGCGATCTCTTCCAGGCAACCGTTGTGCGTTGAATGGACCAGAATTGAAAATAACCTGATGAAGGTAGCAGAAGATGTACTAATTGCCATTAGAAGTTATTAATCTAAATTAATCTAATATTACGTACGAATACGTAACTAGAGTCATACGACTATACATATACATAAATAGATACATACATATAAATAGATAGATATATACATATGTATAAATATATTTACAAATATAAGTGTAAGGATATCATTTCACAATAGGAAAGCAGTATATTTATTGCCTAGTAGATATCGTCAAATAGTGCTGTTTCATCATATTTTTAAATACATGCTGTGATTGAGCGCACCTGATCTGTATTGGCAGCGCATTCTATAAGTGCACAGCTTGTACACTGAAGGATTTGTCGGTGAAATTAGTGGAATGCGCTGGCATTTTGAGTCGTAAGTTTTCTGAAGACCGCAAGAGTCTCGAATGAGTTGAGTGAAGAAACTTGAAACGTTCCTTGAGATAGAGAGGAATAGCGGGATTGAACAGAATACTGTATAGAAGCGTGACAATGTGAGTATTCCGACGAAGTCTTATGGGCAGCCACTTGAGTTTAGTGCGAAACTCAGAGACGTGATTATATTTACGCAAACCAAATATGAATCGTATACAGAAGTTTTGAAGTCGCTCAAGTTTATCAAGTTGGTCCTCCGTGACATCAAGATAACTGGTATCACCATAGTCAAGGATAGGGAGAAACAAGGACTGCGCAAGTGCAATTTTGGTAGCAGTAGGGAGAAAGTTTCGTAGGCGTCTTAGTGAACTAGCAGAAGCAAACATCTTTCTGCTAACTTCTTGTATTTGTGGACCCCAGGAAAGAGTATTGTCTATATAAATACCTAAATTCTTCACCTTGTCAGTATAAGGTATAACAGTGCCGTTGAAAACGACATGGGGAATTTGGGACCAATCAACATTAGTAATTTTCCGAGAGCTGCCAACAACAATGACTTGACACTTTTCTGGATTAACATTGATACCATATCTCATGCTCCACTTACTTATATGAGATAAGTCTTTGTTAATGACATTAATGGCTTCCGATAGCTTGTCAAAAGGTGTTTGGGTGTATATTTGAAGATCATCCGCGTAAAGGTGGTAGGCTGAAATAAGTTGGTCAGAAATAGCATTAATAAATATAGCGAAAAGCAAAGGAGATAAAACGCCACCCTGTGGTACACCAGCAGTAGTATCACACCAAGAAGAGAAAGAGTCTTCTATGCGAACCCGCTGCCGACGTCCAAACAGGTAACTGCGAAACCAGTCAATTACCGTTGGAGATATGTTAATAGAGCGTAAAATGGCCAAAAGGATGTCAAAATCTACCGTGTTAAAGGCATTGCTGAAGTCCAACAATGTAAGCACTGTCATTTTGCCATTTTCCATGCCTGTCCTGATATCTTCCGTAACATTGATCAAGGCTGTGGTCGTACTGTGACCTGGACGAAAACCGGATTGGTAAGGATTGAGAAGATTGTTCTTGCGTAGGAACACACTGAGTTGGTTATGGATGAGTCGCTCAAGAACTTTGGATAGAAAAGGAAGTATAGATATTGGACGGTACTGGGAAATTGAAGTGGGATGGGATTTCTTTGGTAAAGGAATGATATGTGCGTTTTTCCACAAGGATGGAAAGACACCACTAAAAATGGAAAAATTGAGGATATGGCAGATAATGGGAAGGATTTCGTCAAGGATAGGTAGGATCATGTTACGGCTAATACAG
Source organism: Pseudoips prasinana (assembly GCA_951640165.1). Classification (NCBI taxonomy): domain Eukaryota; kingdom Metazoa; phylum Arthropoda; class Insecta; order Lepidoptera; family Nolidae; genus Pseudoips; species Pseudoips prasinana. The sequence goes on from OX621241.1 coordinate 39,891,136, forward strand.
TCGCTACCAATAGCATTAGATGCTATTGACAATACGCTCGTCTTAACATCACAAGCAGAGAATTGACTAAAGACAAAATGTGGAAAGTTGGGAGCCGGGAAAGATAATAAATAGTTGATTGTGGAGGTTTTTACAGTCCTGTCAAAGTTGGACGAAGATGAGAAGTGCTGATTAAGCAAGTTGAGGTCTAGGTCTTTGGGAATACTGTCTTGTCGTGATTTTCCGACCCCCATAGATCTAAGAAATTTCCATACTTTCGCTGGGTCTCCATTTTGAACAGATTTATGAATATGCTGGCGTTGTGCATCCCTACACACCTTATTACAGTGATTTCTTATACTGATATATTTATCCCGGTGATGATCAGTTTTTCGTATCTTCATTTTAGTTTTTGCTATAACTTTCTTATGGAGAAGTATTTTTTTTCTTCTGAAAGCCAAGATGCTGGAAGATGTTTTAATCTGATCGGCCGGACAGGAGCATGTTTGTCGTAGATATTGACTATTGTTGACGTAAAAATATCGACTTTTTCATCAATGGTGTTAGCGTTAAGGAGCGTTGTCCAATCAATGCTGCTGGCGTCCTCTAGAAGATTAGTAAGGTTAATGCTAGCAAAATTGCGCTGCAAGAGAATTTTTGGCTTAGACTTAGGCGGCCGAATTTTGTATGAAAGGTAGATAAGATCATGATAAGAGAAGGCGTCGGCAGAACACTGTCCGTGTTTAGCAACGTGTTGAGAAGAAGAAACAAAAATAAGATCGAGAAGTGAAGGAGTAGAGTTAGGAAAATTATGCGTAGCATTTAGTGGAAGGATAGATAAGTTACTAGATTCAAGTAGAGAGACAAGGCGAGATGAGCGATAATCATTCTTTAAGAGACATGTATTGAACTCCCCCATGACTATGGTGTGACTGTAAGAAGGGAGGACGTTTTCTAGGAGTTTTTCCAAAGAGGAGAAATAATTTACCCTTAAAGACGGGCTATAATATACACCAAGTAAAATTTTTCGATGACTAAGCTCGACTTCAATGAATAGATGCTCGCCTGCGGTTGATGGGGGCGGCTCAGTTGACATATCTACAATAGAATAGGATATACTGGAAAGCAAATAAATGGCAACCCGCCACCTACACCACTCGCACGATCATTTCTAATTAGATTGAAGCCGGTGAGTGAGTATAGCGTAGATGGAAGACATGGCTTTAGCCATGATTCAGAAATGAGTATGGCGTGAATATTCTTACAGTCAGAAGATGCCAGCATATCCGCGAAGTGAGCCGACTCTTATTTACTCTGTCTCAAAATGAATAATGTTATTGTTTCGAAGTTTTTCTTTTGTATACCTAAATATAATCTAAAATAATAAGCATTCAGACAACCGATCGAGCATATATTGTGTTTGCCTACTAAATAATTACTCTAATTGGACCAAATCCCGTGTTCATGCCCGCTTGAGTATGTTTCGCCGGACCGTCTCAACTGGGTCGTGTTGAAACCGGTAGTAGATGAACCCACTGAGTTTGTTTCGCTGGGTCTTCTCAGTTGGGGCGCATTGGATCCGGTGGTAGCATTAAAGCGCGACCGTCGTTATTAACACAAGGTCCGTCATAATAATAATACCTTTAATATAGACAGAACCATTGACAATATGTAGTAAAAATATTAGACTTAAACTAGATAATTAAACATAATCTCTTGACAATAACTTGATACGAGCTAGCTAAATATCATTTCTGTAATAAAATAAATTTTATAAATGTTTTCATACAAGATGTACCTAAATATCTATGTTACTAGAAATAATATCTAATGTATACAACTATATTACTACAAACATGTTCTGACTATTTACAAGCGCTTTTTTAAAGTCTACGTGAATAAAAACCTTTTTTATTTTATTTTATTTTATTTTAATACTCTGGGCATTTATATGAACCACATTGAAATTCTTGGGCACATCAGAAAACTGCGTTATTAAGGTATCTGCTAGTGAAGGTACACTAATGAAACTGTCACTATCACTGCACAAGTAAAAACTTTCGTTATCACTACTACAATCCGACATAATAAATAAAGTAAATAAATAATAAATATATAATATAAATTATAATATTGTAATAAACAAAAAATAAAAATATGTAGTTACTATCAATTTTGGTTCACCCACCGGCAAGCTTTAACATGAAAACAAAGAATAGTTAAATTTAAATAAGATACAAACAAATCACACAAACCGCACAAAAAATAAAAATAAATAAATTTTAGTACATTAGTAGATGCTTAAACAAAATTTACGTAATTAAAACTATAATTTCAATCTCAATGTCACCGGCTGAAAAGAATCAAGTCCCGTGTTAAAAATTGTAAGAAAACACTCTATGGAACACAACTGTCATTCGACTAGTGTTTTGACACCTAATGTCATTTGGAAAATAATAATATGTTGATTAACCCAAAGATATTATTTGGATTAACCTACACTGAGCGGTTTGTTATTATATGACGGCGTTTACGTCAAACGTCAGGTTGACAGGACTGTCAATGTCAACCTAGCGAAGCGTCATTGTCGATGATAGTGTGGGCGGCCATCTTGAAGTCACTTTTGAACGAGACGGCGCCCGCGCACCACCCTTGTGACGAATCGCTGAGAATCTTCGCCATCACGATATTCTAAGATTTAGTTTGATTGATTTTACGTTGTAGTAATCACTAAACATCTAATTAAATCGTGATTCTTGTGAATTACGTTGATTGTAATTTGAAGTACCTAATTTATTTCTGTTCCGCCCTCACCTACCCATAAAATTATAAGAGGATGAGTTGTGGTGAAGAGCCTTCAAGCCGTCCTGCCTCGTCATCAGAAGTGGGATCAAGAACCGAAGATAAGCCACATGGTGAAGATATTTTTCGAAAAATGTTTGAGCTAGAAAATAGCCGGATGTTGAGTCTGATGGAAGCGATTTAAAATCAAGTGAGCGCCCACAATATAAAGCAACTCAAATTAGACCCCAAACTGACACAAACGCACGTGCTTGGGCATACTGTTGACCTTTGTTTCGGTGAAAATCATTTATAATAGCTATGGTGCGCTGAAAAGCACGGCGTCGCAGTGGCTATCACAAATATCGTTCCTTGAGATGCGGTGGTTGCAGATTCGAGTTATTTACTCCACGGAATGATAGTGTTGAAACACCCACGACTGACCTCATTAACCTGCAAAATAGCAAACGCAAGGAAAACGAATATCTGTGCGTGACCATGTCCGTGTGACCGTGAAATGACCAAAATGGACAAATATGGCCGAAAACTACATTGCTGTCCACTGCACTGTCACATTCGTCAAAATTCCACAACCACCTACAACGATTAGCCTTCAATACGGAGATTATTACGAGAAAGAAGCTGCAGCGAGAATTGAAACCGTCTACTTTAGGAAAGGAATGCGCCTCAAGTAGCTGAATATAATTGTGTACACGCAAAACGATCCGAAACTGTATCGTTCTTAATGTGGTTTTATAGTGTTTTTAAATTGTCTTTTTTAAAGTGTTTTCAGTGCGGCAAGCTAGGACATGGTGCATGTGAGTGCATGTGAGTATCGTCCGAAAAAGAGAAGGTCAACAACGCCGGCAGCGATGACGTCTTCTGCGACCAGAAACCAGACATCGCTGCTGTTTACGCTGTGGCCATTTAGCTTCGAAGTGCGACCGTGGCAATAAACAACGTGATCACAAGAGATGCCCGTTAACATCTACGTCGTTAACACACCAGAGAGGACATTTTGGTGAGTAGTTCCATTTTTATACGTTTCTAGAGCTGATTGTTCACTTATGACTCATGAGCTGATTGCTCACAAGCTACAGACGGCTTATAAATTTCGAACAAAACTGTTTAAAAATATTGTAAACTATTCTTGTAGCTTACAAATTTCAACACAGATCGAGATCGATAATATTTCGTTGTTTTTCATGGACAACCCAATCGTCGTTTACGTTATGATGGGGGCGCTTTTTGTTCCATCACTCTCGTGATCCGATGAGTCGACTGACGGCGCGACCGATGAGAGGTCGGGCTCGGGACTTACGGATTTGCGTGCTCTCCGAGGCACGGGGGTGTAATACTGCCAGCTCCCGGACTTCGGGCTGATACTGGGAGATTTCTTTTTACGGATAAGTCCCAAAATCGTTTTTTTTTGGCCCGAACCGTGTTCGAACCCAGCACCTCATTAACGGCTACCGCTGGACCAACGAGGTGGTCAAATACGACCTGTAATAAACTGACATTTTATCTGTTTAAAATAGTAAACCTTTGTGCGCGACTGAATTCAATATTGATTTGATTATGTACCCTCAAAATTTAGAAATGACTTCGTAGTGCTCTTGAAATTATTTGATAGTCAGTTGCCTCGAGAGGGATGACTTGTCATGGATGATCGCTTGTTATATCCGAGACGAATTGTGTCGTCCGCGTCAGTTGCCTTGAGAGGGCTGACTTGTCATGGATGATCGCTTGCTATTTCCGAGACGAATTGTGTCGTCCGAGTCAGTTCCCTCGGGAGGGCTGACTTGATCTGGATGCTTGCCTGCTAAGTGTAAGACGAATTGTGTCGTCCGGGTCACATCCTTGTTAGGATTGGCTTGTCTAGATGTTTACAAGAACGAAAATGTGCTGTATTGGCTTATCATAACTGGCTAAATTCTAGCGAGTTATGATATCTAATGCGTTTGTGGACTGGTCTTACTGAAGTGTAGTCCGAGTCACACCTCACGGTTGGCTAAGCGATACACTTGCCTGGTTAGTCAAAGCCATTAAATGTTTTTAGTGTTTGTATACTGATGAAAATGATAAAGTCAGGATGAGCGAACGGACTATGCAGTTATACAATACAATACAATACAAATACTCTTTATTGTACACCAAGATTTACATATAAAGTATAAAGTTGTAATAAATCTAGTACAATGGGCGGTCTTATCGCTAACTGCGATCTCTTCCAGACAACCTTAGGATGGACAAGATCAGCAAGAAGAATAATTAAATGAGTGATAGGGGTGTAGCAACTTAAGAAAGAAATAGTAAATAGAAATAGACTAGTCTAGTAAATTAAGAGAGAAAATTGTGAAACATTATCTTGAAGTAATGCCTACAGCTCGTAGGTATTACACATATATATATATATAATATACATATTAATATGTAATTGAAATTTGTTGAGATATATATCTAGTTATCTTAGTTTGTTTCAGATAAATCGCCCGAGGACGGTCAGTCCGGCCGTGACGGCGTTTACGTCAAACGTCAGGTTGACAGGACTGTCAATGTCAACCTAGCGAAGCGTCATTGTCGATGATAGTGTGGGCGGCCATCTTGAAGTCACTTTTGAACGAGACGGCGCCCGCGCACCACCCTTGTGACGAATCGCTGAGAATCTTCACCATCACGATATTTTATACATCTAATTAAATCGTGATTCTTGTGAATTACGTTGATTGTAATTTGAAGTACCTAATTTATTTCTGTTCCGCCCTCACCTACCCATAAAATTATAAGAGGATGAGTTGTGGTGAAGAGCCTTCAAGCCGTCCTGCCTCGTCATATAAAAAATTATGTTTAGTATGATTGATTCAATTGCTTTAACAGACAGTCCCCACAAATCTTCTGTGCCTTTCCTTTTAATACTCTTAAAAGCTTGTATAATATCATCACTTGTTACGGATTTAAAACTAAATTTAGGCACAGTTTGTTTTAAACTTTGATTTAAAAAGAGTTCAGCCACATCTGGTGACGATGAGAGACACTTAGTAATATCCACGGGTATATTTAGAAAAAGGAGCTAAACTATTGGCAATGGTAAGCTTGTCTGAAACCAGTTCATCACTAATATTCAATACTACTGTTTGATCTCTTAATCTACTTTTACCAGTTTCAGTATTAATTATTTGCTAAGCTGATTTTATTATATTATCAGTTTTTTTTTTAATTTTATCTCTTATATATTAAGATTTAGCTTGAATGCAAACCTTTTTAAAATTTTTGAGAAATTTCTAACATAATTAATAAAATTGACATCAGGGTTATAGTACCTTCTGTCATACAACTCATATAAAAAATCTCTACTCAGTCTAATGCCCTGAGTTGCCCAAGAACTAAATTTTATCTTATTACTGTCAACCGTTATGTTTTTTTTATTAAACAAGCTTTATTAAATTTTTTGCAAATACAGTGGAATAATGTAGTTTACAATGTACATACTGTTAGGGTTACTTTTGTTTGGCAATAGATGGCACAAACTTTTCTCCAGGTTGTTACTGAACTTTACTAAATTAGATTTTATAAGAGGTCTAAAACGAATTTTTTGTTTATTTATATTTATCTAATTTTTAATCTTTATTATTTGGCATTTATGGTCAGAGCGAGCGTTGTTGTTATAATTACTGTTTTTAAACTAATGTTTATGTACTGCATTGTGAGCTTGAGAAGTACAAGTGTATGTAAATATGATTAAACTAATAATTTAATCTTATGATAATTTTTTCAAGTTAGTCTTTTATAAACATAGAGCTTAAACAATCAGAAGACTATTATTCCCTATGGCACAAACTTTTCTCCAGGTTGTTACTGAACTTTCCCAAATTAGATTTTGTTAGAGGTCTAAAACAAATTTTTGTTTATTTATATTTATCTCATTTTTTATCTTTATTATTGGGCATTTATGGTCAGAGCGAACACCAGCCACCGAACACTTCTCAGAGACATCAAAGTTGGTAATTATGTTATCAATGCAAGTACCGGATGTGGGTGTGACTCTCGTGGCCTCAGAGAACAAGAATTTAAGGTTAAAGGACCGAAATACAGGTAGAAATATGTTTATTTCAGGTGAATCTGCTTAAATGTTCATATCAAAATCACCACATACAAGGATTTTTTTATTACTTTTAATTTTCCTAAGAATCTCTTCTATTGCTGCTGTAAGCTGCTGATGCTGGTGGTCTATATCTACACACATATTATACAATAAAACTGCGTCTCTACACATGCCACCTCACACACACGCTCAATAGATGGTAATTTAAATAATATATTTATTTTAGTTTATCATTCTCTCATTTGAGAAGTTACAGGGGTGGGGTGGGAGGGAACCTCATTTTACCACTTTGGAAGTGTCTCTCGCGCAAACTATACAGTTAAGAAAAAAATGATATTAGAAACCCCAATATCATTTTTGAACACCATAGACACCCCACATGTATGGGTTTGATGAAATAAAATATTTTGAGTTTCAGTTCTATGTATGGGCAAGCCCCAATATTTATTATTTATTTTTCTATTTTTCCGTGAAAATTTTAATGCGGTTCATAGAATACATCTACTTACAAAGTTTCAACATTATAGTCCTTATAGTTTCGGAAAACAGTGGCGGTGACATACGGACGGACAGACAGAGTATGAAATCGTCAAAAATGCAATAAATGCTGAAAATAATATTAAGGTCATTTTTCTTGATATGTACATGCTTGTCTAGCTCTGAGCTATCGCATTCGACTGCACGGGCAATTTCAAGATTGTCACCCATTTAACGTGTTTCTAAGAGAAATAGTAGTGTTATTAAGAGCCATTTCACAAAATGACTACGCTCGAGTTTAGGTAAAAGACTGCATCATTGTTTATGTGTGCGTGTCTACCCACTCAAACGCAATGTAAACTGTGTAATACACGTGTCAAGACGGACGAGGCTATCTTGAGCCGTAATCGTAATGTGAATTGATAAGAGATTTATAAAAAAAAGTTATATTTACTCTAACGAAGATTTCTAGCTAGATCATAAGAAAACATGGATAGGTATGTTATGTAAAATATTTAATAAAAGTTGATACAAAAACGAACATAGTATTTTTAATATGCTAAATGCATATTTGCCGTAAAGGCATTGATGTTACCTTTCTCGGATCTATGATTTCCGGCAATACGCAGTCTTGGTAAAACCGAACCAATTTGGGTAGCATTTTCGCCTGCCAAAAAACGTCGTCTTTCTCTACTCTTACTACTTTCAATGGAAAATCAGGACCTGACCATACAGCAAATACACATACGTTTTTTTTACGATTTGCGATTTACGATTGAGTCTGAAAGTTTCATTGATTCGTCTAGGTCTCCAGGGTCTACTGCACCATGTTCTTTCTCCTATAAATTTTTATATAATTATTGACAAACACTAAATAAACTTCTGATTCAAATAAACAATTGTTAAAATGTTACGTACAACTTCTGTTGCCGAATCTGAATTATCACTTGTACGGCTAGTACCTGGCACCGCGTCTGATCTAAAGGCGCTACCCTCCTCTGTACGTTTTAGACGATTATTCATTCTAAAATAGCTGTTAATTTTCAATATCTACGTATAAGTTACATATTAAATCAATAATAATCGGTTACAGTAAATATGAATATTGTAAATAAAAAAAACCGGGCAAGTGCGAGTCGGACTCGCACATGAAGGGTTCCGCAGCAGCAAGTATTTCAGTTGATTAAATGAAAGGTAAAGTGCGGTTTACGATTTATGATGCATTAAAAAAAACTACTTGCTAGATCTCGTTCAAACCAATTTTCGTTGTTAGTTTACATGGTAATATACATCATATATTTTTTTTAGTTTTATCATTCTCTTATTTTAGAAGTTAGAGGGGGGGGACACCCATTTTACCACTTTGGAAGTGTCTCTCGCGCAAACTATTCAGTTTAGAAAAAAATAATATTAGGAACCTCAATATCATTTTTGAAGACCTATCCATAGACACCCCACATGTATGGGTACGATGACCAAAACATTTTTGAGTTTCAGTTCTATGTATGGGGAACCCCCAAAATTATTATTATTTTTCTATTTTTGTGTGAAAATCTTAATGCGGTTCACAGAATACACCTACTTACCAAGTTTCAACAGTACAGCTCTTATAGTTTCGGAAAAAAATGGCTGTGACATACGGACGGACAGACAGACAGACATGACGAATCTATAAGGGTTGCGTTTTTTGCCATTTGGCTACGGAACCCTAAAAATAGGTATCTACCTCACTTCTGTTGCTTTTTTTAAAGCTGCAGAATTATTACGTTTCCTTTTTTTTTACGCAACGGTATACACATTCCTCGCGCCCCATAGCTAGTAATGAAACAAAAATATATAATTATTCTACAAAAAACTAAAATCTTACATACATACATACTTCATAATAAATAAAACCGTACCTTATGAAAAAATACAAAACGAATCAAAACTATGTGGTCGCAGTATATGAATTACTTCACTATACGAGCGCTCGAAAGTCGGGACGCGGGAAAAATGGCACAGGTCCTACCTCGATGGGCGCTCGCGCCGTACTAATCGGTACCCACCCGTGTATCGTAATTTATTGTAATTTAAACTGATGTTCAAATCGATATTATGACAAATTAATTGCCAATATTTAAAAAAAAACTGTAGAATTGGATTCTCCAAAGAACATAGTTTATGATGGTATAATTTTATTTTAGTAATAACGCTTTATTTAAACCAAAAATCACTATGAAATTCCAAGAAAAAACTTAAAATTGGTGTAAGGATTAATTTTTTTACTAATTAATGGTAACAAAATTCAAGAATCTGTTACATTAAACGACGAATAAAATATATGTCTCATCCTGAATGTATTTTTTTTAGATTAGTTTATAAGTATTATTGCTAGTTACAGGACTTTGAAATTCACTCTACGGCGATATTTCATTAAAATGGTTCTGGGAGATGAGTCACTACAGAACAAGCAAATTTTTGTTGGTAAATGTGATACATTAAACGTCAACAAAAACGATTTTTCCATATTTAACATGTATTAAATAATTTTTGGGTATTACTCAAGATGGTAATAGAGGAGCCCAAAATCTTAGAAATTCGCACGAAAGCGTGAAATGGCTCTTAACAAATGTAGTTCTGTTACGTGTAGTGAGTAGCAGGCATGGACTTAGTAAGTCCATGGTAGCAGGATCCTATTAGTTACACTAGTGGGTAGGCACATATTATGTAAATTTTGTTTGAAATAATATGTGTATGTAATTATATAGTCTATAATAAAATGTAGTGTTGGTGAGTGGATGGTTTTGATATTATTATGTGGTGTAGTTATGTATCTGTTTGCAAGTACTAGTATGTGAGTTATACAAAGGATGATTTCTGGGGGCCTTGATTTTGTTAACAATATATAAAGTCAAAGTCAAAGTAAGTTTATTCCGTAAAAATTTTACATTTATGTGGAATCGTCATATTTTTTTTACCCTACCGTGCAGTGCATGACGTGGCAGCTACTGAGAAACACTGCCAGAAAACTCAGTAGAAATCCTTTTTTAAAATAAAATATACTTAAGATTAATTACAATCATGTGTGTTGACTCAGAACAACTCCATCCCAAGCACTTTTATCACTTAAATAATCAGAAATTTTGTATGAAACTATGAAAATAACTGAAATAAACCATTCTAGCTGTGTCAACATCAGTCAGCCGTCTAATAGTTTTCACTGCATATGCTGCAGAACTTAATTTGCCGGACAGTTTTTCTATTTGTGGGCTCCATTGTAGCTTTGAGTCAATAGTGATACCCAAGAACACAGTTGATTCAACAGGGTCCAACCTAGCTCCATTAAGTTGTACATTGGTTGTCGCCTGTTTCACATTCGGTGTAGTGAATTTAATGACTTTAGTTTTCTTATCATTAAGCACAAGATTATTGGCATTAAACCAATGAACAACTTTAGAGATTGCATCATTAACATCGTCAAAATTGCTTAATTGTCGGTTTATTTTGAACGTCAGGGAAGTATCATCTGCAAACAACACAATCTCATGCTTATCCCTTACGTAGTAAGGTAAGTCATTTATATAAATTAAAAACAAAAATGGGCCCAGAATTGACCCCTGTGGGACGCCCATTACCACTGGAGATCCCGGAGATATTTTACCGTTTATTTCGACCTTCTGAATTCTATTGCCCAAGTAAGAAGTCAGAAGTTCGAGAGCCTTGTTCCTAATACCGTAGTGGTGTAATTTTCTGACCAGAGTATCATGATGAACGCAATCGAACGCTTTGGACAAATCGCAAAAGATACCTAATGCATCTTGCGAGTCTTCCCACGCCGCGAATATACTTTTTAATAAGTTGACCCCTGCATCTATGGTTGAACAACCCTTTGTGAATCCAAACTGTTTCCGGTGTAGTAAATTATGTATATTAAAGTGTCTGAGCAGCTGGCTAAGCATAAGCTTTTCAAATATTTTACTAAGAGTGGGCAGCACGGAAACAGGTCGAAAATTTGAAGGGTCTGAAGTATCACCAGATTTAAACAAAGGAATGATTTTACTATACTTCATCAAGTCAGGAAATACACCTGATGCAACACAGCAATTGAACACAGTAGCTAAGTGTGGGGCGATTATAGTAATAATTGATGAAACAGTCTTAACAGATAGACCCCACAGATCCTTTGTGTTTTTCATATTAATACTCTTGAAAGCATTTAAAATATCTTTAGGGCTAACCACCGAAAATTCAAAAACTGTGTCACACGACCCTACGCTTTGCTTGAGTATCTGCTCAGCAGATGTAGAAGCACATGAAAGAGAGTTAGTAAGTATGACTGGAATATTCGAAAAATATTTTTCCAACTCAGTCGCAGTCTCCAAATCGCCTTTAATATCTATGTTGTTTATTACTAAGTTAAAATCACGACTACGTATTTTTGTTTTACCTGTCTCAGCATTAATTATCTTCCAAGTAGTTTTGATTATATTTGTAGAAGATTTAAGTATATTTTTTATGTGCAAAGATTTAGCAGCGGTACAGGCTCGTCTAAATGTTTTGGCATATTGTTTCACATATTCTTGAAACTCTGTATTATGATTATGGGATCTTTCTTCATACAATTCATACAACCGATTCCGACTTTTATAGATGCCTGGAGTTGCCCAATCACTGAATACCAGACGGTCACTTACAGACAGTTGTTTGGGTGTGAACATTGTGCAGAACTCATCATTAATCAAATTGAATAAAGAGTTGTACAAGTGATCCGGATTATCATGATAGGGCAGCCATGCTATTTGTTTTACTATATTACATTTAAATTTGTCTAAGCGGTTTTCACTAAATGGAATATAGCTTATAAGTTTTCTTTTAATTTTTGGAGCATTGGAATAAGTTACCAACTGACCTGAATGATCTGACTGAATTTTATTGATTATTGATTTAAATAAAGGTTTTACAGTGCTAAATATATTATCAATGCATGTAGCACTTGTAGCAGTTACTCTAGTTGGTTCTGTAAAATTGTGATATAAATTATAGGATTTAAACAAATTTAATAAATTGCAACTTATTGTGCTTTTCTCCAAAATGTTTATATTAAAATCTCCACAAATAATAACTGTTTTATGGCTGTTAGATAATTTATTTAATGCATCCTCCATAATATCTGAAAAAGTATCAAATGGTGCACAAGGAGGTTTGTAAAGACTCAAAACAATAAATTGCTCCAACTCAACACATGAAATCTCTACAACTCGCTCAACAGAGAGGCTCACAACATCACTTCTTTCTTTAAACTTTAACAACTTATTTATTAGAATTAGAGAGCCACCATGAATATATTTTTCCCTGATGAACGAGCTTACAACCTGGTGATTATTGAAGCTGAAAATGAATTGATGGAGTTTTAGCCAGTGCTCAGTTAAACATAAAATATCTATATTGTTACAATTCAAAAACAGCTCCAATTCTAGCTCTTTTCCCATCAAACCTTGAATATTTTGGTGCACCAGGTTAATACAATTTTTTTAGTATATTTATTGACTTTATCATGTATGTTTGATGGTTTCAAATTTTTTTTTATTACATTACGTGGATCTGCCTTCCCACTTAAACTCACATTAGAACCATGACCAGAATTTGGTATTATGCAAGAGAAATCCTCTATTGTCATACTATTTAATTTAAATTATTTTGAATATAAATGTCATTTGAATTGGATATATTCAAATTAAACCTAAATTAATACGAATACACACTAAATATAATTATATGTGAAAACTTATAACATAAACAGAGAATTTAAAATTTAAGTTTACTAATTTGAATGGGTGCCATCTATTTGAGGATCTATGGTAAATAGATAGTCATTTTTGAAGTGCAAGTTTATGTATGTGTTCTTCGCAAATAATATTTATAGTTGGTTCATTTTCATCTTTCTTTAAAAACATGTTACCAAAAGCAGTCCAGCAAAACTTGTACGCTCCAGATCTGGTCAAGTCTCGAGCCAGGAAATGTAGACGAGACCGTTTCAAGGTTAAATGCTCCGACAGAAATATGGGAGTGTCCTCTTGGGTTTTAAACCCCATGTGTTTTTTTGGAAAACACTGCAATTATCTAATGAAAAATAGCTTGGTGACTGTAATACTATTTTGTGTTGATTGAGAACTATATTCAATATGTAAAACTGCCGGACGCTTAATACTGCAGCTTCAGAGTAGAGTTTGAAAGATAAATAGTGCATATTGCATTCTTATTTTAGAGCGAATTAAAAGTTGTTTAAGAAGTTTTGTTCAAACATTTTTTAAATATCTAAAAATGTTTCTTTGTAAATTGATCTTATTTTCGTAATTATTCAACAACTAACTTTATTAACTTTTAACTGGTTTCAGAAGGGTCTAAAGCTTAATGAACTATAGATAAAATTTTATGGTCAAAATTCACACTGGAATACAAGAAGAACGTCGGAAAGTATTCAAATTCTTGTAAAAAACATAAGAAAATTGGTTGACGGTGCACCACCAACATTGAAATCCCGTCAATTCAGGGTAGATAATATATTCCTTATGCCTACCTAGGTAAATATAACATATATACATATGTAGAATTTCAACTAAAGAAGTTGAAATAGTTGCTACAAGCGAAGGACTATAAACAAATTTCTTAAACAATAAAAATAAAAACTGGTTTATAGTTGGTGGTATTCCTTAAAATTATAATACCAACTATAATTCAGTTCTTTTATTTTTTACTGTCTGTTACAGAAGATATATTTTCGATCTAGATAAATTAATAATAATAATAGTATGGAAGAGCAAGGTGTTCTATGATAGATTCCACCAGGCTTTGCATGGTCCTACGGCGCCGATGAACCGGACATTGACGCTAATCCCCCCTAACGCTGGGAGCTAATCCCAGCGCGAGAGAGTATGCGGCGCCCGGCTGGCTTCTCCAGCGTTTAGAGGAAAAGAACTCCACTCGTCTTGTATAAGCGGTCCCGGAAAGAGGTAACCTGCTGTAGCTCAGGTTGCCTAAACGCGCTTGTGCGTGCTGGGGAGGGAGGAGGCTTTCGGGCCCCTCCCCTCCCCGGGTGTGACTCTCGTGGACGCTCAGTGTAAAGCGGAGGTACTGGCGAGATCGTTAGCAAGCCAAGGAATACCGGAAGCACATCTTCAAGGACGGTACCATCGACATTTGTCGGGCGTGTCACCGTCGCGGAGAGTCTATCAGACACATTGTTTCCGGTTGATCCTATCTTGCCAACGGTGAGTACTTGCACAGGCATAACCAAGTCGACAGGATTAAGCACCAGCAGCTTGCTCTTCGGTATGGTCTTGTAGACTCCGAAGTGCCGTATTACATGTACGTACCGGAACCAGTTCTCGAAAGCGGTTGTGCCAAGCTCTACTGGGACCGGCCTATCATTACGGGGAGGACTATTGTTGCCAATAAGCCTGATATCGTATTGGTAGACCGATTGAAGCGCCGGGCATTTATGATTTATATCACTATCCCGTTTGATGATAACCTCATAAGAGCCGAGACTGAAAAGTTGTCAATATACTTACATTTGGTTCACGAGGTTACCACCATATGGGATGTGGACTCAACAATAATTGTCGTGATAGTCATCTCCGTAAACGGTCTCATAGCACGCTCGACCAACATCTTAAGAGGCTTTCGCTAGATCACTGGGTCAAGGGTCGGATAAAAAAGGCGGCAATAATGGGAACGGCACGCATTGTGAGAGGGTTCCTTACTCTGTCGCCCTGACCACCGGCGGCCTAGGGTGTCAAACCCCGCCGCTGGAGGAACTCTATTTTTTTCATATTTATTTATATATTATTGTTTCCTTTTAGATATCAACTTTATAAATATAAATAAGTAAAAAATAAGAAATTAAATAAAAAAATTGGAATAATAATATTTATTTCTTAAAGTTAATATTATTCTTAATTAAATTAGGTATGAAATAAGTAATAAATAAAATAATATTATTATGTAATTAAGTGTTTTACATAAAGGCAAAAATTCTCGTGTAAGCTAAGATGAGCTACTTACTGACTTATTCATCTATCGTTCAGGTTTAACGGTTCTTAGCGAATACCTACCACTACAGATTGTCTGAGTGTGGATCTAAACAAAGCGTTACTACGCTCTATTTTACACATGTGTGCAAATTATAAGTTGGTGTCCGAGATTGTTATAATGCGCATTTACATGAATAACTTCATATAGTTAGTATATCTACGGAATAGAGCACTAGCAGCAACACTGTACTTGTGACAAAAAGAGATGCTTGACGCAACGTAACAAAACCATTTTTGGTATCTTTTTGACAGTTTGTCAGCACTCATCGGCAGGCTGAGAAATTGATTCCCGTGTATTTTTCTGATTGGATGTTAAATCGTGGATATATGAAAAATGGTGCTGACTTTGTTCAGTAATTGATTGTTGTACAACACAGTGAAATAACCCCGAAAAATGTTAATTTCTCAGGTATATTATTCCAAATCGACACCTCCATACTTAGGATTTATCAGTAATAGCATCTTCAATGTTATTGATGACTCCTATTACATGTAGATGATATGTAGTATGATTATATGTAGTTTATGATATTAGTATATATCTAGTATATTAATTATAAATATTTTAATGTACGTAGTAGGATGCATATTAGAATGTATTTTATTTTAATTATTTATTTATTTTTAGTATGTACCCAAGAGTAGGTACCTTATTTAAACACTCTGTACACCGGCAACTACCCGTGACTGTATCCTTTCTCCTGTTTTCTAAGTAGGTTGTCTGGAAGAGATCACATTTTAGTGATAAGACCGCCAATTGTACTGTTCTCTCTAATGTGTATTGTTATTATTAATATTTTGATGTACAATAAAGAGTTTAATAATAATTTATTTTTGCCAATTCGGTTCGAAACTTAAGCACTAAGTGTGTTAATTCTCTCCTATAAACATTTATTAATATTAAAAGCAATGGTCTTATACACATAATGCAGAATTTACGAATATTATGAGTAAAGAAATAATTTTCGTTTTACTCTAGGGCTGCATCAAGTTATAGATATTTCGTGTCCACAGGCTATCACGCGTTAAACGAATATGTATTGCTGTTATTGAAGTACCCATGTAAAGTTTAGGTGTGAATCATGGGAATGTAAGTAAACCCAATTCCCATTTAAGCCACTTAGCCGTTCCATAGGTACCAGTTTTCGATTGTCAGATTAGATACTATCATTAGTAATCTAAAGTATCTATCAGATTTCCATCGAACTTGGATTCCAGAAATGGATAACTTTGATTAATTGATCGCCCAAACTGGATTCCCATGAAAAATTCATGTATACGCAGTAAGCATTTCGAAGAAAAATATTTCCAAACGCAAGTAGCGAAACGAATTTTGAGGAAATCTGCAATTCCAACTAAGTTTATGCCGATAAGCATAAATAAAATAATACTATTATTCTGCTGATATCATTGGAGGGCAATATCTACTTAAAATTATGTACCTACTATAACATTGTGGGTATGAACAACATACATGCATGTAAAATTCCTATTCCACATAATTTGTTTTTACGGAATGTAGTTTAAATTTGAATTTATGGAAACTGACGCGCGTTCTTAGTAGCTATAGCCAAGTATTTTGTATGATGAAAATCATATTTTCATTATACAAAATATATACCTACGCCCACTAAATTGCCGAACGGTGGAGATTTAAGCGGCAACCGACAACTCTATTGCGAGAAATAAATTACTTAAATATCATCTGAGTTTTTTCTTAAATTTTCTTACTTCACTCCTAAATCGTAGTTTCAGCCATGCATATTCCCATCCCATCCTATTTTAGTCTTCGAGCATATAGCTGTCATGAAGACGTTATCGTTTTAAATTTGCAAACAGTATTTTCTGTCGATTTATGCGCATGGCACACGCGCAAAACATAATCTTATGCATGTAAACGCACACTATAACAATCTCGCTAACCAACTTAAAATTTGCACACATGTATAAAATACAGCGTAGAACGCATTGTTTAGAATCACACTAACATAATCTCTAGTGATGGGCATTGGCTAAGGACCGGTAAACCTGAACGATTGAATCATGATTGAATGAGTGTCACCTTAGCTTTCACGAGAGGTTTTAAATTTTCCCTAATGTAAAACACTGAATTAGATAGTAATATTATTTTCATACCTAGTTTATCTAAATCAAAAATATATCTTTTGTAATAGACAGCAAAAAAGTAAAAGAACTGAATATAGTTGGTAACTATTATATTAAACCCTAATAATGAAAATATATACTAATTATGACTTCCTTCAACAAAGTATGAACTTGATTATATCAGAAAACGAACAAATATTATACTTTCCTGCTTCGTTGACCAAGACTTGCAACAACAGTCAATGGTGAAAGAACACCAATATTTTTCAACGATTTTACATTTTCCTGTAAGAACATAGACAGTGATATTATCCAATCTTACGGATTAATTAATCTACCTATATACCTACCTGAAACTGAACTTGATTTTTTATATTTACCTAGGTTGGCAAAAGGGATATATTTTAAAGTAGGTGTAAAAGGGTAAGTAAAACTCGAAGATTAAGATAAGAATTTATCTATTTCTGAAAAAAAAATCACTTTTAAACTTAAAATGTAGGTATATTGGTAGCAATATTTTGCACTGCTACAACTATTACAATATTATAATTAACTATCTATTATATTATATATCTATGTAACTAGAAATAATTATTTATACTTAATAAGATTACTATAAACCAACACGACAATTTATAAGCGCTTTTTTAAAGTCTACGTGAATATATACCTTCTTTATTAAAAAAATAACAATTGAAAAATAAACAAATTACCGTACACTGACGGGATTTCACCAACAACCAATTTCCTTCTGTTGTTCGAATGAGTTTGTACAACTTCCGACGTAAAATGTTCTGAGCAAATCACACTGGTTCTAGTTTTATTTTATTTTATTTATTTAGGGATAATTAATAGCTACAACATAATACATACACATAGGGGTTACAAAATTATTAAGTAATGTTGAAGCCCACGACATTATCCACAGAAAAACACAATCAATAAGTCGGTGAGTGCAGTAGCAAAGTAAATTTACCTAATTAAAATATACAGAAAAAAGAACAAAATTGTACTAAAATTCCATTTTACATTACATTCTATAGAATGCTATAGAAGTGATGTTAATATTAGATACAAGTATGTAAGTAACATAAATGTATAACAACAAATTGAAATTATAAACAAAAACTATTATAAAACAGAAAATCCACCAAATTTTCAAATATTACACTGTACTTGTTTAAACATTTTACTACATCAGATTGAAATTTGAATTTTGAACATGCAAATATATCTGGATGCGGATAGCGCAAGACCGGCAATTGTGGAGATCTTTGAGGGAGGCCTTTGTCCAGCAGTGGACGTCTTTCGGCTGATATGATGATGATGATGAAATATATCAATGTTAATAAAATTTGTATTATATGATTTCAAAATTCGACGAATAGGGCAACGTAGCCCAGAATTCGTTCGACACAAATTTACCACAAAAAGAGTACCTGCACGAGCACTGCGCACATTAACAGTTCGAGGAACCACGTAACATAGCTTTCTCGTGAGTTCTATGGCATCAAGGTTATTGTGGACCATGTCATAGAGTAAATTTGCCTCCAAATATTTTCGTCGGTCTTCCAAATTAATGAGTTTATACTTATTGAGTAGTTGCAAATATGACAAATAACACCTAGATTTTTGACACCTGCTATACATTGTACGAAGAAACTTGCGCTGAACTTTCTCGATCTCTGCAATATACTTCTGGTAGAAAGGATTCCATATCGGGACTGCATATTCTAACTGGGAACGTACAAGCGTTTTGTAGAGGTAGAGATACGTTTGGGGACGTTTAAATTCAGTAGTCGATCTCATCACAAATCCATACATTTTGAACGCATTGTTTACAATGCTATCAACATGCTGATTTAGAGATAGCTGTTCATCAAAAAGTACTTCCAGATCTCTTACTATATTGACGTTATTTAAGGTAATACCGTTGAAATTATAATTAAAATGTACTATCAGTTTATTCTTAGTAAAACGTATATAATTACATTTCGGAATACTGAGCTGTAGTTTGTTGATGTTACAGTAATTATTCAGTCTATGCAAGTCTTCTTGGAACGAATAACAGTCGTTTATGGTTTTTATTGTTATGAAAGCTTTTAAATCATCAGCATACATTACAAATTTTGAGTTTTTGAAGCACTCTTTTATGTCATTGATATAGATGATGAATTAAAGAGGCCCCAGGATTGAACTCTGTGGAACCCCTGATGTAATTTGTATAGTGTCAGTTCCATTTTCAATATAGGAAGCAAACCAGCGAAGTAAATTACCTCGAATGCCATTGAAAGCGATCTTATTTACGAGAATTTCGTGGTCAACCTTGTCGAAAGCTTTTTTAAAGTCCGTGTAAACTGCATCTACTTGCATGCGTCTGTCAATATTTTCAAATAAATAATTAGCAAATATAAGCAAATTTGATGTGGTTGATCTACGTTTAACAAAGCCGTGTTGCTCGGGAATTATAATGTTATGTAATTTTGGGTAAATTTCATTATGTACAAGCTTCTCAAAAACCTTCGACAAGGTCGACAATATTGAGATAGGTCGATATTGCTCTATGTAACGTTTGGATCCTCCCTTGTGCACTGGTGTAATGTTTGCTTGCTTCCATACAATCGGGAAAATCCCTTCTCTTAAGCATTTATTAAAAATAATATGCAGTGGCTTGTAAATGCTGCTTGCAGTATTCTTAAAAAATAATGCTGGATAGCCATCAGGGCCAGCTCCTTTGCAGGGTCCAGTTGTTTAAGCTCTTTGAGTATCTGGTATTCATTAATATGTATGTCACACAATATATCGCTATTCTCAACACAATGTTGTGGAGGGCTCCAATTAGATATAGTTGACGATAAAGGTTCAAATGCGGATAAAAAGATTCGGAAAACATATTACAGAAAACACCTGGGTTACCAGACTTCACATTCTGATATTGCATCATATATGGATAGCCACATTAGCCACACTTACTTTTGCGATTAGAAATATAAGACCAAAAACATTTAATATTAGTTGTGATATTATCTTCAACCGAATTTATGTAAGCTGAAAAGCACAATTTGCATGTTATTAAAGGTTGAGTTGCATTCCAGTTTCAATTTTGACCACAAAATTTTGTCCATAATTCGTTCAGCTTCGGATCCTTCGGAAACCTGTTAATCTTTAATAATGTTTGTCCTTGAATCATTTCAAAAATCTTATTTTTGAAATGATTCAAGGACAAACATTATTAAAGTTTAAGTAAATTTAGGAAGAAAAGATATCTGAAAATGTATGAAAAAAACTTCTAAAACAACTTCTAAATCGCTTTAAAATAAGCATCCAAAATGCACTAACTACTAACACAGCATTTTAAACAATATTACGTTCATTCCATCACTCATTCAATCAAAAATTTCAGGTGGTTTGTCCCCGCACTACGCCTTCTACCAAGACAATGTCGTCGAAAAATTGTCACTTATCTATCGCTATAGTATCACTGGTAATTCATTTTTGAATGAAAATTATGAAACATAACAAACACACATCAATTGAAAAAAATATACTTACTTGTGGTAGGAAATACCGTGTTCCCGTAAGTTAGACGTCGCTGATCACCTTTTACATGAAAATACCGCACAGTTCACCATTTTACGGAGCACTACTTCACGACACGAAACGATACCAAATGGCCGTGTTCAGAGTGAGACAGTTTTATATAACGTGAATGGCCGAGGGGCACGAATGGCCGGCAGAGGGTTTCGCTTTGCCTTAACGTCTCCATTGCAGCTAAATGCTCGAAGTATTTAATTACTATTACTATTTTAGACATGACATAAATCAGTGTCATTTAAACATTTGTATTACACACACAAATGTCATCTTATTTCGGTTTCGTTTGAAAGCTCTTGTTTGTTGCTCTATACCGTAGATACTAACTTTATGGTATGGGCTATGAATCTGGTAATCGGTGCTGGCAACACTGGGTATGAGTCGGCAGCACTGCTGGAAATGCGAACAAACTAAAAAAATTCCGAGCGATGGATTTGTTTAAAAGAAATATTATAATATCATTAGAATATAAGTTATCGTGCTCATTTCAATTACTATAATGTCTAGTGATGTCTTATAGATGTGATAAAAAATTGAGATTTAATTTGGTCTCCTTTGGACGCTATATGTTTGAATTGATTTTATCCAATATGGCGTCAATATTATATTTTTCAATGTTGTTTATATTAATGTAAAATTCTCTGACGAGTATTATATCTATGGTGTTGTTCATAATCAGACTAGACATGTGTATAGATCTGAACAGTTATGTCTTGTGAGTTGTGTGAAATTCGTGTATTTAAAAAAATAAACTTAATAGAATTAAGCTTGTTTTTGAAGTATTTTCTGAATCTATGGATAAGTGAAACCAAGTGCAGTATACGATTGTGAATGAAGAGAGCGCGGTAGAAGAATACTCACCCGCGATGACACAATATGAGCGGTCGCGATGAGCTCGCCGCTCCTCCCGCACTCGGCACTGCGCTGCAACTCATGGTAAGCTCCGTAAATTTATTTGGTTAATGTTATGCTTCTAGTTCCCAGCTAGCACTACAGGTAAATGAGTATGTGCTGCTGGTCCTTCCTTCCTGTAATCTGTTCTATGTCGGTGTATTCTTTAAGAGGTTAATATCTTAAGGATTACTTACTCTACTTACAAATGCTTTGATATGGTACTAAATTGAAGCTCTGGATTAAGTGGTTACAAAGTTGATCCTTTACTTTTAATAGAAAATGTTTATGGGGCAAAGTACTCACTATATATGTATGATGCTTTATTTTCATGCTGGAGGTCCTGGGTTCACATGCCATCCAGGACAGATATTTGTGTGCATGAACATGTCTGTTTGTCCTGAGTCTAGGTGTAATTATCTATATAAGTATGTATTTACAAAAGGAAAGTAGTATATCAGTTATTTGGTATCCATAGTACAAGGTCTGCTTAATTTGGGATCAGATGTCCATGTGTAAATAATGTCCCAGGAGATAATTATTATATACAAACAATTTATTCCCAGGTTGACACCATACAATATGATAGGTGGTGTAGCAAAATGTGAGTGTTTGTTTGCCAATAGTGGCTATGGGTGCATAGCCACTAATGACAATTCCTGTTCTGATTAACCAAACATCAGTTCTTAGTTATGATATTATCATAAAACACTGTTCAATATAGATCATTATGCTCCAAAATATTTAAGTGAAGCTAAGTGAAAGTAGAGACAAAATGATCTGAGATAATATTGAGAGAAGTAAAACATGTTGATATGTCACCATACAGGGAATAATAGTCTTCTGATTGTTTAAGCTCTATGTTTATAAAAATTATCATAAGATAAAATTATTAGTTTAATCATATTTACATACACTTGTACTTCTCAAGCTCACAATGCAGTACATAAACATAGTTAAAAACAGTAATTATAACAACAACGCTCGCTCTGACCATAAATGCCAAATAATAAAGATTAAAAATTAGATAAATATAAATAAACAAAAAATTCGTTTTAGACCTCTTATAAAATCTAATTTAGTAAAGTTCAGTAACAACCTGGAGAAAAGTTTGTGCCATCTATTGCCAAACAAAAGTAACCCTAACAGTATGTACATTGTAAACTACATTATTCCACTGTATTTGCAAAGAATTTAATAAAGCTTGTTAAATAAAAAAAACATAACGGTTGACAGTAATAAGATAAAATTTAGTTCTTGGGCAACTCAAGGCATTAGACTGAGTAGAGATTTTTTATGAGTTGTATGACAGAAGGTACTATAACCCTGATGTCAATTTTATTAATTATGTTAGAAATTTCTCAAAAATTTTAAAAAGGTTTGCATTCAAGCTAAAACTTAATATATAAGAGATAAAATTAAAAAAAAACTGATAATATAATAAAATCAGCTTAGCAAATAATTAATACTGAAACTGGTAAAAGTAGATTAAGAGATCAAACAGTAGTATTGAATATTAGTGATGAACTGGTTTCAGACAAGCTTACCATTGCCAATATTTTAGCTCCTTTTTCTAAATATACCCGTGGATATTACTAAGTGTCTCTCATCGTCACCAGATGTGGCTGAACTCTTTTTAAATCAAAGTTTAAAACAAACTGTGCCTAAATTTAGTTTTAAATCCGTAACAAGTGATGATATTATAAAAGCTTTTAAGAGTATTAAAAGGAAAGGCACAGAAGATTTGTGGGGACTGTCTGTTAAAGCAATTGAATCAATCATACTAAACATTCCTTCAATCCTTGCAGCCATCTTCAATGGCTGCAAGGATCATGGCAATCTTTAATGAAAATAAGTAAGATAGTCCCCGTTTTAAAGCAGGTTATTAAAAAATGCCACGAATGATAGGCCTATCTCAATACTGCCAGCTTTAAGTAAAATATTTGAAAAGCTGATGCTTAGCCAAATGTTGTCGCACTTTAATGTGGATGAGATATTGCATAACAAGCAGTTCGGGTTTACAAGGGGCCATTCTACTAAAGATGCAGGTTGCACATTAATTAGGTCAATATTGGAGGCTTGGGAGGGATCACGGGATGCGCTGGGATAACGAGATTAAAACACATCGGTATAAGTTATAGATTGTTTATTGGGTGGAACCACGAAAACACAGATACACATTATGTAGCGTATCAATAAAATTACAACCTTTGCACTATAGACACGTAATATTATTCGACATCGACTCAACTGACACCGTTAAACAAACATAATGTACTGTCGGCGGGCGCGAAGTGACCCCCTGCGGAAGGTGCGCGTTATACACTCCCCCTTTTGATCAGATGAGGACCTCCAACCTGGTCAAACAACACAAATAACGCGGGCTGACACCTAGGCAATAACTTTACGCGGGCGACCTCTGCCACGCCTAGGGGCGACTGGCTCAGGACATTCACCCTCCCTAGCATGATAAAGTCTTAGATCGGACACGTGGTACTTACCAAAAACCTCACCAGATTTATGAGCCAAAAGGTAGGTAGTAGGCTTACCTTTTTAAAGATGACGTATGGTCCATCTCGTTTCGGGTTGAACTTGGAGGTAACACCCTTTGCGGCGTTACTGAGAACATGGGTTCTCATTAATGCCAAGTCACCCTCTAAATACTCCTCAGGGGAGGCACGACCTTGATCAGCGTATACCTGGCGAGCATCCTGATGACGTTTAAGGTTCTCCTTGGCTGCCGAGATGACGAGTTGGGGCTCCTCGGAATCAGTATCAGGCACATACCTTTACAGAACCGCTTGATTCAAGAGATAACCTCTCTCGGTCCAACGATTAACAGCAAGTTCATCTTTGCCTTCTAAGTCCTGGATGATCTTGGCAACTTCTGGATCAGCCAGCTGAGCTTCCTGGGTCGAAGTTGCATCCCAGTGTGGTACGTCCACGACAACCGGACAAATGTCACATCCTGGTGGCTCACCATCACTGGTCAAGGGTCTACTAAGAGTATCGGCTAGTACATTGGCCTAACCTGGGGTATCCTCGATACGCAAATCAAAAGCTTGCAGCTTCATTGCCTTGCCATTCAGAGGTTGGTAGTCAGTCATAACGCGGACTGGATGACCATCAATGTAACCACGGAACCGCTCGACAGCCCAGACTACCGCGAGAGCCTCCCTCTCAGTAGTAGAGTAGTTCTGCTCGGCCGCGGTGAGTAAACAACTAGCGTACTCTATTGGATGTCCATCATGGCGTGTCTCCCCCTGCAGTAAAGCAGCACCCAAGGCTTAGTTACTAGAGTCCATTCTCAGTAAAAATGGCTTAGTGTAATCTGCTTGTACTAGAATAGGAGACGTGGTCAGCAACTTCTTAAGCGCTTCAAAAGCCTTCTTTCTCTCCCAATTCCATTCCCACACGTGAGATTTCTTGGTCAAGCGGGTGAGTGGTTCTGCTACTTTTGCAAAGTCTGGTATAAATTTGCGAAACCAGGAACATGTTTGAAGAAAAGTGCGCAAGTGCTGCAGACCCGTAGGCTCCTTCATATTTGATACCGCACGTACCTTGTCCTTATCCTGAGATATTCCCTACTGAGAGATCACGTGACCCAAATACTTGACCTTCTCTCTAGCGAAGAATGGCATCCGATTAAAGCGATACATACCGAACGGTGTGACAAAACCCGTTTTATCCTGATCCTTGACTCTGCACTGCCAGTAACCACTTCGAAGGTCACAGGAACTCATCACGCAACCCTTCTTGGTTGACTGCAGCAGCTCGTCAATGCGTGGCATAGGATACGCATCACTCTTGGTCACAGCATTCAGTTTCCGATAGTCTACACAAAACCTATACCCACCGTTAGTCTTGGGTACCAGCACAGTTGGTGCAGACCAGGCTGACTCGCTCTCTTCGATGATGCCTTCTTTTAACATCTGATCGAGTTCTGCGCGAATTATCTCCTTCTTCGCAGGCGTGACTCGATATGGTGGAACAGCAATAGGGGCGTGATCACCTGTATCTATATGATGTTCGGCAAATGGCGTTGGCTCTCCGACTAAGTCAAAAATATCCGAATACTCACTGAGAAGATTCTCCAAGCTGGAACGCTCCTCCTGTGTCAACAAAGTGCCCTCGTCGTCCCTCAACAGGTTGACAGAGGCGCACTGCACCATGCCGCGTGAACTCTCTGTTAGCAGGGGGTGAATGACCTGAGGCCGATCAGCTGTGAACCATGTCATAGTCGAAAAATTCAAGACCAACTTAAATTTCGTAATAAAATCTATGCCCAAGAGTGTCTCGTTATTTGACGCGTCAGGAAATACAACAAATTCTATAGGTATAAAACCTAGACATACAATTTACCTCTACACATGCTAACATTACAATATTAGTACGTATACTACCATCAGCAAGCTTGACCGACATTTCTTGCGAATTAAATTTAATACCTAAACGTAACAAAAGTGAGTACAAGGTTGAACCCGCAATACTACGCCGAGCAGCCGTATCAACAAGCGCTGTACCGGGGTAGCCACAAATATCGATATTTAAAATGGGTCGACCTTGAGCAACAATATCGTTGTTATCATTACATTGAACATTACAAACTGTATCTAGTGAATAAAATGCATGTGATTGTGGCGCATTTGAGTCTAAAACATCGCAAGTCGAAACATTTTGTTTACATTTAGGATAATTCGCTCGAATATAACCCTTCTCGCCACAACCATAGCAAAACAAGTTAGACTTATTACTATTAATCTAGTCTCTAGAATTCTTCGGACACGAATCGCGTGTATGACCACGACACTTGCAATATACACAAAATTACTTTTTATCACTTGTCTCACTCTTCACAACCGCGGAATTATTTTTATCGGCACTGATTGGAGTCGAAGGCGACGACGAACGTTGCGGAGACTGCGCTTGTAACCGCTGAGCCACCGCGGCACTCTGCGGCTGAAAGCTACGATGCGCCGGAGGCGCCTGCCCGTTGTTTCCCGCCAACTTCACACCATCCGATGCGACGACGCGTGAACTTCGCGAGCCGGCCGGTAGGTAGCGCACCGATCGCGCACGCTGCGACGACGACGTTGAGGTTATGCTCGTACTAGCACTTTCCATGAGCGATTCTTCAATGGCTCGCGGCTTATCAATCAGGGTCTCAATATTCCCTACCGCATCTAGTGATAAACGTTTTCGAATACGCCTATCTAATAGGCCGTATATCATGTCCAACTTAATTTGTTCGGGTAACGTGTATGGTAACGTCGACATCATAGCTCGTATTTTAATAATAAAGGTATCCGCCATCTCTTCATTCTGCTCGACAGCGAATATATTATGGAAAATCTTGTAGGCTGGACGTGGTATACCATACATATTTCGTAGTCTCTTGACGGCATCGGGCCACGAGCACACTTCGGTCCGGACCCCTCTCCACCATACCGCAGCATCGCCATACAGCAGCATGGGCAGACCTCGTAATGCAAGGTCATCGCTGACCGACGCACACTCTTTAAAAATCTCCACTGAGTCGATGAATGCTTCTATGGCTTCAGGGTCTCGACTCTGACCATCGAAGCGCGACGTACACTTAGACATGTTGCCGGAATTTCTTGTTGATAACGTCGGTGACAGTGAGGATGCCATCGCAGCACCGGAGCCTTCAAGGGGCACCACTTGGGCACACTTTTAACTGGATTCGCGGGCCACTAGTTGGGACGCCACTTATAACGTATTGAAATACATCGGTATAAGTTATAGATTGTTTATTGGGTGGAACCACGAAAACACAGATACACATTATGTAGCGTATCAATAAAATTACAACCTTTGCACTATAGACACGTAATATTATTCTCATTCTCGACCGACTCAGTAAAGCAAACATAATGTACTGTCCGGCGGGCGCGAAGTGACGCGGCGTCTCCCGTCCCGTCCCGCCCCCGCCCCCCCCCCTGCGGGAGGTGCGCGTTATACATGGATATTAATTACTAAGTGTCTCTCACCACCACAAAACGTCTTTTTTTTATATTATTTGCGATCAATTTGCCTGATGGGGGATAGGCTCGGAAAGACAACGGACACTCAATCAATTTGCTTATAGTCTGTGATATAAGCAAATTGATTGAGTGTCCGTTGTCTTTCCGAGCCTATCCCCCATCAGGAATATCTTCTCATATTTAGCAACTAGATTTTGTCTAACTTCAGAATCACTCGCTGTTTAAGTTGTGTTACCTGTGCATCTTTCAGCACTGCTGCACTTTCACTGGAGATTGAAAAGTTAGCAGGTAAATTAATTTCAGCTTCATATGCTGTCTGGAAAATAAGACAATTGTCAGATGAACAAACTGCTAGATTAGTATATTTCGCGTACTATATATAGCATTATGTCATATGGCATTCTGCTGTGGGGTTCCGCAACTGATATAGGTACTATTTTTGTATTGCTAAAAGGAACAGTCAGAGCCATTTATACTTAAGGCAGTCGCTATTCTTTGCGAACTCTGTTTAATGAAATTAATAGACTTACGCCAAGCGCGCACTATGACTTTGTCGCGCGATAATTTTATCGCAGGAATGCAACTATGAGTTTATACGGCAGTGCGCGCAGATGCGCCATACAATTCCGTAAGCTGCAGTTTACTTTCGCGATAATCGCGACGCGAGCAAACGCAACAAATTGTGACAAACCATAATTGTAAAAATCACAGCGATTTATTACTCGCATGATCCTGCACTGCCGTACTAACTCCTATGTTGCATTCCGGGGATAAAATTATCACGCGACAAAAAGTCGTAGTGCGCGCTTGGCTAAGGCCAAGCGCGCACTACGACTTTTTGTCATCATTTTGTCGTTGTGCCATCCGAATATAGAAATCAGAATATAAAGTTTGTTAGAAAAAATATTATTAAATATAAAGAAAAGGTGAACTGTCTAATATAAATACTAGGAATAAAAACAAACTAGCCATGCCAGGCTTTAGAGTAATCAAAACAAATAAATAATTTTTACGAAATTGTATTCCGTTTTATAACTATAGTTCGACTTTTAATTGTATTCAGTAACTTGACAGTTCAAAGAAAAATAATGTTACCATACTAAAACTAAAAGTGTGGGGAAGTGACCGATTTTACGTAAAACCGAATGATAAAAATGGTTTAATTTAAATTTAACTTAAAAAATTCGTAGTTTGCCTCTTTAAGAGGATTCAGTTACTTGAGAGATCAAAGTAAAATTGTTACCATACTAAATTAAATGGTGTAGAGTAGGAAATGATTTTACGTAAACAGCTAATGAAAAACTGGTTTAATATAAATAAAACTTAAAAAAAACTCATTTGTAACACATGGAATATGTATAATCCGACATTCTACCATCAAAGGGTTAGTTATAATAATTATTCTTTATCATGAAGTGCGCTGTTATTGTCCTGTCAATGTGTAAAATAATCTATTAAAATTAAATGCAAGTGCTGATACTGGCCCTCGATTTTCGCATCATAGATATTATATCTATGCTATACATATATAGCGAAAGAAAATGGGGAATGACGGTTGAAGAAACTAATTTGCGTCTTCGAAATAACGTCTGAGACGCGAGAATCGACCGACAAGCAACAGGCGATTCTCGCGTAGAGTACGAAAATTTGTTGGAATATTCTACGCGTGGTTTCTGAGTTGGTTGAATCGTCATTTCGTTTATATTAGTATTATAGTAAAACTTATATTTTCTTATAGATAGGGCAGACCTTATTTCTTGGCGGCAGCGTTATCGGCGCTTAATAAAACAATATCGCAGGGAAGCACGATACATATACTATTAAGATGAACCTGGGTCAATGAAGGTAGTTAATTTTACCGATGCTAACACTTTAACATCCAATGATTAAAATTAATAAAAACATTTTTGTACAACATTCACTTTTTTAGGTCTTGCTACAAAAAAAGTATGGACCGACGAAAGTGTTCAGTCATCTAGGCAAACGTTTCTGGAAGGCCTTCCCACAGGGCTCAAAAATCCTACTGGCAAAGAAGAAATATTAATAGTTTGCCGTATAGGCAGAGAGGAAGCCTTTCTGTAGGACGGGCTCCTCATTTTTGAAGCCAAGAAAAGAAGTGGTGGTTACCACGAGAAAATTATTGCCCAATGTTTTGAAGAGTGGTTTGGGATTATCTTACCTAAATTGCGGCCTAACTCTGTTGTCGTAATAATCAGCTGAACATTAAAAATATTTCATACTAGCAGTGCCCACGGGCTTCGTAATATTTTTGTCCCTGCCGCGCAATACTTCGGGATAAATAAAAATAATGGTGAAGAATCATATCCTATGATACTCCACAATAACGTAGCTTTCTATTGGTGAAATAATTTTGAAAACCCGATCAGTAGATCCATAGATTAGCCCTTACAACGTCACAACTCAAAAACGCTTCCTCCTCTATAATATTAGTATAGACGAAGAAGACATGGTGAAGAAATCTAATAGATTTGGTTAAAAATTAAAATCAAGTAATTGGAAAATATGCAGTTGACGAGATTGCAAGCACAACATGGTATATTTTGCTAAGACTGCCCCCTTACCACTGCGAGCTCAACCCAATAGAACTAATGTGGGCACAGAAAAAGGGGCATGTCGCAAAAAATAATAAATCGTTTAAAATGAAAGTAGTAAGAAAATTATTTGAAGAAGGAGTTAGTAATGTGACCCCATGTCATGGAGTGCTTGCATTTCTCACATATTAAAAGTAGAAGATGATATGTGTCGTATGGACCATGTAATTGATAACATTACTGACACATTTATCATAAACTAGCTGTGCCCCGTGGTGTTACCCGCGTTAAATTTTCTTTGCTATAAACCTCACGGAGCCCGAGACCTTTCCAACAAATGCAAAACCGTGGAAATTGGTTAGTGTGTTCTGGAGTTATAGCGTCAGGAAGGAAAACCCGACTTATTTTTATATAGTAGATGTAACGAGCGACGACAGTGACTTTCTGATTCAGATGATTATATATGTCATGAAATGAAATGAAATATTTATTCAGCACTTGGGTATTAACATACACTTGTACTTGTCAAGGTCACAATGCAGTACATAAACAAAGTGGATGGTAAAAAGTTACAAAAAAAAATTAATCTGTCAGTCCGTGCGGTTTGTTTTATCGCATATATTTTCTGAAATCCTTAAATAAATAACAATGTACTAATCTATTATTTTGAAATTTAGTTCTACTATATTAAAATTAAAGAATTGAAGACTAAAGCAAAAGACGAAATTCTAAGTGAGGGTGTGATCACATGCACGGGATCACCGATCACGCATTAATGGGCCAAAGCGATCCTCGCCGCTGAGGAACCTACCCTAGCTAGCCTGCGGCTTTCTCTAGCTGCCTAGGTGGACGACCAGGAGAAGAAAGCCACAAAGAAACTCCGGGCTTGCTTTTTTAGTCTTCTTTTGCTTTCAGTTTACGATTTTTATTTTTTAAATGTCATGTATTTTACTTACATTGTGATTGGTTGTTATGTAGGCTAATGCACGCACAGAACCGTTGTCATTCAGTGAATCATAATAAAATAAATAAGCAATAGCATTCAATTTCACTCAAGCACTTAGAATATCCTCTTGCTAGACGAAAAAACGGTGGGTGCATCCGCGTACATTTACAAAATTAACAAGTCAAACGAAGTCTACCAGAGGCGAAAAAGAAAAAAAATGAGTACCCCAACAGCAGTTGCATGCAACAGCATGTCTAACCAAGTCCTTTTATTTTAAATTACCTTACTACTGAGAAACATAATATGTAATGAATGTGTTTTTAAGATCAGCTTATTAATCATTTAAAATGAAAAGTTCGCGTAAGTACATTATTTAAGTTCATTCAATTTAGTTCATTCCTACACCACCTAACTATCTTTTTTTTGTCAAAACCTGGTAACCCTTATCTGTCAAGTTACTGAATACAATTAAAAGTCGAACTATAGCTTCCTACTCTAATTAAACACATATTAAACATGCACTTATGGTTAGGGGTTATTACACCATTAAAGAGTACATCAATCACAAAGACATCTGGCTCTCACTACCTACATGCACATTGCTCACTGGAGATCTTATGGAGCTGGTGCTGGAGCTATATAGACATGACTAATCTGCTGAGTTATGTGAACTATCTGTAATATGATTGCTATCATATACTTAATATATAATTTAGATTAGCTATATTGTTTCAAGAACTGTTATGAGACGGGAGGCGCGTGGATGTCCGCTTTTTGCGGTATCTTCTTGTCGCACTAACGCTGGGGTCCGTGCTCCTCAGTGTTGAATAGCCATTAATTACAATACTTTTTTCTCCGACCTTGATCTGTTCACACTGTCTGCTAATAAGTTTAAAAATTGTTTACTCCAGAAGGTTAAAGAAATAGATCTGAACATCTAGATATTTTTTAGACTCATGTAAGATTAAAAAAATATATATGTTGTTTTATATAAATGCCATTACCTAAATTGAATATGTTTAGCACTAGCTTCACTCCTGCTTAGTTAAGTAGTTCCATTTTAAGACTATTTTACTTAAGACGTGGATAACGATGTGGGTTACTCATTAACAAATCCTATAAACTATAACTTAGTTATTAAGAAAAGTGAGTAACCATTTGTATTCCTGAACAAATAAATAAATAATTTAAATTTATTTTAACTCTGTTTCAAAATGAATAATGTTATTGTATCCATGTTTTTCTTTTGTATTCCTAAATATAATCTAGTCTTCTTTTCATACAGCTATTTTCCAGTTATTATAAGTTACAATTTTATACCTAAAATTATAATTTTATGTCTAGATTTAGTAACCAGTCCCTTGCCTCGGTTTTAAGCGCAAGCAGACCCTCAAGTCTTCCTGAGAAACGTCTTATGGGGCACTCTTCGACAATGTGTGCAATGGTCTGGTCTGGTGATCCACAACTCCACAGGCTGCTGATGGTTTGAAACCCCACTTTTGAAGGTTGTGGTTGCATCGACCCACCCCTGTTCTTATTCGGTTGAAGGTGACCCATATCTTTCGGCTTTCTTTAAAACCAGTGGGGGTTTTGGTGGCGTCTATGTTAGAGATGCTAAAAATGATAATCTAAAGTAATAAGCATTCAGACAACCAATCGAGCAGATACATATTGTATTGGCGTACTAAATAATTACTTTAAGTGGACCAAATCCCGCGTTCATATCCGCTTGAGTATGTTTATATGTACATAACTGGTTATAGCCCTTCACTATCTTGAATATCCCTAATTAGTTGACCACGACTGTATATTTATATATATATTGATTCCTCCCCTGGGTTACAAATGCACAATGGGGGATGTCTTGACAATTGAATTTATAATAATATAGATATTGGGAGAATTGTCCGTGCCCTGAATAAGGTAGGTTTATATCGATGGAATTGATGTGGTTGCAGGGGGTGGAGAGGGCGGGCGTCGGCGGCTCGGCGCTCAATGGCGGCCCCGCGCCGGCCGCGCCCGACGAGCCGCCGCGCAAGCGCGCCAAGCTGCCCGACGACGCGGCCGCGCTGCGGCGCCGCGTGCTGGACGCCGAGCTGCTGCGCCTGCGCGCGCTGCGCGAGCGCTTCACGGAGCGCCTGAGCGAGCTGTACTTCCTGCAGGCGGGCGGCAACCTCATGGACTACGCGGCGTGGCGCAAGCGCCCGCCCGCGCCGCAGCTGCTGGCCTTCCTGGAGGCGCGCCGCCCGCCCGCCGAGCCGCCCGCCGCGCCCGCGCCCGCGCCCGCGCCCGCCGACGAGATGGTGGAGAAGGCCAAGCAGGAGGCCTACGTGGCGGCGCGCGTGGCCGAGCTGGCGCGCGCCGGCCTGTGGGCGGAGCGCCGCCTGCCGCGCGTGTGCGAGCCGCCGCGCGCCAAGTCGCACTGGGACTACCTGCTGGAGGAGATGGCCTGGCTGGCGCAGGACTTCGCGCACGAGCGGAAATGGAAGAAACAAGCTGCCAAAAAGGTCTCATCGATCCCATTCATTCTGATGAAGATCAAAGTAATATATCAATTGCTGCAATATCTTAAGACATCATCGGCATCTAGAAATAAAATGGGTACAATTAAAGATAGACTGCTAAAAATATATACATATAATTATACACAGCTATGACAGAAGTATTTTGAATGTTTAGTTTAGTAGCCAGAAGGCTACAAAACTAAACATTCAAAATATTACAGAATGTAATAGGCAATAGAAACGAGTCTAGTTAAAGAGCTTCTGTATATTACAGTAATACATTTTCAGTGTTTCTTTTGTTCAATTATAAAATAGACCAATACTTAATTTATTTCCATTGTACAGTGCGCTCGTGCTGTTCAAAAATATTTTCAAGACAAAGCTGCAGCTGCCCAAAAAGCGGAAAAAGCACAAGAACTACAGTTGAAGAAAATCGCTGCATTTGCTGCAAAGGAAATTAGAACGTTTTGGTCCAATGTAGAAAAGGTAACTTTATATTAATTTTCATTCCTTTGAACTTTGCACAATCAGATGAACATGGGTATTTACAAAAAAAATCTCAATGAGCTCTTTCATCATAACCTGGAGTGAGAGGAGAAAAATTATTGTGTCTTGGGATTTTTAATAATATGAAGCGGATGGTGTAGCCAAATTGTATGAAATATTGTTAGAGGGAGCAGAGATTTAAAAACTGGATTGGAGCATCCATCTTCAAAGTGCTTCCCCCCACAGCAAAATCGCTTATGGATCTATATTGGTTTTTTGAGTGTCTGTAGTTCAATGGGTGAGGAATTATAACATCAAAAACATTTTGGTAGAATCTGATGATAAAATGACACGGACGTTTGCATCCTGCACCGCGGCGATCTGTCAATTACAATAATAAGCCACTCCATTGTCTGAATACTCTTAGACTTAGAGACTTATACAGATGTCTCATCCCATACTGATGAATCTCTCCAAGAGAGTTTGGATACTATGCCTCTTTAATCTCTTATGTTGAGGGTTCCACACCCGCCTAGTTTATGAGCTAGTTCGTTCCTGTGTTTTGAGAGTTTGTTTTGGTACTTCTTGCTATACTCGGTTATCTCTTGCTTTACTGTCGGAAGTTTGAGATCATGATATATGAACTTGTTGCTAATGTATTGTGGAATGTTAAATATGGCTCTTAGTATCATTGTCTGAAACCTTTCAAGGATTTCAATATTACTATTGCTGGCAGTACCCCAGAGTTGGATACCATATGTCCATATTGGTTTATGTATGGATTTGTATACGGTTAACTTGCTATGTGAAGTCATTTGCAACTGCCATCCTATCAGCCAGTACATGTTCCTTAATTTCATATCCAGTTGTTTCCGTTTTGCCCATATATGTCGTCGCCATGTCAACCTTCTGTCCAAGTGCATGCCCAAGTACTTGCCATGATCTTCTTGTGGAATCGCTTTACCGTTTAGTGTAACCGGTGGACAAGTCTCACGCCTGAGCGTGAATGTGTCATGAACCGATTTGTTTTCGTTGGCTCTAATTCTCCAAAATTTTAACCAGTTTTCTATTTTGTCATTATAAAGCTGTAAATATTCTGAGGCAATTTCTGGGTCTTTATGTCTGGCCAAAAGGCTGTATCGTCTGCGTAGGTTGCGACGGTGGTATTGTTGCTTGTAGGTAGGTCAGATGTGTATAGAGTATATAGTACGGGTCCCAGCACACTACCCTGTGGTACGCCAGATTTTACTTCATGCAAGTGTGATAGTTTACCGTTAAACTTTACTTCGAAGCACCTGTTACTCAGATAGGACTGTATTATTTGGATAAAGGAGTGAGGCAGTAACTTTTTAATTTTAAATAATAAGCCCTCATGCCACACTTTATCGAAGGCTTGACTTATGTCTAGGAAGACGGCGGAGCACTATTGGTTTTCTTCCAGTGAAACGACATCTTATGACATCAACAATACGATGAACTTGCTCGACTGGGCCGTGACTTTCTCTAAATCCGAATTGATGGTCCGTTATTACGTCTTGTAGATGTTCCTTCATTCTTTTCAGTAATATTTTTTGTGATTTGATTGACTATAAGACTTATAGGTCTATACGACGATACTTCTTGTGGAGGTTTACCAGTCTTAGCTATTATTATTACTTGGGCTATTTTCCATTGTCCTGGGAAGTAGGATAGCCGAAGACAAGCATTAAATATCTGAACTATCGCAAAGATTACTTTTTTTGCTAGCTTTTTTAAAAAAGTGCTATCAACCAGGTCATATCCCGGTGACTTTCCATCTTGTAATTGCCGAATTTCCTGAGCCTTTTGGAGTCGTATATTTTAGAGGCAGGCACATCTGTTGTGCACTTTCTATGAATGTTTTTATTTCGGTGTCGTTCGCCGCGGTAGCCTCAGGGAATGGTTGAAAAACTATGCTAAGATGTTCAGCAAATGTCGCAGCTTTTTCTGTGTCGGATCTGGCCCAATTTCCATTGCCTTTTTTTATCGGTGGTGTCTGGTTGTTTGGACGTTTTAATCTGCTCGTTGCTTTCCAGAGTGAGTAATTTGTATCTGGGGCAGGTGTTAAGTTCGAGAGAAATGTTTGCAGATTGGTCTCGTCAAATGTTTTTATGAGGTTTTTTAACTCGTACGAGGATCTGTTGAATGCATTTTTATCTCTTGGATATCTAGTTTCATGCCAAACTTTTCTTAAATCTCGACGTTCTTTAATTTTTTGTTTTATCCGTTTTGGATATTCTTTAAATGTCTTAAGTATTTTAGTTCGCGGTTTCGTAGAGTCGAATGCAGCTGTATATATACTTCTATTGAAATCCTCGATAGCAGCTTCTATTTCATCAATTGTTTTTAAGGGCTTTTGAAGTTTGATATTGATTGAGATTCTATTTTTATATACATCCCAATCGGTGTTTTTGTTGTATATTGTCTGTAGTGGTCTGATCAGTACTACTGATGAGCTGATTCCTGTTTTAAACTTTTAATTATCTCAAAATCAGTCCAATGTACCAAAAAATCTCCTAGCAGTCCCATTCAAGGAATGTGCTATGAAGCCATAGAAGGAATAACATCATTATGGCATCAGCACTGCCAGCCATGGTGGCCCCTAATGATCTGCACAATTGCCGGTCTCGCGCTGCCCGCACACAGTGGCTTCTAGTGAACCTCACTATACCCATCGGTCTCACTGGGAGCTAGGTGGCCGCGAGACATACGAATTAAGGAGCTTGCAGTTCTAGCGGCAAAGAGCTGGGTAGATTTCAGCAGACCGGGGCATTTGTTTTGCGATGGATCGAGACAAAGGTTCGGTGTGAAAATGTTTCTACCGTCGTTAAGGCTCGTAAAATCACCAATCTTTTATCGTAGGTTAGTTGAAATCAGTAACCGGGCGGGCAATGTGAAAGGACTGTGTGTTGCAGCTGGTGGAGTGGAAGCGCGTGCGCCGCGTGGAGCGCGCGCGCAAGGAGGCGCTGGACGAGCAGCTCAGCTACATCGTGGACCGCACCGAGCGCTACTCGCGCCAGCTGGCGGCGGGGCTGCGCGCGCCCGCCGCGCCCGCCGCGCCCGCCTCGCCGCGCTCCGACTACGCGCCCAGCGACGACTCGGCCGACGACGAGCGCACCATCGCCGAGCAGGAGCGCGCCGAGCGCGGCGACGCGGCGCGCGAGCTGGCGGCGCTGCGCGACGACGCCGAGCTGGACCTGGCCGAGCTGGTGCGGCGCTACCGGCGCCGGCGCGCCGACGAGCCCGACTCGGACGACGGCTCGGACGCGTCGGCCGACTCCGACGGGTCCGACGCGTCGCGCACGTCCGCCGCCTCGGGCTCGTCCACCGCGTCGTCGGGCGCGCTGGAGGCGCTGGTGGAGGCGGGCGGGGCGGAGGCGGGCGGGGCCGAGGCGCAGCCCGACGGGGCCGAGCCGTCGGAGCGGCGCGTGCAGGCGGCGGCGGCGCTGGCCGCGTCGCTGCAGCCCACGGGCACCACGCTGTCGGAGACGGCGGTGGGCACGCCGGTGCCGCGCCTGCTGCGCCACGCGCTGCGCGAATACCAGCACGTGGGGCTGCACTGGCTGGCCACCATGTACTCGCGCGGGCTCAACGGCATCCTGGCCGACGAGATGGGGCTGGGCAAGACGGTGCAGACCATCGCGCTGCTGGCGCACCTGGCGCTGGAGCGGCGCTGCTGGGGCCCGCACCTGGTGGTGGCGCCCACCTCCGTCGTGCTCAACTGGGAGATGGAGTTCAAGAAGTGGTGCCCCGCCTTTAAGATCCTCACGTATTACGGCACCATCAAGGAGCGCAAAATGAAACGTGTCGGTTGGACTAAAGCGAACTCTTTTCACGTGTGTATCACCTCGTACAAACTAGTAGTGCAAGACCATCAAAGTTTTAGACGGAAACGTTGGAAATACCTAGTGCTTGATGAAGCTCAAAACATTAAAAATTTTAAATCTCAGAGATGGCAGATGCTTCTGAACTTTCAAACCGAAAGGTAAGTGCTACATAGTAATAAAACCTTCTCTACCTATAACCTGTCATGTACAATGTGTAACTGAAATAGTGGATATAACTTAAGAGACATAATAATGTTTCCTTAAGTATTTTCTATGTACAAAATTCCATACCAAAATATAATTTTAATCTGATCTACAAATAATAAATATATCATCAAGGAGGGAATCTACAACTATAGAAGAAATGTTCTAAAATTATTTAGATTTATAATGCGCATTATGTTTTAATATATAATAAATTCTTTATTTTTGTTTAATAACATGTTTAAGAATAAATTATTTTCATTTATGAAAATCTAATTTATGGAATTTATGGATTTCAGGGAATACTATATAACACTTTTAATAATTAAATATATTTTATTCAAGTTTGGAAACAGATTAATAGAAAAATTTCAATGGCACTTGAGCGGAGAGGCTGCATTAGCGATTTTCCATAGTGTACGTCTTGGGATTGAAGGATCCCCATTCAGGTCGAAGAAAAAGCCTTATTACATTAGGCTGCATGAGGTTCCCCCTACAAATGCCCTGCAAGTGTTTTTTTTTTATTTTTTTATTTATTTCAATTCAAATTACAATATCTTAACAGCATACACCAAAACGATATTATAAGCTATAATTAAAATTTCATACGAAGTTTATACATAAGAGTTACATACAATGCACCTTTGCGCTACTTCTGCGAATTTTGGCAGGCTACAGTGATATATGTCAATTTCCGCTGCTATTAAATTGATGAGTCGTATGGCACCGGGCACGCGGCACGGGGGGGAACTTCAGTGAGTGCGTTGTTGCTACCGGCACGCTGGCGGCGGCGCTCCGCCAGCACGGCTGGTGGGATAGATGGCCACACGTATACCAAGCACAAACAAGCTTGGGTACATCAGTGGGTACATGGGGTACACTCCGTATTCTTTGTTGTATAAAAATCGAGTGAATTTATTTTGAATTTTCTCCACCATAAGGCTGTATTTAGCCTCATGTGGGTTCCAAATAAAAGATGTCGATTCGAGATGACTCCGAACGAGGGCGTTGTATAACATCTTTACAACTAAAAGATTATTGAAATCCTTACAATTTCTCAAAATGAAACCTAAATTTCTAAATGACTTGTTGCAGAACTCAATAATGTGCTTACGAAACGTTAACTCAGGTACCATCTCGACCCCTAAGTCTCGAGTATAATTAAAGCGTGGAATCAACGCACTATCCATGTTATATATATAATGCTGTGCAGCCCTGGCTCGACTATAGCTCATTACTCCGCACTTAGCTACATTAAAACCTAGCTTGTTGGCATAGCTCCACTGCACTATTCGGTCGATGTCTCCCTGCAATCGTCCAGCGTCCGAGTCGTCTACTATCGGCAGATACACCTTAAGGTCATCTGCAAACAGCAGACAGTCGGCATGCTGGACCACTGCCGGCAGATCATTGATCATAGTAATGAATTCCAGGGGCCCTAGGTGACTAATTCCTGAAAGAATAAAGTATGGCCTAGATTTATATCCCTCATACTCCACGTATTGTCTGCGTTCTCCCAGATAGCTTGCGAAGAATTTGAGTAAGTGCGACGTAAATCCAAGCGCCGCCATCTTAGACAGCAGACAATTATTATTAACGGTGTCAAACGCCCTCCGGAAATCGAAGTACGCGCAGTCTACCTGCCCTCCTGCATCAATGACAGGTGCTGGGTGCGTCATAAACGACAATAGGTTACTCCCCGTACTTCGTCCTGGCCGGAAACCGTGCTGCGCGTCCGTCATTTGGGAGCTGATTTGCGTGTAAATACATTAAGCACATATTAAATACGTGTAACATGATATACGGCGGTATCCCAGCAGCGCCACTGAGTGCTCGGGCGAGGTGGTGGAGCGCTGAGCTGACCGACGGGCACCCGCGCTGCGCCCTATGCGCCGACCGCTCCGCTTCAACCGGATCTAAAACCGGGCGCTCCGTGCTATAAACGGAGTGAAAAAATGAAGCAAAACATTCCGCACCAGTTTCTTCATTCAATACTACCCCATCCTTTTTTACTACATTTTTGAAGCGCTTGCATTGTTTACTTCTAATGTAATTCCAGAAAGATTTCGGATCATTTTTAATGTTTAATTGTAGCCTACGCTGATAAGCTTCATAGGTCGATATAAGTTTTCGTTTAACTAATGACCGATACCGAGAAAACGTTTCGTAATCACACGTTGATCTTGTTGTTTAATTTTGTGATACTTCGATTTAACCTTAATATCGTTTATTAAATCTGAGGTGTACCATTCTGGATAAGTGTACCTATCACTCGTTTTAGGCTTATTATATTTGATTTTTTTAGGAGTATATTCGCTAATGGCGTCGTTGATAATACTATAGAAATAGTTCAACGCCTCTTCCGAATTTTTAATTTCATACAAAGCTTCCCAGTATAACATGCCAAATTTTTCGTACAACCTAGAAAAATTACACTTAGTAAAATTCCAGGAAGTGTAAAGGCTGTTATTAACGTCTATACTGTCCTGTACATGCGTCTGCCTCACATAATGATTCGACCTTAAAGTTACTTTAATATCCAGCGGGGGAACACCCAAATACTCCGAAATATTTTATTCCGAATTTCGATGTTCCGATTTTCAAAAGTCCCGAAAATTATTATATTAAAAATCACGAAATTAATTTTACCGAAAGTCGTAAATACGATTTGT
This sequence comes from Pseudoips prasinana, assembly GCA_951640165.1. NCBI lineage: Eukaryota > Metazoa > Arthropoda > Insecta > Lepidoptera > Nolidae > Pseudoips > Pseudoips prasinana. Next base: position 39,932,355 of record OX621241.1, read on the forward strand.
TAGTTTTCCGATTTTCAAACGTTCGAAGACTCAAATGCTCTAAGGGTTCTCAGTCTGAAAAACGACATTCCGAGTTCCAATACTTCGAATAAACTAAAAATCTAAGAGAGGTAGGGCACAGCGTTCATTCGCTCGAAGAGCAGCCCGACTGGGGAAGTACCTCCACCTTACACAAGACATTCCTTAATAATAACATTAATAATTTAATGTTGTGTTTCTGAGTGTGAGTAAGGTCGCCAGAGCTCATCGGGGTGGGGGGAAGGGTCAGCAACACTTGTTTGCTGACTCTTAAAGGCCGACAACGCACCCGCGACTCCTCTGGTGTTGCGATTGTCCATGGGCGGCGGTGATCACTTACCATCAGGTGACCCGCTTGCTCGTTTGTCGACAAAATTTGGTGACAGAAACGAATCGCTGCACGACCGACTTCACGTAGTCTTGTCTGCCCTACCCTAGAGTGTAATTTAAGCCCGCGTAGGCGCGGAGGGGTGGGGCGGCCCGCGAGCTGAGGAGCAGGCGGCTTGAAGGCCCGCCGCCGCGGCTGAGGCTGCAGCAAGCCGAAGCTGCGGTGGTGAGCGCTCAAACCATCTGCAACGATAAGCTCGCGTGGGCCCGCCCAAACCCCGCAGCGCCGGAACCGTGATAGAAACAATGCCTGCTGCATGCTGCATGCCTGCTTGTATGCTGCATGCCTGCTTGTATGCTGCATGCCTGCTTGTATGCTGCATGCCTGCTTGCATGCTGCATGCCTGCTTGTATGCTGCATGGCTGCTTGCATGCTGCATGCAGCCGCCGAGTATCAGATCCCCTCTGTTGTTGATTAATCATTTGGCTTATGTTAGGTTAAAATTGTGACCAGGGAAACAAAATATTTTTATTCGTATTGTTGATATTTCGAATTATCATTAAATCGGACTTTTTGTTATTCAATCTATTGAAGCTCGGTGTTTTGAGAAGAGTAACTATAATCGTAAGGAATATTGAAATATAGGAATTATAAAAATAGGAGTAATGATAAATCGGAATTGTAATATTCGGAATTTTGAACCATTCGGAATGATGGAAATCGGTATTTTTAAATTCGTATTTGTGACTGACGGAATAAAGTTTTTCGTATTAATGTAGTGTACCCATGCAGTGGGGGATGATGAACGTCAATACCTACCAACGGGTTATCCGATCCTTTTACCACTATGTCACCCTCCGATAGCGTAGTCAATACTAAGTCTAAAGTACGATTATTAATATTACATATGCTATTTACCTGCCGAAATTCACAGAACGCTGCAAAATATTCAAAATAACTTTGAACTTCAACCATTGCCAAAGGCATGTTAAAATCACCCAGCACTATCACTGATTCATTCTTAGTACATATAGTTTCCATAATTTGAAATAACTGCATATATTCATTATAATTACACGCTGATGGAATATAACACCATCATCATCATCATCATATCAGCCGAAAGACGTCCACTGCTGGACAAAGGCCTCCCCCAAAGATCTCCACAATTGCCGGTCTTGCGCTATCCGCATCCAGCGATTTCCAGCGACCCGCACAAGATCATCGGTCCATCTTGTAGGGGGCCTGCCCACGCTGCGTCTTCCGGTTCGTGGTCGCCACTCGAGAACCTTTCTGCCCCAACGGCCGTCGGCTCTACTAGCGATGTGCCCTGCCCACTGCCACTTCAGCTTGGCAATTCTTCGGGCTATGTCGGTGACTTTGGTTCGCCTGCGGATTTCGACATTTCTGATGCGATCCCGCAGGGAAACTCCGAGCATAGCCCTCTCCATTGCTCTTTGGGTGACCTTGAGCCTTCTAATAAGGCCCATAGTGAGCGACCACGTCTCTGTTCCGTATGTCATCACTGGCAAACACTGGTCGAAGACTTTCGACTTGAGACACTGCGGTATTTTGGAAGAGAAGATGTTACGTAGCTTCCCGAACGCTGCCCATCCGAGTTGGATTCTACGATTGACCTCCTTCTCGAAGTTGGACCTACCTAGTTGGATGGTCTGTCCTAGGTAAATATAGTTCTCTACAACTTCGAGTGCAGAGTCACCAACTTTCAATTGAGTGGGTGCAACATGGACGTTTGACATGATTTTCGTCTTATCCATGTTCATTTTCAGACCCACTTGTTGAGAGACTCTGCTGAGGTCATCGAGCATTGTACCGAGGTCTTCCATGGTCTCAGCCATGACTACGATATCATCGGCAAATCGAAGGTGAGTGATGTACTCGCCATTGACATTGATGCCAAAGCCTTTCCAGTCCAGAAGCTTGAAGACGTCTTCCAATGCAGCGGTAAACAGTTTCGGAGATATAACATCTCCCTGTCTCACGCCTCGCTGCAAGTGGATAGGTTTCGAGATCTGGTCCTGGAGTCGCACTGACATAGTGGCGTTTTCATACAAACACTTTATCACCTCGATATACCGGTAGTCAATTTGGCACCTTATGAGAGACCTCAGCACGGCCCATGTTTCGATAGAATCAAAGGCTTTCTCATAGTCCACAAACGCTAAGCACAGTGGCTTGTTATACTCTTCGGTCTTCTGTATAACTTGCCGCAGCGTATGTATGTGGTCTATGGTGCTAAAGCCTTTTCGGAAACCGGCTTGTTCGGGAGGCTGGAAGTCGTCAAACCTGCGCGCGAGACGGTTCGTAACGACCCTCGAAAACAACTTGTAAACATGGCTCAGCAGTGTGATGGGTCTATAATTCTTCAATAGGGTCTTGTCGCCCTTTTTGAAGAAGAGCACCACCACACTTCTGTGCCATGCTTGTGGCGTTTGACCATCTAGTATGACGGAGTTAAATAACTTCTGAAGGGCCCGTAGGATTGGTGTACCACCCGCCTTCAGAAGCTCTGCTGTAACTCCATCATCACCAGGCGCCTTGTTGTTCTTGAGTTGTTTGAGAGCCATTCTAATCTCGTACAGGCTGACGTCCGGGATGTCTTCGGTGTAATGTCGGGTTAGTCGTGCTCTGGGATCTGAGGCATGACTTTTGACAGGTGGCTGTGTTGTCGTATATAACTGTCCGTAGAACTTCTCGATCTCTCCCAGCAACTCAGGTTTAGACGTGACGATTCTACCATCCTCAGTCTTCAGCTTCGTCAGTTGGCTCTGTCCAACAGACAGAGCTCTTGCGAACACTTTGGAGCCTTTGTTCCGCTCAATGGCCTCTTTAATACTAATTGTATTAAATTGCCGCGTGTCGCGAGTCAAAGACTTTGAGATCTGTCTGTTGAGCTGCCGATATCTGGTAGCATCATCTGAGGATGTCAGAACCATTTTCCGTCTATCTTCCATAAGTTGCAGGGTAAAGTCAGAGATCTTTTTAGTTCTGTTTGTACGGAATATAACACCACGCAACACAAAAACAACAAAGTATTTCTACAGCTGACTTTTGCACAGACAATCTCGAATAAGGCCGTGTCTACATTATCGATGCGCACTTGACAAATATCGAATCGAGAGGATACCGCCACGAACACATCTCCTTGTTTCCTTCCATCTGATCGATCGCACCGTTATATCTTATATTCGAGAGGAACAATTTCTCCGTCTTTAATAGAAGTGTTTAAACCAGACTCAGTAACTGCAAATAGGTCATATGTTGATGCCAACAAATGACCTTAGTGTAGAAAGTTTTTGTCTTCGTTCGCAGTCCCCGGACGTTTTGGTAATACAATTGTATGGACTTAGTGGTTTGCTTCCTTTCCTTAAGCGGGCTTCTGTGAGTTTCGAAACCAGACCCATTCCTTAAATTGAGTATTAACCGGCCAACTATCCACACTGTTCACTTTGTCGAATTCAGACTCTGGTACGCCTACCCTAAACGATGCGTAATCCCTTTTAGATTTAGGGACAATTTTTTCCACTTTGACATTGTCTGAGGTACAAATGGACTTCACGTGCTCCGTTATCGCCTCGACTGAGGTTTCAGGATGCATCGACCAAATATGTATGTACTTCTTTTTTTGTATTGCTTGGAAAGAAGAAATCTGAGAATTTCCTGCTTTTAAAAAGGTTTTTGAATCCACCTTAGTTTTCTTCCGACTAACAATCTTCCAACTACCATAATTATTGGAAGCACATGGGATTTCTTCATCATTTTTCGGTATCTTTTTTCCATCCGTATCACTGATCTGTGTAACCGCGGCCTTAGCTTTAGTGCGTTCCATCGCTCGGCGCGCGCGTAACGTTACATTGGAGTCCTTGCGATATCGCCGATGCATGCGCTGCAATCACCGTTGTCCCGCTCGCACTTTGCCGCGCTGCTATCTTAGTCGCATCTTCTGTTTCGCTCACACCCGATGCAGTCGATGCTACCAGACGGTTTATTTTAGTGGTTAACTCACCAACTACCTTCACTAAATTATTAATGGTGGTAAAATAATTATCAATCGTCAACTGTTGATCTTAATTTTTTTTATTTTGGGCCTCCATTCATTAATAAAGATTGGGCCGTGATCTTCGACGTCAAAGTTATCACTTTCTTCGACAGTTCGCCAATAGCCGTATCGGCGCCAACTTGCGGAATTTTAACAATAAAATTATTAAAAACCAACGGAGACTAAGTTCGCGTGTACAACTGTTGACAGTCCTTGCAATAATACCTTTACAAGTTGAAGGTTGTGATCCTCCTCTTTTACTGCGTTGACACCTCGCTGATAGATTCGTTTTTAAATCATTATTTTTGAAAAATCACTTAACAAGCCCAATCGGAAAGATCCTCAACTCATTTAGAAAGTTCGAAGGATTGAAGAAAATGCTCCTATTCTCCAATATAATCTCTTCCCTTTGTACAGCTGTTCATATGAAATAATTATTTTTGTGCAAATTATATACCTATACCTATTGGCATGAGTACAGGTTTTTTTTTATTAAGATACAAACAGTCTTACAAATATTCTTAAATGATTTAAACAATTTTTAAGTTGTAGACCTACAGTTTCCTTTCTTAATTAATATCAAAACAAACTCTACGTAAGTAACTACAAACAAACTTACATCCTAATTGATGTTAGTAGCAAACTATTTATCTACCTACTAATAAATAGTCTCGACTCTAATTAGTATAGCTAACTGAGACATTTATATGATTGCTTTTTGAAACTAGTGAATGTGTCCCTAAATAAGTCAATATCAACTAATTTGTCATTGTACAAACTGTATGCTCATCTCGTTGAACTATTCTCGCGCTGCCGGGGCACCCTAAAGGGAAGTGAGTGTAGTAATGAAGGGGCATCAATATGGTTATTGAGTAATTTATAAATAATAGTTGCGTCACAATCTTTACGATGACAACATAGAGATACGATGTTATGTATTTTCATGGAACTAAGAGTATGTTCATGTATGAGATTGTAATCAAGAGTTTAATAAACCGGCCAAGTGCGAGTCGGACTCGCCCATGAAGGGTTCCGTAGTAGCAAGTATTTTAATTGATTAAATGAAAGGTAACTTGCGGTTTACGATTTATGAGGTATTAAAAAAAAACTACTTACTAGATCTCATTCAAACCAATTTTCGTTGTTAATTTGCATGGTCATGTACATCATATACTTTTTTTAGTTTTATCATTCTCTTATTTTACAAGTTACAGGGGCGGGGTGGGGGGGGACACTCAGTTCCGGAAAAAAATGGCTCTGACATACAGACGGACATACAGACAGACATGACGAATCTATAAGGGTTTCGTTTTTTGCCATTTGGCTACGGAACCCTAAAAAAGAGGTTATTGTATGTTTGCAATATGATTTTCTTTGAGGATAGATGTCAGGCGCGCGTGTAGTTTGCGTTTTCTCGTCAAATATTTATGATAAATGGAAAGATTACCAGAAGCTTCTAAATTATCTCAGGATAGTAAAACTGGTATTTCTGTTTTTTACATGAATTCCCAATTCCACCAGAGGCATCTGTTTTCACCAGAGAGTGCATTGGTATCCATGAGGCATGTATTCTATCTCATAATGTGATTACCATGGCAATAGTTTTTCAGATTCAAAAAGTGCCTTAAAAGCAATAGTTAAAAATCCTTTAAACCTACATAGTCCTATTGTTTCTGAAGTTAGACAATGTCTGCATTATTCTTTCCTAAAAAAGATTGAGCTGCTACTGGTGTGGATGCCAGCTCACCGCTAATACCATCTAGCGGTGATTAATGTGCTGATACAGCAGATAAAGCAGCCGTGTCCAGTGATATTGCTGATAGCAAATACTTTTATATTCAATATAAGACATACTGCATATAGCAAAGGAGGACTTACCAATTCATGGTACTTCTGTTGGAATTAATCCAGTAAGATAAAAAGAAATCTATGCATCAATCCAACCGGATATTCCAGTTAGTCCTTGGTTTTACTAATATTAAAAATGTAACCCAACTGTAAACTTTCTTTTTGTTTAATGAATTCCAAATCTAAAACAACAGGATTGGTATCTTCTTTTAAATTGAATAACTTTAATGAATTTAAATTAAGTTTGCGCATCCAGGTGCGCCCGATAAGCGGAGTCCGCCGCGCTGCCTAATACACAGCGGCGGTATGACGTCATGCGCTGCGCCCGCACTGACACCCGGCCTAACGGTGTCATTGAGTCTCCTGTATATGATTGTAATTTAAGGTTATCTTTTTCTATCGGTAAAGTGGTTGGATGTCGATCGTAGAATGATTAAGATACCGCCGATATCTTGCTACCCGTGTCCATTTCAAATAACACATTTTGATTTTCAACAGTAAGCTCGCAATGATATGGACCGTCTTTTACATTTTGAACTGACTGACCTTTAATAATATACATTCCTTCGAACTCGACCTCGACCTCCAGACTCTGATGAACCTGTGTCCATAAAGTTTCTATGTTTAGAACCGGACCTGCCCGCACTCACATTATGTAGTGGCCCATCACTTGCCACACACATACGACTTGTACCGGCTGTGCGGCGACTGGCCGGCGCCAGGCGCACTCACTTGTAATGGAGAGAGGTCTCCGCGAACAAGCGGCACCGTATCTCTTCGCTGCGAACACCCGACACGAATTGATCTCGAATGTTCACTTCTAACTGGTCCTCAAAATTGCAATAAGTAGCCAAGTGTTTCAAATTTTGTAAAAACACTTAGATGTTTTCGCCTTGTCCGTGCTTCCGCTGGCGAAACACGTGGCGCTCGGCTATGTCCGACCTCTTGGGTTCTAAATGATTTTTCACAAGCCCCACTAACGCGGTAAAGGTTTTATCCTCCGGACACACATCAACCGCTAAAGATTGTTAGCAAAAAATATGCATATGTTTGAATAAGCCATTCTTCCCTCTAAGCGTGCTTTATTATTCCTAGTTATAATAAAATACGTTTCCTCTGAACAAGTCGATTTACTTTAATAAATTAGCTGATCACTGTAAAGTGAAAACATAGCTTCAAATTGTACAAATAAAGATAACAAATTGATTTATTTATTACACGCTTTATATTAGCTTCACTTGTATGTTTGTTTGTAACCAACTTCTTTGAGCGCGATTTTGACCCACTTTAAACGGCCAAATTTCATTGATTCCTTGATTTCCTTGATAAAGGTGCAAAGTTTGCACCTTTATCAAGGACCAAATACACTAATTTGATAAGATTATTCCATTATTCAATTTGCTAAATAATATTTTTGCCAATTTATATATTTTTTATCTATAGGCATAGGCAGGAATTGATGTTAAAGTAATTAATAGTTACAAAAAAAAAAAAAACGGTTTTATAGAAAATTTTACTAAAAAATGAAAAATAAATAATACTTTAAAAAAACAAAAAAACACGCTTCATATAGAATTCAACTAAAAAATAGAAAATAAATTCTAATAAATTTAAATGAAAAATAGTGTAAAAAAATATACTTTATTGTAAAAAAGGTGTTAATTTTGCAAACATTTAACTGACGGACATAAAAGTATATTCAGACTTAAAACTACTACTTATGGTTCGCATAAATTGTTGCCCTGTGCAGGGATCGAACCCGGGACCGAACCGAGTGGCGGGGCGATCGTCTCAACCGCTGCTACGGACGTGTAGTCAAATGTATTGCTTTAAATCGAAACGTGACGACGTTCCCTTTCGGTCTGTCGGCGAGTTGTTCGTCTGTTAATAATTGAACGTGTGGTGTTCAGGCGGCTGCTGCTGACGGGCACGCCGCTGCAGAACAGCCTGCTGGAGCTGTGGTCGCTGATGCACTTCCTGATGCCGGACGTGTTCGCGTCGCACTCCGAGTTCCGCGAGTGGTTCAGCGAGGTGGCCAGCATCGCCGACGGCTCGTCGCGCCACAACGAGGCGCTGGTGCGGCGCCTGCACGAGGTGCTGCGCCCCTTCCTGCTGCGCCGCCTCAAGCGCGACGTGGAGCGCCAGATGCCGCGCAAGTACGAGCACGTGCTGCTGTGCCGCCTCAGCCTGCGCCAGCGCTTCCTGTACGACGACTTCATGGCGCGCGCCCGCACGCGCGACGCGCTGGCCGGCGGCAACCTGCTGGCCGTGGTCAACGTGCTCATGCAGCTGCGCAAGGTGTGCAACCACCCCGACCTGTTCGAGCCGCGCCCCGTGGCCTCGCCGCTGCAGCTGCCCGCGCTGCGCCTGGCCGCGCCCGCGCTGGCGCTGGACGTGCGGCCCTGGCGCGCCCAGCTGGCCGCGCGCCTGGGCGGCGACCTGGCCGCGCTCGAGGCGCAGGGCGCCGGCGCCTTCGCCGCGCACCGCGCGCGCCACCTGGCGCCGCCGCGCCGCGCCGCGCCGCCCGCGCCCGCGCCGCCGCGCGCGCCGCCCGCCGGCCTGCGCCTGCACCTGCGCCTCGTGCCGCGCGCCCCGCCGCCGCGCGCCGCCGCGCCGCCCGCCCTGCGCGCGCCTCGCCCCGCGCCGCCGCCCGCGCCGCCGCCCGCGCCCGCGCTGCACGGCGCCGCGCTGCGGCTGGAGGCGCGGCGCCGCGCGTGCCGCCGGCGCCTGGCCGCCGCCAACGAGCGGCGCTGCTGGCGCCTGCCGCTGTACGGCGAGGACCTGCGCGCCGCCGTGCACGCCGGGCCGCCGCCGCGCGCGCCGCGCGACCTGGCCGACGCGCTGGCCGCCGTGCGCGACCTCATCGACAGGTTCGCACTTCTATTAACGCATATTATTGTGACTGATGCTTCCTTCTGTCTTTTATAATATCACCACAACGACATGGTTTCTTTCGTGGACGTAGGGTACACTCCAACTATTATAATATGCTGCGCAGTTGCTGTGATACAATGATGATGGAATGCCTCTCTCGATTTAAATTAAATGCCAAAACTGAAGTCAAGAAAAATCCTAAATATTTTTGGAAATTTGTTGACTCGTTCAGATCAAATACTAACGAAATCCCAGATAAAATGTTCTTCGACACCCAAATCGCACAGGGTGGGCAGGAGATTAGCAATTTATTCTCGAATTATTTTCACTTCATATATAGAAATGACTCAAAAGACTCGAACGCAAACAACCAGTTCAGAACTGTTTCCACCCTTCATTGGATTCCTGTTCACTATCTGAATCGGTTATTTTGAGAGCCCTGCAAAGCATTGACACACATAAAGGCCCAGAACCAGACACCAAACCGCCTATATTCTTAAAAACATGTGCCAACTTGTCAAGCTATTACATATTATTTTTAATAAGTCCTTAAGATGTGGTGTGTTTCTTGCAAAATGGAATATGGCCCATATAAACCAATCCACAAAAAAGATGACAAGAACGATATATCGAACTATCGACTTATCTCCATATTATCAGCCACAGGAAAACTATTTGGATCAATGGTACAGAAAATTGTATTTTTTCGTGTGAAACCAATTATCAACTGTGGACAACATGGCTTTCTCCCAAAAAGATCTACCACATCAAACTTACTTGGGTACGTCAATGAGATAGTCGAGGCACCGACTTTTCTAAAGCTTTCGATAAAATAAATTAATTTAACACTTATAAAAAAAGGTTTTAAACTTCAGTGTACATGGCAATCTGCTAAGATGGTTCAGTTCTTACATTGCAAATCGTAGTCAAGCCGTTGCATTAAAGGGATACACGTTCAAGTTTCTCGAGATTCCTTCAGGAATACCGCAGGGTTCTCATTTAGGACCATTTCTATTTACTATTTATATCAATGACTAGCTGTGCCTCGCGGTTTTACCCGCGTTAAACTTATTATCACAGCTCGTCCCCCGTAGGTGATAGCGTGATAATATGTAGCCTATATTTTGACCCGACCTCTTAGTAATATTCATGCGAAATTTGAAGTAAATCCATGCAGTACTTTTTGAGTTTAGCCCGGACATACATACAGATAAACAGACAAAAATTTTAAGAACTACTTATTTGCTTCGATATCGATGGTAGATCACGCCGCCAGTATCCTTTTTAAAAAATATTCAATGTACAGTTTTGACTACCCTACGATTTTATTATATGTATAGATATTGGTAAATGTGTCTCCAATTCTTCACATCTACTGTATGCAGACAACACAAAGAATTCAAAACTCACGGTAAAATGTTTAAATCTATGCTGAAACGATGGCTATTGCACAACGTATTTTATGACCTTAAAGAGTTTTTTGCTTATGACCAAGTATCGAAGCAACTGATTTATTGATAATGATGTGTTATTTATCTGTTGTCAAGATTACAAAAAATAATTATTTAATATTAAGGTAGGTAGAAAAAATATTGCATGCCCGATATGGGTAACTGTTGATCAATCAAATTGTTATAACATCTTCTGTACACAGTTTCTGGCAATAAAATGATCTATGTCTATGTCTATGTCCTGATGATTGCTTGGAATTAGAATCAGATGTAGTTCGTTTTAACAACTATTGTAACTCCAACTATATCTTAACTCTGACAAATGCTACACAATATACTAGATAGATACTATTTGGTTATGTTTTTTCTCTAAATAAAATAAAACGCGTTTCAATGCTTACTGCAACACTTGACGCAAAACTCCACTATTCAATACTCATATTGAAGTTATTTTCATAGATGTGTAACATTGATATGTGTATTGCTGTAACGAGTGGTGTGGTGCAGGTTCTGCGTGTGCTGGCAGGCGGCGCGCGCGGCCGCGCCCGAGCTGGTGCTGGGCGCCGGGCGCGGCGCGCGCGACTGGCGCGCCCGCGCCGCGCGCGCCGGCGCCCTGCTGCCCGCCGCGCGCCGCCTGCTGGCGCTGCTGCACGCGCCCGCCTCGCGCACCGCCGTGGCCTTCCCGCACCCCTCGCTGCTGCAGTACGACTGCGGTGAGTGCGCCCGCGCCGCCCCGCCCCCCGCGCCCCGCCCCGCCCCGCCCCGCCTCACGCTCGTGTTCTCCGCAGGCAAGCTGCAGACGCTGGACGGGCTGCTGCGCCGGCTCAAGGCGGGCGGACATCGCGTGCTCATCTTCACGCAAATGACGCGCGTGCTGGACGTGCTGGAAGCGTTCCTGTCCATGCACGGTCACACCTACCTGCGCCTGGACGGCGCCACGCGAGTCGACCGCCGCCAGCCGCTGGTGGACCGCTTCAACGCCGACGCGCGCGTGTTCGCGTTCATCCTGTCGACCCGCTCGGGTGGAGTGGGGCTCAATCTGACCGGCGCCGACTCGGTCGTGTTCTACGACTCCGACTGGAACCCCACGATGGACGCGCAGGCTCAGGACCGCTGCCACCGGATCGGCCAGACGCGCGACGTCCACGTGTATCGGCTCGTCACCGCCGCCACGGTGGAGGAGAATATCCTGCGCAAAGCCGAGCAGAAGCGCGCGCTCGGCCACCTCGCCATCGAAGGTGGCCACTTCACCACCAGCTACCTGCGCGGCGCCAACATCGAGGAGCTGTTCGGCTCCGAGGCGGCGGGCGCCGCGCGGCCCGAGGCGCCCGAGGCCGAGCCCGCCGCCGTGCCCGAGGCGCCCGAGCTAGAATCTGCGCTGGCGGCGGCCGAGGACGAGGCCGACGCGGCGGCCGCAAGCGCGGCGCGGGCCGAGGCGCAGGGCGAGCTGGCCGAGTTCGACGAGTCGCTGCCGCTGGACGACGAGCCGCGCACTCGGGCCAAGGCGCCGCCCGACGAGCTCGCCGCGCTCATGGACCAAGTGAGTCCTGGCCCTAGGCGTACAGGTGGCAGACATATAATGCTACGACGAGCTTTCGTTACTAAATTAACACCAAATACAGGCATTATATTTATGTATGTTTTTTTGAAGTCCAGGAATTTATGGTTTCAATTCATAATCATAATTTATATGCAATTTTATTTGATCTGAATTTTATTATGCCCATTCTAAATTTATACTTTTTTACTATGTGGGCCGAATAAATTATATTTTAAATGAATAATTCACGAACGTTTCGATAGTGAACAGCCATCGAAACGTTTGCGAATCGCATCGATCTGACGATGCGACCTTTTGAAACATTGAACGTGTCGCAGCTGTCGCCGATCGAGAAGTACGCCATGCGGCTGGTGGAGAGCAGCGAGGCGGCCACCGAGGCGGAGCGCGCCGCGCTGGGGGCCATGCGGCGCCAGCTGCGCGACTGGGAGGAGGCGCGGCGCCAGCTGCGCGCCGAGCCCGCCGCGCCGCCCGAGCCCGCGCCGCGCCTCACGTACGCGCGGGACGACGCGCGCGCGCAGGTGCGTGCCCGCCCCGCCGCCGCGCCCGCGCCCGCGCCCGCGCCCGCGCCCGCGCCCGCCCGCACGCGCTCGCGCGGCACGGTGCACATCAACCTGTGGACGCTGGACGAGCGCGGCGAGCGGCGCCGCCTGCGCAACGGCACGCTGGACGCGTGGCTGGCGAAGGCTTCCGACCCAAACGATAATAAATGATTTTGGACCGATGCTCGTGCGTTTATGTTTCTGACGTTCCGTCCGGTGCCGCTCGACGCTCGTCCGTAAATGCTTGACCCGTTCCCGGGACGGCGCGGCACCGGCCCGGGCGTCAGGGGCGTAAGCGCAAGCATTTACGGGCGACGCGCCCGGCTCGCCCCGGCCGGGCCCGAACCCCGACTCGGCGATGTTCGCTCCGAGGTTGCGGATGACTCCGGCCGCCCCCGTCGATTTGATGCCTATATATTATGAAGTAGCGCCTCCTCCTGAACCGATGTCATCCGTAACCTTGAAGCGGATATCCCGCGTAGCGCGTGTAGAACGACGAATGAAGCCCTCCGATAGACTCTAAACATCAGCGTATCTGAAACATTACAAAATTTTAGTGCCAGCACATTTATGTGTACCAATTTTAAGCTATTGACTACCTGATGTCGAATAATGACAAATTCCTATTATGATTAGCCTTTCTACGGCGAGATTAGGGTCGTCGATCGGGTTTACACTTTTCAAACTGTTAAGGCTCCATTCGTACCCTTAGTAGTGAATTAGAAAATATTGTGTAGATAAATAAGAATATTGATATTCGAATTTTGGCGTAATCCTGATTCGAGATACCTCTACTATTTACGTGTCGCAAGTGATTCATGTACAAATATTGTTCAATAAGACAATTTCCAAAACTAACAGGCTCTTCCAGGAATACGTTCTGGAACGTAACCATATTTTAGAACGTATCACCATTCATGAGTATTCTTTAGGCGTGTCCTGTAATAAAATACGAATGAGTAAACGAATAGATTGTAATTAGATTGCATGATTATCATGTGCCACACAAGTAGAGTGCTGAGGAGCGTAAGACCGATATCGCGCTATCTAAGAATGCCCGGCCGAGGATGTGGGCCCGGCCGACTCCCATTCGTTTGGAGCGGTGTGTCGCCCAGTGCGCGGCGCTACGGCTCGATACGGCTGCACTGCAGGCCGCGACTAGACTCCCATTCGTTTGGAGCGGTGTGTCGCCCAGTGCGCGGCGCTACGGCTCGATACGGCTGCACTGCAGGCCGCGACTAGACTCCCATTCGTTTGGAGCGGTGTGTCGCCCAGTGCGCGGCGCTACGGCTCGATACGGCTGCACTGCAGGCCGCGACTAGACTCCCATTCGTTTGGAGCGGTGTGTCGCCCAGTGCGCGGCGCTACGGCTCGATACGGCTGCACTGCAGGCCGCGACTAGACTCCCATTCGTTTGGAGCGGTGTGTCGCCCAGTGCGCGGCGCTACGGCTCGATACGGCTGCACTGCAGGCCGCGACTAGACTCCCATTCGTTTGGAGCGGTGTGTCGCCCAGTGCGCGGCGCTGCGGCTCGATACGGCTGCACTGCAGGCCGCGACTAGACTCCCATTCGTTTGGAGCGGTGTGTCGCCCAGTGCGCGGCGCTACGGCTCGATACGGCTGCACTGCAGGCCGCGACTAGACTCCCATTCGTTTGGAGCGGTGTGTCGCCCAGTGCGCGGCGCTACGGCTCGATACGGCTGCACTGCAGGCCGCGACTAGACTCCCATTCGTTTGGAGCGGTGTGTCGCCCAGTGCGCGGCGCTGCGGCTCGATACGGCTGCACTGCAGGCCGCGACTAGACTCCCATTCGTTTGGAGCGGTGTGTCGCCCAGTGCGCGGCGCTACGGCTCGATACGGCTGCACTGCAGGCCGCGACTAGACTCCCATTCGTTTGGAGCGGTGTGTCGCCCGGTGCGCGGCGCTACGGCTCGATACGGCTGCACTGCAGGCCGCGACTAGACTCCCATTCGTTTGGAGCGGTGTGTCGCCCGGTGCGCGGCGCTACGGCTCGATACGGCTGCACTGCAGGCCGCGACTAGACTCCCATTCGTTTGGAGCGGTGTGTCGCCCAGTGCGCGGCGCTGCGGCTCGATACGGCTGCACTGCAGGCCGCGACTACACTCCCATTCGTTTGGAGCGGTGTGTCGCCCAGTGCTTTGTAGGTCACTACAATTTTTGAGGTCTCTAGCGGAGCACTTTGCCACTAAATCGACCCCCCCTATAGATATATTAGGATGCATAAACAGCAATATCTAAGTGCTTCCCGATACAAATTTGTTGCCGTAAGTTGAGTTTGATCGGTTGTAAGGTGTAGGAGGTTCGCCGAGGGCTAATTTTTTTTTCAATATTGTCGCCCGACCGCATTTTTCTATTTTGGAACTAATATGATTAGGACTTTTAGATATAGGAAAATCCTGGATATGGGCACCTTGCATGCGTACTGATTAAATTTTTTATATAATCGGATGGCAAACGAGCAAGTGGGTCACCTGATGGTAAGTGATCGCCGTGCGTAGCCGGCATTTTAGAAAAGAATAGGCTCACTTCTTGAAGGTTGCCATGTCATACCGGATCGGAAATACCTCCGCAGCTGATTGATTCCACAGAGCGGTAGTGCGCGGCAAAAAGTTTTCTGTGAAACGCACGGTGGTATTCATCCCATTCTGTGCAGTCGGCGCGTGAGTGGCATCACGCTCTGAATCAGGCAGGGATCTGACGAGCCGGGCTGAGCACCAACGGTAACTTGTCGGCCAACAGTGAAGGCATATGGTTTTCCACATCTGGCACACTTTTGACGTGGGAGGGAGGGAACCATCTGTGTTAAACCATAGGCCATGGCAAGGGCATGAACAGATTAACCCGCGTGGTCTGTTCTCTGTGAACCAAGCCATTCAACGTGGTGGGCGTTGAAGTGACCCAAGTACCACGATCGAGGCGGACGGAGTCTGTTCTAGCACGGACTCGATGGCCATTTCGACGTGCTCAAAGAGTCGGTCTGTTTCTGCATAACCGCTGTGGGACCTATAGAGGCATGCACATATGCGAGGTGGTCGTCGCAATCAACACGCAGCCAGATGAAGGAGAGGTCCCTACCTTCAAGATTGCCAAGGATATCATCTCTCACGTATCTATATCACCGGCTCTAAACACAATCATAATATCAGCCGAAAGACGTCCACTGCTGGACAAAGGCCTCCCCAAAGATCTCCACAATTGCCGGTCTTGCACTGTCCGCATCCAACGATTTCCAGCGACCCGCACAAGATCATCGGTCCATCTTGTAGGGGGCCTGCCCACGCTGCGTCTTCCGGTTCGTGGTCGCCACTCGAGAACCTTTCTGCCCCAGCGGCCGTCGGCTCTACGAGCTATGTGCCCTGCCCACTGCCACTTCAGCTCGGCAATTCTTACAGCTATGTCGGTTACTTTGGTTCGCCTGCGGATCTCAACATTTCTGATTCGATCTGGCAGGGACACAAAACTGTGCTCAATCTAAACACAAACCTGTGCTCAATTTTGTAGCCTGGGTAGTCTAGGTATGATGTATCCGCAGGAGACGAGATCTGAGTTTCCGTTAAAAAGAGCAAAGCCGGCTTCTCCGTCTCAAGATGATGGTGAATAGGGTTTAGGAAACAGAACTTTAGGTTAGTGTGTAACCCCCTGATGTTGCAAAAATGTACATGGAGTTCAGGTGATAGTGCCGTGTTTTTTGTGCTCTTGCCTGAGGCAGTATTTGCGAGCGATTGACACCGCGACAAAAGCTCTTAATTCGCGAATACTGAAACCGCAAATATGGAAAGGTTACTAGGGGATACGTGCCAAGATTCTTGAAGATAGCGTATAGTGTCCATAATGCCCATTTACGGCTATTGGACCGCAACCAATAAAAGGTGCCCATTTTGGTTGCGGTCTTCGCTCCATAATGACAACGCCAGTTCCATTTGTACCTATAGCTGGGTTACGAACAAGTTTCGCTGACAGTGAATTTGAAGCTACAGATGACCTTATTTTAACTTCGGATTTTTTTATCGATCATTCAGTTGATACGTTGACATTTATCCAAACGACTCTTCAAGAAGTAAACGATCGAGCATTTCTATTTCCACTTTAAGCGGTAAGTGTTTGTCGGTATTATAAATTAGGAAGACAGCGGCATATTAATAGGCATAATTGTAATAAGGTCTATTTTACTTTTTTGTTCGTCCATTTGACACAAACTATTCGAACTTTTTCTTTGTTTTTGGTATTACGATTTTGTGTAGAGGATATTAGATTGGAATCCTGTTTAGGGTTCCGTACCCAAATGGTAAACCGAGACCCTATTACTTCGGTGTGCGTCACGATTGCTCCGCCACTTTATCCGAACAGAAAGAGAAATCGCTATATTTTTTGTCAAAATTAGTCAAAATCGAAAGGAACAAATCAAAACTTTGTCAAAGCAGAAATAAAGAAGTTACAGGGGTTTTAAGTTGACCGCGCGAACGTAACGTGCACCATTGTGCGGCTATGGAGATCTCAGTAACTAATTGGGATAGAGATCTAAATCTTTTTGTTAATTGAACATATAATTTGTCAACAATTGTCAAAAAAAGAATTCTAAGACTAAGATCAATATTTCACGAAATATTCACCTTGGAAGTTATGGCCGCGCAATCGTGCACTTGATGTTTCTTTAATCTCGATTATTTCTTCAAAACTTAAGATATCATGCAGTAAAACTGTTACTAGAAGAAAGGTTTTAATATGTCAAAAGTAGCGAAGGCATTAAATGCCACCAAAGTTTATTTAAACTGACGAAATCAAGGCAAAACAAAAGTTACGTGGCCGCGCAATCGTAACGTTACTTTGAACGCTGATATCTCATTATCTATAATTGTTAAGATTTCGGTGTTGACATCCATTTATTCGTAATATTAAGCTAATCAGATTGACATAGCGTTTTAACCTCAGGACAATTTTCTACGTGTGTAATCTCAGAAATGATGATAAATGTCTTATATTGTTCGAGCAGGGTGACCATAATTTCTGTTAAATATGGGGATATCTTTTGCTCTACTAGACGAAAATGTACCTTTAGGAATAATTATTGTAGAATTGGCTAAGATAAGACAGTTCAATACAATATTCTTTTCTTTAACCGACTTCCAAAGGCGGAGGTTCTCAAGTTCACCGGTATTTTTTTTATACACATGTTCAAATAATGCCATACAAAACAAGGCCAAAAAATTGAACTTTGTTCTGTTTTCACCACATGACGCGACATTGCTGCTTGTACTCCAGTAATTTATCTATATCTATACATATAATAAAATCGTAGGAATGTCATAACTGTACATTGAATGTTATTTAAAAAGGATACTTGGGACGTGATCTATAATCGACATCGAAGCCAAAAAAATAGTTTTTAGAATTTTTGTCTGTTTATCTGTTTGTCTGTATGTATGTCCGGGCTAAACTCAAAAAGTACTGCATGGATTTACTTAAAATTTTGCATGAATATTACTAAGAGGTCGGGTTAACATAAAGGCTATATTATCACGCTATCACCTACGGGGGTGGGGTTGTGATAATTTATAAAATTTAACGCGGGTAAAACCGCGGGGCACAGCTAGTCTATTATATGTTTGTAAAGTACCCCACGACACAGGGATTAGATTCCCAAGTGTGGGCGTTGTCTTTTTAAAACGAAAAGAAAAAAAAAGGAAAGAATTGAAGATGTGTTCGGTTAATAGGCAGTAATATAACAATTATGAACTCAAAGCTAAGTGTGATGATTTTAGAACTGACTCTAACGGAGGGACTCTACCTGCGGAATAGCAATTTATTTATTTTCATTTTGAGAGACAATTTATATTTCGAATTATGTACATTTCTATTTTATATTTCTAGCATTACTAACCCACGAAAATATGACTCCTAATTTGAAATACATGTTAAATTAGGAACCAAATGTGGGACGTCATATTTCGTATAATTTATGACCGTAAAAACATTATACTTCACCATGACAGCCAAATTACGTCCACTGTCGGTCAAAATCCTCCGCAAAGTTCGCAGAAAAACGCTGCTGCCCGTTCTCTGGTAGGTTTTCCCTCGGGACAATTTCTACCCCCCCCCCCCCCCCCCACGGGATGAGATGGGGTAATAATATTCTACGACGTCACCACACAGCGAATTAGTAATAATTATACTTACTTTATCGATTTTACGTAAATGGTCGAAACTCCAGCTCAAGAAATACTGTTGCCATTACCATTACTGTTTCATTGATATAATTATAACTCGTCAATACATAACAAAACATAAAAGTCGTTTGACAAACGGAAAAAGGAAAGTGCATTAAACTCTTTTATTTTAGCCAATTCTCCAACAATTATTCCTAACAGGTACATTTTCGTCCAGTAGCGCAAAAGATATCCCCATAATTAAGAGAAATTATGGTCACTCTGCTCGAACATTATAAGACATATCATTTTTTAGATTACACGCGTAGAAAATTGTCCTGAGGGTAAAACGCTATGTCAATCTGGTTAGGTTAATATTACGAATAAATGAATATTAACACCGAAATCTTAACAATTATAGATAATGAGATATCAGCGTTCAAAGTAACGTTACGATTGCGCGGCCACGTAACTTTTGTTTTGCCTTGATTTCGTCAGTTTAAATAAACTTTGGTGGCATTAAATGCTTTCGGTACTTTTGACATATTAAAACCTTTCTTCTAGTAACAGTTTTACTGCATGACATCTTAAGTTTTGTAGAAATAATCGAGATTAAAGAAACATCAAGTGCACGATTGCGCGGCCATAACTTCCAAGGTGAATATTTCGTGAAATATTGATCTAAGTCTTATAATTATTTTTTTGACAATTGTTGACAAATGAAATGTTCAATTAACAAAAAGATTTAGATCTCTATCCCAAGTAGTTACCGAGATCTCCATGGCCGCACAATGGTGCACGTTACGTTCGCGCGGCCAACTTAAAACCCCTGTAACTTCTTTATTTCTGCTTTGACAAAGTTTTTGTTTGTTCCTTTCGATTTTGACTAATTTTGACAAAAAATATAGCGATTTCTTTTTCTGTTTGGATAACGTGGCGGAGCAATCGTGACGCACACATTACTTCGCTGTCTGTCTGTCCGTCTGTCACCAGGCTGTATCTCATGAACCGTGATAGTTAGACAGTTGAAATTTACACAGATGATGTATTTCTGTTGCCGCTATAACAACAAATACTAAAAAATAAAATAAATATTTAAGGGGGCTCCCATACAACAAACGTGAGTTTTTATAGATAACTAGCTGTGCCCGCGACTTCGTCCGCGTTTTAATTAGTTTATTTTTTCAAAAATAAAAGACGTTTCTAAAAAAAAAGTAGCCTAAGTTACTCCTTATTACATCAGCTATCGGCCAATAAAAGTCCCGTTAAAATCGGTCCAGCCATTTCAGAGATTAGCTGGAACAAACAGACAGACAGACAGACAAAGATTGTAAAAAAATATATTTTGGAGTATGTACCGTATAAATATTCATATACATGTAGTAAAAATGGGTTATTTCAATATTACAAACAGACACTTCAATTTTATTTATTTGTATAGATATAGATGGTACGGAACCCTTCGTCCGCGATTCCGACTCGCACTTGGCCGGTTTTTTTTTATTAATATGTATGTACAGATATACGGATTAGATCCGAAAATTAAGACATCTTTAGCTGCGAATTGGGTCGCATTTTTTTAGTCCGCGAATAGTGAAAACACGAATAAGGAGCTTTTACTGTACATATACGGCACGGCGAACCCTAGCGCGTACCCGCCGTGGGGTTATAGCAACACGTTGATTGTGTTGTTCTATCTGGGACAACATGTTGCACTTCAGCATAGCCAGCTATTGGAGTAGGTACCCAGATTGCGGGGTTATGCTGAAGCGGTGCAACAGCAGTTAGATGTTGGCTTTATCTGAGGATAGGTTATTATAGGAATAACAGAAGAATTCTCAGATCGTGTTTCGTTGTTGGAATTAAGATCAGGACATTGGTAGACGATGCGATAGAGCAAGAATAGTGGCATTACATTCCGGCAGCCAACCCGAGTGTGACGGTTCTTTATCTTGTCGGAATAATAAGAAGAATTTCCGTACGTGTCTGCTCTAGCAAAAGCGTAACTTTCTGTGACTGCCGCGACTGCCGCGACTCATTAAGTAAAAGGGTGTTCCCGGTAGCTTGGTTAAACATTACAGCCATAAGACGACGTTTTGACCCCATTCGAGTTTATCAAATAATTGTTCGTTGACGTCAATTATAAAGTATATAAAACTGATGTCTTAATTCTTTTATAAAACTTGGAATTTCTATAGCGGTAAAGGACAATGACGTACTCTGCTGGACAGAGGCTTCTGTCAAATATCTCCACAATTGCCGGTTCTGCGCACCCGCATCCAGCGGTTCCAGCTCACACGAGCCTCATAAGATCTACGCTCAATCTTGTAGAAGGCCTGCCCACACTACGTCCTGCAGTCTTAAAGAGTCCAGCTTTATTCTAAAGATAAAAAGTTTACATAGTATAAAACAAAGTCGCTCCCCGCCATTTTAAAATACGTTGCAGATTTTAATGTGGTTTTGCGTGATTCAAGAGAAAGGTTTGTACATATGTATAATACATCCATGTCAGAGTAGAGAAACCCTTTATATATTTCAGTGATTTGTGATGTGATATATAGCAATAACTTTTTTTTGCTAGAGCACTAAAATATATTGTAAGCACGACGTATTTGCTGCCATATAATTTGACCAAAATTATTTATCCCTCGTAAATCCTTTGAAAACGACTTAGTAACTCAGAAAACCTTAAATTCAACTGTATCTCACTGTTCAATTTCAGTTAAAAAATATGGGTGTCGGAATAAAGAGCGGATTCAAAGAGACACATTTACAAGATTTTTTTTTGAATACGATTTTTCAGTAAATTTGCCTTATAACGCAGAATATTAATTAATAACACTTCCAATAGAAATTTTAACACCATCCTAACATTCTTTACTCATTAACATTTATAATAGAATATTGTTCTTTTTTTTCAAAATTCTTGATTTTAGTATTTGATGTTAACAACAGCCTATTCAAAACTTCCATATTGTTGTAAGTTTAATCAATTAAATTTTCCTGCGAAATATTGTCTATATAAACAGAAATGTTTATTTCATGCTTATGCTGTTTCAGGCAATTGCCCTTGCGGCTAGTGAGCTTCTTCTATTATGATAGAACCGTACATTAAAATATTATACACCGTAGGCGTCATGTTGCGTACCGTACCATATAGTAAATATAAAAAAATCTCTGCAGCGAGCATGCCTCCGCCACGCTGCGGGCCGACTAGCGCATTACTACCGCCCGCTAGCCATGTCGCACTAAGTACCGTAATGTGGTCGCTCATATTTAATTACTAAGGGGTATTAAGAATACCTTGCAATTCGGTTCGATTCCTCTCTTATAAGTCGTCGTTTTGGATTTATATGTCAAACCGTTCAATAATATACCTACTTTGCAGTTTTGCCGTCATGAAAATTTATATAACTATGTAAATCGAAAGTTTAGGCCCGATCGAACGGTCCGTTTCGGTCACGTCAATAAATTAGTTAAGAAAATATTTGCTATCGACCAGAGAATCGTTGAATATTTATAAGTTTTATGAGGGTCGCATTCGTTCGTAGAAATCGGGGCCGGGGTTTTCGGTCGGAACGATATACGATGATTTTCATGGGGGTGGAAGTCACTCTCATTTTAGTTAGAAGCTCATGCGTATCGCTGGACGACAGATGTGGGTGAGCGGCGTCGGGGGCGGAGAGAGCATGCCGCTGTGGTGCCCGCCCACGCCGCCCTCGGGCGACGGCGACGTGTACTGCGACTCCTGGGCGCGCGCGCTGTACCGCGCCGGCGCCGCGCCCGACGCGCTGCTGCCCGCCGCGCCGCGCCGCGAGCCGCGCCGTGAGCCGCGCCGCGCCCGCCCCGCGCGCCCCGCGCCCGCGCCGCCCAGCCTGTTCGAGCGCGCCGGCCCGCGCCCGCGTCCCCGCGCGCGCCCGCCGCCCGCGCCCGCCCCCGCGCCCGCGCCCGACTGGGCCGCGCCCGAGGACGCCGCGCTGCGCCGCGCGCTGCGCCTGCAGCGCCTGCCGGCCGAGCCCGCCGCCGCGCTGGCGCCCAACTGGGACTGGGCCGCCGAGCTGCTGGGCGACGCGGCGCGCGCCTACCGCTCGCCGCGCGCGTGCCGCGAGCGCCACGACGCGCTGGCCGACCCCGAGCGCGCGCGCCGGCGCCACCGCCGCCCGCCCGCCGCGCGCCGCCGCGCCGACGACGACGAGCCGCGCCCGCCGCTGGCGCGCCTCGACGCGCTGCGCGACGCGGCCGAGCGCCGCCGCGCCGCGCCCAAGCGCCGCCGCGACGACCCGCCGCCGCCTAACCCCAAGCACCAGGCGCTGCTGGCCGAGCACGGCGTGGACTACGACGCGCCGCCGTCGCCCATGGAGGTGGCCACGCGGCGCGCCGAGCGCATCGCCAAGGAGAAGCTGAAGGCGGCGCCGCCCGCGCCCGCGCCCGCGCACGCGCCCGCGCCCGCGCCCGCCCCGCAGCGCGTGGTGCTGGCGGCGCCGCGCCCGCGCCCGCCCGCGCCCGCGCAGCTGCTGTACCGCCAGCAGGCCTTCCCCGCCCGACACCTCAAGATCCTACACCAAGCGGCGACTTCGCACGCGCAGGTCGGTGCCTTTTTATTGTTTTAAACTCGGTGTTTAGAAACATAGGTGGGCACAGTTAATCCAAAAGTTAACTTCGTTAATTCGCTAAATAAAAAGTTAGCTTTGATAGTAGATAGAGCGTTAAATTTGCGATAAGTTAACGGAAGTTAAAATTGACCGTTAAAGTTAACCATTTATTTGTCTCTATATATTATTATTTATGTCGATAATAAAGTACCTACGTAGCAAAAAGACTATTAATCGTTCTTTTTCATTAGGTAATTTATGGATGTGAACGAGAATTTGATCAGTTTCACACCTGGCACCATTAACCATCCAATCAATAACAATGAAAAAAAAAACAACGAACTAAAGTTGAGTAATTTGGCCGCGGGAAGGCGACGTATGAGTTAGTACGACAGTGCGGGCACATGCGAGTAATAAATCGCAGCGATTTTAAAATTGTGATTTATCATAATGAGCTTTTGCTCGCGATGCGATTATCGCGAAACTCTACTGCAGCTTATGCCATTGTATGGATATTTTGTTTAATTTAGCTGAAGGTGACTGCCAACCTTTCTTCGGGGTTCCTCGGATCGGTTGGTTTATACCTACATGGTAGTGACGGAGTACACTTTATTAATCTAAACCCTAGTCAAATTAAGGCACAAGTTAGTTCAATAGTAGAATATAACCGCCTGAGATCGTTATATCGCTCGGACTTGGCTAATTTAAGCATAAACAGGAAGCGTATTAAACGATGCCAATTTACCTGTGCCATTTTTGTTTGAATTATGTCATGACAAATGTGTGTATTTCAATTGGACGATCTTACACAGGCGGGCGCTGCAGCGGGCGCGGCGGCGGGCGCGGTGGCGGGCGCGGCGGGCGGGGCGGACGCGGCCCGCCGCGCCGCGCCGCGCGTGCTGGCGACGCGCGCCCTCGGCCCGCGCGCGGCCGCGCTGCCGGGGGCGCCGGGCCCGCGCGCCGCCGGGGCCGCGGGGGCGCCGGGCCCGCGGCCGGGGGCGGGGGCGGGGGCGGCGGCGGGGGCGGGCCCGCGCGCGGGGGCGGGGCCGCGCGCGCCGCACGTGGTGGTGGCGCACCTGGCGCCGCGCGCGCCGGCCGCAGACAACACGAGACAATAAATGAGATGGCTCGCCTCTAATCTTTCATTTCATCGCATTCCCTTTCTCGATCAAGAGTAACGCGAGGGTTCTACGTTCTGTCATTCCGAAACACCAATCCTTATCGGTTAACGAGCGAAGTGTGTGGACATATTTTAACCCTCCTTATTACGAAAGCCGAATGGTTCCTTTATCCTTTAGTAACTAATTATTTCCATGGCGTACGGTTCGCTTCTCACGGGAGTTGAACCCGGACTATATCGAGATTTAGGTACTTTTCGTGATCCTACGATAATAATACATTCCGACTACCTAATAATTTATTACTTTTAATATAATCTAATAAATAATATGACCATAAAACTTAAAAGAGAGATTCAAAAACATAACGACGAAATGTTGAAGTTAGAGTTAGAGCTTCAACAATTATCACCCACTGCCAAATCGGGACATTCATTATGGAAAGCAACTAAACAACTGCAAAAAACAATGAACCAAATACCTGCAATTAAACTCCATAATGAACGATGGGCACTGTGCAACGAAGAAAAAGCAAAAATATTTGCCAAACACCTGGAGGACATATTTACCCCTAATGGCACTTGAAGAAAACGTAAACAATTCACTTCGAGAGTACTTAGGAGGTCGATTAGTCAGAGAAGTAAATAACGAGATACTAAACAATCTTAAAGTAAAGAAAAGCCCAGGATATGACCTCATCACCGGGGAAATTCTACGTAACCTGCCTCGTAAGGTTCTCGTTAAACTTACGACTCTGATAAATGCGGCTTTCGGTTAAAATATGTCCCTGATCTATGGCAAGTGACCGAAGTAATTATGGTCCAAAAACCTGGAAAAATTCCCCATGATATAAAGTCATACAGACCTATTTCACTTTTACAAATTATATCAAAACTGTTTAAGAAACTTTTGCTTAAAACCTTTAATAGAAAAAAGAAACATAATTCCTGAACCAGTTTGGCTTCAGAGAAATCATTCAACCATAGATCAAGTCCATAGGGTTACCAATATAATATGAATTAGAAATGAAAAAAGTTTGTTCGTCTGTATTTCTCGACGTTGCCCAAGCTTTTGATAAAGTCTGGCATGAGGGTCTAATATATAAATGTTTATAGGGGAGATTCTTGTACCTCATTCCGTCAGAAATTTTGCATTTAGAAGTGTTATATAGCGACATCTAGAAGCTAAATCAGTACAAGATTCAGAACGAATACTTTAACTTAGCTTGCTGTTAAATTGTAGAATTCTCTGTCAATTTCTACAACTTCCTCTTTTTTCAACGTGTTACTCGTTGCCATAAAACCTAATAAAAACAAGTCTTAGAAACTTGTGACTTATTCATTAAGTACTTAATAAAAACGAAATGTGCGGCCTATTGTAACGTTGCACATACGTGTGTTACAGATTACGATACTGTCATGTTATTTTTATGCACCTCAAATCCAAGAAATAATTTCTCACAAAATAAAACTTTAAAAATTCTTAACAATGAGCGTAGGTATTGAAACGGATCTCTTAAAAACAGATTTTACACCGCTTTTTACCCTCCGTGGTAAAAAAGTTCGATGTATGGAATTCATAGTTTGTGGCTACATTAGTAGCCACAAACTATGAATTCCATACATCGAACTTTTTTACCTACAAATACTATTTTAATATCAATCTCCAACCGCAAAAGGATGAGGAAGGCCTGGATGACACCAGGTCTCTTAAAATGCTTTCAAAACTGAGACAGTAGAATAGAATACAATTCTGCTTATTGTAATAAATTGTTAATACATAATATGTCATAGGATATTACATAAACAAGTTGTACAATGGGCGGTCTTATCGCATAAAGCGATCTCTTCCAGACAACCTTAGGATGGATAAGAGCAATAACTAATAGCAGTAGGTGTGCAACAAGAGATATACCAAAATTGTGGTATACCTATCCATAAATAAATAATGTATTTAATAAATTTTCTGTTAAAAAGAAGGAAATGTAAAATATAAACATAAACATAATTAAATAACTTAATAAGAAAAATACTGTAAATAAATAATACTATAAATAAAATAGTACTCGTAAATTATACAGACAAATAGTGTTCTCTGAATAGCTTTATAAAAGCATTCCATAGTCGAGCTGCCTATACTAAATAGTCCGGTCAATTTTGACCTCCAAGGTTACAATTATTCCCATTAGGCTGAACATTGGTAGGATCGTTCATTACGCCATTATAAAGGAAATGTGAAATTGTAGATTAGATAATTATCTATAAAAATTACTTAATACTTTTATCGTAAGAGCCACCGTTATTTAGATATAACGATTCAAAAAGTTGAAAGAGTCGTACGTTTCCACGCCACCTTTGTGGTAGTATACTTAGCGCGTGGTAGTATGTGATTTCCCCGGTAGGCCTATTCTACTGATCTGTTGTGATTCTATTTAATTTGGAGCTGTTGAATGACTAGGTATAGATATTGGCAAGGATTGAAAACGATAAAAGGGGTGTAAAACATCTTGACATACATGATGCACAGTTCGGGTTTCGACCAGGACTTTCAACCGAGAGTGCAATTTTAAGTCTCAAGCTTACAGTTCAGTACTACACTGGCCGCAGGTGGCCGGTTTACGCCTGTTTCCTTGACCTCTCCAAAGCCCTCGACCTCGTCTCTTACGATGTCATGTGATTGTCTCTGTGGAGGAAACTGGGAGGCAGGGGTGTACCGGTGGAGGTCCTTCGGATGCTCCAGTACTGGTATGGCAATCAGACGAACCGAGTGAAGTGGGCAAATGCACTCTCTGATGCATATGGGCTTAAGTGCGGGATGAGACAAGGGGGCTTGACGTCTCCCAGGCTCTTCAGCCTATATGTCAATGACCTCATAGTCGGACTCAGCAGTATGCGTGTCGGATGCAAGGTAAATGGTGTTAATATTAACAACATTAGCTACGCAGATGACATGGTACTGTTGGGGCCTACTGCGGGGTCAATCAGAGAAATGTTGAAGGTATGTGAGGCCTATGCTACTAAGCATGGGTTAATTAATAATGTAATAAATAATGTAAATGTTTGGAGAACTCGCCTGAAATAACTTTATACGGGTTACCAATATTCAGGGTCAACAAATTTAAATATCTGGGACATTTTCTTGTCGACAGGCTTAAGAACGATGTAGACATCGAGAGAGAGCGTAGGGCACTAGCGGTCAGGGGTAACATGCTGGCTCGTAGATTTGCACAGTGTACAAAACAAGTTAAAATTACACAGTTTAAATCGTACTGTCAGAGTTTCTACACTGGCAATCTATGGGTCAACCATACCAAAAGATCGCTAGATGACCTGCGTATACAGTTCAACAATGTTTTCAGAATGCTTTTGAGACTGCCACGGTTTTGTAGTGCCTCAGAGATGTTTGCGACGGCTCGGACGGATGATTTCCACGCTGTCATCCGCAAAAAAACCGCATCCATCTTAAGGAGAGTAAAAGACAGTCACAACAGCATTTTGAGAGCGGTTGCTGAAAATTACAGCTCACCATTGTAGGAGAGTTTGTGCAGAGGGAAGGGAGGTAAGGATGCTTTATTGCGTTCTGCACAGACAGGTCCTTAATTTATAATACCTTCTCACCAATTTTCCTTACTAACATTAGTTCATAAGTCACTTTACTAACAAAATATGGATCTGTATTGTTGTCCGAAATAAAAGTCATTTATTATTATTAAATACGCGTATTCCCGGTGGCTTATAAACTAGCTATAATTTACCCTATCCACAAGGGAGGGGATAGAGACTGTAAATGAAAGACTAGTCGACTGTAAAACTGGTATATGCAGTACAACATAATATAATTAAACTATGGACTATATATAAAAGGAATGAGTAAATGCGCGTGTCGTCGGTGCGCGGTTCGTCCGCCGAGAGAGCCCGTCAGACCGGGGAGCACCTGCGTCCGCGCGCCCCAGCCGATGCCAGCCGACGAAAGCCGATGATGCACGAAATCCTCCCCGCCTTGAAGCATTCAAAACAAGGCAAGTGGGCACACGTGGTAGGCCCGCAGCAGTGTCCCCTTCTTCGTCTTTAGCTTCACGAAGCGCGTAGCTCCGTCGCTCCCAGGGGAGACCTCGGTCACTCGTCCCAGTGGCCCCCACTCATTGATGAGGTCCAGTAGGTACGCCAACAGACAGCTGCCCTGTAGAAGCGGCTCATTTCGCCTTACTGTAGCAAAGAAACATATTCTAAATAGAAAGTCTGCCAAAAGTGCTGTCTGGCATGTTCTAATCTATCGCAGAGCTCGATGATTACGTCAGCCACCTGTGGATGCAGAACAGACGTGAGTGGCCTGTCAATTAAGAAGTGAGAAGGAGTTAGGGCAGTTAAGTCTAGAGGATCAGAGGAAAGATGAGTGAGAGGATGGGAATTAAGTACAACCTCTATTTAAAACAAACAACTAACCATTTACTAAACGTAAAAAAGGGTTATACTAATGGGTTGAGCGAACGGAAGCTTCCACAATACCATTGAAATTGGGTGAGTAAGGAGGCGCGAAAGTAAATTCGATGCCTTGTTGACCTACTTCAAAATTAGAATTTAGCAGGAAAAGTAAAATTATTGCATGTATCAAATTGGTGCCGTTATCAGACAACATAATTTTTGGCTTGCTACGACGCGCCACAAAACGGTTTAAGGCAGTCAAGTAAGCTTTTGTTAGGTCTGTAACAAGCTCGATATGAACGGCCTCGACGGTAAGGCAAACATATATACACAGGTAGGCCTTTATAAGCTTATACCCCCTCCCCTTGCGAACAGCTATCAATACTGGCCTGACAAACTACGCTGCAATAAAATGGGAAATTGAAATCTGTCCTTGAGGTAGGCAATTGACCCATTATGGACTAAATAGCTTGACTTCGTTTTTAACAAGTCTGTATTTGCTAAATATTATATTAGACATGCAATCCTTACCACCCAGCAATATGGGATGTTGGACATTTTCAATTTTCAAGTCTCCCGACTCGAATAAGGCCATTGTTATCTATAAAAGGCCTCAAAGGAAGAAGTCTGCTTTGTTGTTGATCAATATGCAAGTGATTAATGTAATATATTAAAACCTGAAGATGAATTAATTAATGAAATGACTTAAGACTGATTATATGATTGATTGGTTTGGAATTTGAATTGTTATTATATGTGACATGAGATGATACTATTCCTGGTAGATCCTGTCTCACGCTTTTATTGGGCATATTTGGCCAGTACATTTCATCCTTTCACAAAAATTGAGGACCTGACCACCACAAAGAACAATCGCTGATAAGGTCAGCCTTCAGCCCCCGAGAAACAAGATCTGCCGGATTACTCTTAGACGGCACGTAGTTCCACGCATACACAGTCTTGTTCCTAATGAAATCCCGCCTTTTGTTGTAATGACTATCTAAACATTTTGTAACTAGATAAAAGGTAGAGGCCGTATATTAGGCAATAGTTTTAAAAACAAATGAAAACTATTCTTACAAGGAAACAGGATAAGTTCAAATAATAAACTGGAGCACATAGCGGTGTGAAGGTACTAACAGTATAGCCCTATACATATATTTTTTTAAATATCACCAGAAATAACATATTTATTCTGACAACAAAACACGACTACTAAAGTTTAAAATGGTCATCCTGGACAGTTGTACGCACCATCTGAATGTCGTTGAACGAAAATTCAGAAGGGGTTGCAGCTAAGCGGGATTTAGTCTACACCGTGATGCGGTGTGAAATTCAGTGGTACCACCTGAATGCGGTCTCCTTGAAGAGTGATGCTCTGTCATCTGTGTCTGGGTGGTATTATTACGACCTACTGTGGCAACACT
Source organism: Pseudoips prasinana (assembly GCA_951640165.1). NCBI lineage: Eukaryota > Metazoa > Arthropoda > Insecta > Lepidoptera > Nolidae > Pseudoips > Pseudoips prasinana. The sequence continues at coordinate 39,962,756 of OX621241.1, forward strand.
AACGCTAACAGCTGATTTTGGAGTTTTGGCGCCAACGCGGAAAAAGACGCATCGAGGCTATGTTTTATTTTCAAAAACTGGTGTAAATTCGAGTTTTTATGTGTAAATATGGTGGATTTTTAGACATAACATCTTCGACAACGTACACAAGTGGAGGAAAGTGCGATATTGCCGTGAATTGTGATTTTCCGTGTTGTAACCAAAACTCCATAAAAGCCTCTAGTAAAGTCTCCACTGCTTTACTGGGGTTGGACAAGGACTATGTATGACTTGACTGTGACGGACCTTACTTGACTTGACAATGACGGAAATAAATGATATAAAAATATATTTACTGACGGCTCATAAGGCCAAAGAAGCCAGAGCCGTAAAAAGGATAAAAAAAAAAAAAAAAACAGCTGATTTTGAATGTCCTTAATTAATTATTGAATTTTGTTTAATTTTCATTGTTTAAAAGCCCAAATCTAATTAAATCACTGAGTAATTAGTATAGTTAACGTGTTAAAATAATTATCTATAGTGTTTTATATGTTAAATTTGTGATCATATTGTGACAGTTACCGGCACATTTGCATGGACTCCTAAGGTAAAAACCACTGTATTTACTCGCAATCTAACCACAGAGCGTGTTAACTTTGATTTTATTTGGCATTTGTTATAGATGAAAGTTACTTTCAATCAAGGTTGTTGCGTATTATCACAGTTGTTCTATACGTTGACATAACCCCATTCCAGTTGATTTTAAGTACATTTTATTATAAACAATGTCTGGCATTACCACTCGTGGGGCTTTGGCTCGTCAAGCTGAAGAAAACCTACTAAAAGCCTTGAAGGAACTACAGGACTCCAAGCAATTGTGTGATTGTTATGAGAAAGAGCATGATGATACTGTTAGAGTCATCTGAACAGGTGAGGATATTAAAAAGTCAATTGTCACAGCTACATGTACAATATACGGATGCTATTGAAGCCCGGGATCAGCTCCAAAACATCATAAATGGATTTGATCAATGTCGTATTGAATATGACTTTGCATTGAATAAATCCTATCATTTGGAACAACAACTGCAAGAGGCCAATAATGAAATAACAGCATTAAGATCTCAGTTGGGAAAATAAAATAACAACTTAATCACCTCGCAGAACCAAACACTTTATGATGAGTTGGTGGTCAAGGATGCTTCCATGGTTTCTGTTGCAGCCAATAACCAGCCCCATTTCACATCACTCCCCACAAGAGATGAGGATTTCATTTATATAAAATCAATGGCATTTAATGGCTGTAGCAAAACTAAATTCAAAAAATACCAAAAAATTAACAAATTCATCAAAAAGTCCCAAAAATTAGTAAAAAGACATAAATTCTTCTTTAAATATGATAGTCAAAACAGGGAAAGATTGGAATTAATAGAAAAGTTGAATTTGTATACTATAAAATTAAAAAATAGTACTTTAAAATACAATTGTGATATAGAAAGTCAACAAAAAAAAATTGACTTTCTTCAAGATGAGCTCAAAAGAATAACAATAAAGTATGAACTGTCCGAAAAACAGTCGCTTACCTGTTCCTTGCTAGAAAAACAGTCTCCTAATTTACTGCAAACAAATAATAATAATAGTAATAGTTCCCCTAACCAATCTGAAACTTCACATAACAGGTCATTAGCTCATAGAATACACACAAATAATGTAAAAATAAATTTTAAGTCTGAAGTGACAATATTCAGTGATGAAATTGGTAAAAACTTAGGGCGGTCATTATCAACAGCAGGACATTCAAATATCAATTTCTGTATGCCTGGAGCCTCTAGCCACCATATCTTCAAAAAAGTTTTTGAACATAAATTTAATAATCCTGGTAATCTGATTCTTTTAATGGGAAATAGGGGTAATTTGAATAAAAAATCACTTGTACAGTATATTAATCATTTAAATTGTTTAAATATAAGTAAAGTTGTTATATTCTCATTTCCCTATAGTGCTAGTTTGTCACAGGAGGAAAATATGATTAGATATAACTTGAATCTAACTTTACACACATTGTCAACCTATATGCAGGAGAAATTACATGTAATTGACATTAACACCTTTGTTAAGAAACCTTTTTACCTGACAAAAGATAACTATTGCTATCTTCCTAACTATTGTACAAGACAAATAGCTTCATCGCTATGTTATTTCTTTGACATTTCAGCCAGGAACTTGGCTAAACCTTTAGCTAGAAGTGAGATGTTTGGCCAAGTACTGAGTACTGAGCAATGTACCGTTGACATAAATAATGCCAGTTGTATGCCTACTGATGATGACAATTTGAATATATCCAATTCAAATGACATTTATATTCAAAATAATTTAAATTAAATAGTATGACAATAGAGGATTTCTCTTGCATAATACCAAATTCTGGTCATGGTTTTAATGTAAGTTCAAGTGGGAAGGCAGATCCACGTAATGTAATAAAAAAAAATTTGAACCCATCAAACATACATGATAAAGTCAATAAATATACTAAAAAAAATTGTATTAACCTGGTGCACCAAAATATTCAAGGTTTGATGGGAAAAGAGCTAGAATTGGAGCTGTTTTTGAATTGTAACAATATAGATATTTTATGTTTAACTGAGCACTGGCTAAAACTCCATCAATTCATTTTCAGCTTCAATAATCACCAGGTTGTAAGCTCGTTCATCAGGGAAAAATATATTCATGGTAGCTCTCTAATTTTAATAAATAAGTTGTTAAAGTTTAAAGAAAGAAGTGATGTTGTGAGCCTCTCTGTTGAGCGAGTTGTAGAGATTTCATGTGTTGAGTTGGAGCAATTTATTGTTTTGAGTCTTTACAAACCTCCTTGTGCACCATTTGATACTTTTTCAGATATTATGGAGGATGTATTAAATAAATTATCTAACAGCCATAAAACAGTTATTATTTGTGGAGATTTTAATATAAATATTTTGGAGAAAAGCACAATAAGTTGCAATTTATTGAATTTGTTTAAATCCTATAATTTATATCACAATTTTACAGAACCAACTAGAGTAACTGCTACAAGTGCTACATGCATTGATAATATATTTAGCACTGTAAAACCTTTATTTAAATCAATAATCAATAAAATTCAGTCAGATCATTCAGGTCAGTTGGTAACTTATTCAAATGCTCCAAAAATTAAAAGAAAACTTATAAGCTATATTCCATTTAGTGAAAACCGCTTAGAAAAATTTAAATGTAATATAGTAAAACAAATAGCATGGCTGCCCTATCATCATAATCCGGATCACTTGTACAACTCTTTATTCAATTTGATTAATGATGAGTTCTGCACAATGTTCACACCCAAACAACTGTCTGTAAGTGACCGTCTGATATTCAGTGATTGGGCAACTCCAGGCATCTATAAAAGTCGGAATCGGTTGTATGAATTGTATGAAGAAAGATCCCATAATCATAATACAGAGTTTCAAGAATATGTGAAACAATATGCCAAAACATTTAGACGAGCCTGTACCGCTGCTAAATCTTTGCACATAAAAAATATACTTAAATCTTCTACAAATATAATCAAAACTACTTGGAAGATAATTAATGCTGAGACAGGTAAAACAAAAATACGTAGTCGTGATTTTAACTTAGTAATAAACAACATAGATATTAAAGGCGATTTGGAGATTGCGACTGAGTTTGAAAAATATTTTTCGAATATTCCAGTCATACTTACTAACTCTCTTTCATGTTCTTCTACATCTGCTGAGCAGATACTCAAGCAAAGCGTAGAGTCGTGTGACACAGTTTTTGAATTTTCGGTGGTTAGCCCTAAAGATATTTTAAATGCTTTCAAGAGTATTAATATGAAAAACACAAAGGATCTGTGGGGTCTATCTGTTAAGACTGTTTCATCAATTATTACTATAATCGCCCCACACTTAGCTACTGTGTTCAATTGCTGTGTTGCATCAGGTGTATTTCCTGACTTGATGAAGTATAGTAAAATCATTCCTTTGTTTAAAGCTGGTGATACTTCAGACCCTTCAAATTTTCGACCTGTTTCCGTGCTGCCCACTCTTAGTAAAATATTTGAAAAGCTTATGCTTAGCCAGCTGCTCAGACACTTTAATATACATAATTTACTACACCGGAAACAGTTTGGATTCACAAAGGGTTGTTCAACCATAGATGCAGGGATCAACTTATTAAAAAGTATATTCGCGGCGGGGGAAGACTCGCAAGATGCATTAGGTATCTTTTGCGATTTGTCCAAAGCGTTCGATTGCGTTCATCATGATACTCTGGTCCGAAAATTACACCACTACGGTATTAGGAACAAGGCTCTCGAACTTCTGACTTCTTACTTGGGCAATAGAATTCAGAAGGTCGAAATAAACGGTAAAATATCTCCGGGATCTCCAGTGGTAATGGGCGTCCCACAGGGGTCAATTCTGGGCCCATTTTTGTTTTTAATTTATATAAATGACTTACCTTACTACGTAAGGGATAAGCATGAGATTGTGTTGTTTGCAGATGATACTTCCCTGACGTTCAAAATAAACCGACAATTAAGCAATTTTGACGATGTTAATGATGCAATCTCTAAAGTTGTTCATTGGTTTAATGCCAATAATCTTGTGCTTAATGATAAGAAAACTAAAGTCATTAAATTCACTACACCGAATGTGAAACAGGCGACAACCAATGTACAACTTAATGGAGCTAGGTTGGACCCTGTTGAATCAACTGTGTTCTTGGGTATCACTATTGACTCAAAGCTACAATGGAGCCCACAAATAGCAAAACTGTCCGGCAAATTAAGTTCTGCAGCATATGCAGTGAAAACTATTAGACGGCTGACTGATGTTGACACAGCTAGAATGGTTTATTTCAGTTATTTTCATAGTGTAATGTCCTATGGAATTCTTCTCTGGGGTAGCTCTGCTGACATTGACACCATATTTATATTGCAAAAAAGAGCTGTAAGAGCTATCTATAATCTTGGCCCGAGAGTGTCTCTAAGAGAAAAATTCAAAGAGGTCAACATTGTAACTGTACCATCTCAGTATATATATGAAAACTTACTATATGTGCATAAAAATATCGATTCCTTCTGTAAAAGGAGCGATACACATAATGTAAATACTAGATATAAGAATAATCTCATACTGCATACTACCCGTCTCCACAAAATAAGTAACTCTTTTATGGGGCAATGTATAAGATTCTATAACAAACTTCCCAATGATATTAGAGAATTGTCTACGAATAAGTTTAAAAGAATTATTAAAGCCAAATTGTGTAGCAGGGCATATTACAAAATTTCTGATTATTTAAGTGATAAAAGTGCTTGGGATGGAGTTGTTCTGAGTCAACACACATGATTGTAATTAATCTTAAGTATATTTTATTTTAAAAAAGGATTCCTACTGAGTTTTCTGGCAGTGTTTCTCAGTAGCTGCCACGTCATGCACTGCACGGTAGGGTAAAAAAAATATGACGATTCCACATAAATGTAAAATTTTTACGGAATAAAGTAACTTTGATTTTTTTTTTTTGATTTCATGTGTCTCAGACGCTCTTAATCCTGCCAGTTTGGCTTTGTCCTCCAAACGACCCCTAAATTGGCAGGTGCTCAAAATTTCGATTCCGAGGATCCCAATACTCTCGGATACACGGAGATCTACCCCTTGGAATCGTCTTTCTTCGAAGTGAACGCTAACCCTTAACTGTAGTCGTGGGTCCAGGGGACCCATGTTCAATCTTTGAAAGCGTATAAAAATACGGCGGATGCCCCAGCGCTCTGCGCTCCTAGGTACCTTCCGACACCTAGCCGAAGAGTGCGGAAGGGAACGTATGCGTTTCGCTCGCTATTAGAAAGGTGAGTATTGGTGTGCGTGCGGGTCCGTGGGGCCCACGACTATAGTTGCGTAACTTTTTTAGTTTTTGTTATTTATTAGTTTTACTATTTTTTTTTGTTCTTGTTGATGGGCATACCAGCGGAATATGTGTGCAAGTAGAGATAGTATATTAGAGCAGTGGTTGAATACTGAATCTGATAGTGATGAAGGTCAAAACGGCAGCAATTCTCCCACATCCTAAAATAATGCTCCGACCTTAGTCCTTCCACTCATAAAATGAGTTTTCGGACAATGAAGAGAAGTTTGTGATATTGGAGAGGAATATAAGAAAGATATGCTCTTTCTGTGTGCCAAACAAGAGAACGTAGACTATACACTTATGTCCTAAGTGTAGAGTGCCTATTTGCATTACCTACATGTGCAAAAAAGGTACGCAATTCTTGCTTATATCTAGGTTATCAGATTATGGTGTCATTTTTTTTTAATATTATTTTTTGTGCATGTAACGAGTTGTATTTTTTTTACGAAAGCATGTTTTTAGATTAAGTCAATAAAAACTGATTCAACGAAGTAGCATTATATATAAGAATAAAAGTTCCTATTGTTGATATTTTTTATAATATTACCTTGATTAATGTTTCAATGTAAAGTTTAATTAATAAATAAGTATAAAATTTGATTTGTTTTTGTTTTATTTTAAGCCAAAAATAGGCGAGTCCCGTAAACCCACAACTATAGCAGTGTGACTAATTTTCACCACTGCCTCTAGCACGAGTTCCTGCAGTTTACTTACTCGATCACACTTACAGTTTTGTCCCATACATTGAGCACCAGAGTTTTAGTTCTTAATAGTTACCGCGAGAGGCGCTGGTGCTCAATGTATGAGAGGAAACTGTACATGTGATCGAGTAAGTAAACTGCAGGAACTCGTGCTAGAGGCACACTACAGTTAAGGGTTAAACTTGACTAGGTTCTCTACACCCCATTCATTGGCCCGCTCGCGAGAACCTTCGACTTAAGACACAAGTTGCAACCGTTTATCTTGTACCGAGCTGCGAGAGACATTCTGGTGGCCGCTATATCGCGCATCACCGGTGAAGTCATCCGCATAGCAATGTATGTTTTCTATAGATAACATGTCATTTATATGCAGAATGAATAGATTAGGCGAGAGCACCGAGCCTTGTGGTACGCCAGCGTTAATGGTTTTGGTGTTGGAGCAAGAACCGTCTGCTACGATTTTAATGCTCCGACCGTCCAAAAAGCTGGTGATCCAACTGTAGAGTCCCTCGGGGATTCCATATGATGGTAGCTTTGATATAAAAGCCTTATGCCAGACCCTATCGAATGCCTTGGCGATGTCAAGGCTACAGGCTAGAGCGTCACCCTTGATTTCCAAGGTTTGTGGCCAACGGTGTGTCAAATATACTAAAAGATCACCAGCTGAACGACTGTATCAGAAGCCATATTGAGTAACAGGATCACCCAAACTCCAGGGACGCCAACAAACTCCAAGCAGGTACCTCCACGTACAGCCGTAACTCTAAAAAACACAAACTTCCTCCTCTTTAAAATAATGAGATTTCAGTCGAATTATAAGAATTTAATATATAATGTTACACGGTATACGTTTGTGTGCACAATGGCGTCGGCGGCACGGGCGCGGGCGGCGGGTACACGATGCGCACGTCCAGCAGCCGCGCGGCGCCCAGCAGGCGCGCGGCCGGCTCCAGCGCGTCGCCCGCCGCCAGCGCCAGCGGCCGCAGCGCCTCGCGCAGCGCCAGCGACACGTTGCCCACGAACACCAGCACCGGCCGGAGCGCCGCATTGAAGGTCAGCGCCAGCGCAGGCTTCAGCGCGTAGTCCGACGTCGTCTGCACCAGCCCCGCCACCGCGCCGCGCGCCACCAGCAGCAGCGCGCGCAGCAGCGGCAGCAGCAGCGCGGCCGGCAGCGCCAGCAGCAGCTGCGGGCCCGCCACGCACTCGCGCAGAAGCGCGCGGGCCACCCGGCCGCCGCGCCGCGCACCGCGTTCGCACGCCGTGGGCCGCGCGGCGCCGCTCGTGGCCAGGAACTCGCTCGGCCCGCGCTCGAAGTAGTACAGCTCCACGCGGTCCGGCTCTGCGTACCGACCTCTACATTTCATTCGCGATTCAAAGCGTACCACGCCATGCATGCCTCCCTCTTCGCCGTCACACCGCGGCATATATAGCTTCATTATCAAATTGCCCAATTATCATGTAGGGATATAATAATGACCGTGCAATGTGATAAATAATGAAGTTAATATGGTATTACTAGATGCTCTCACCGGTCCGTAAGCGATTGGCGAGGTTAAGCAACTAGGGTCGCGGTCGGTCCATAGATTGGTGACCGCCAAAGTGGTTTAATTTCTGAGCGTCTCCGTGCTTCGGAGGGCACGTTAAGCTGTCGGTCCCGGATGTAGTCATTAGACAACAGTCGTTAAGCCATGTCAGAGGCCTACTGGGCGCGGCGGCTTGAACAACTCTGACACTAGGGTTACCACTACCCATACGATAAGCAAGCTGCATGGTATTAATCACTTAGCCCGATAGAGCTAGCTACACAAAATTCATAACGCTCGTACGTTATGTATAATGCCCGCATTAATCACCTGGTCCATGACATAATATGTATAGGTTTGACGGCTAACGCTAACTGACGGCTACGACTAACGAAATAAGTAATAATAATCGTGTTCTATTGCTAAGCGCACGCCCTTGTATTTGTGCGATATGATTCTGTTTTTCACGAAAAATAATATATTGGAGTGGTCGCCTTGTTTCCAAGCATATATACGGAAACTCCAACGATGATCGGCATCCAATATTCAACTAAAATTGGTGTAGCGCAGGCGCAGTTGTGGTGGGAGGGGCTCACCGTTGTCGCTCGTCTCGGTGCCGGTGTCTTGAAATATTTTCCAGGGCTTATTTGATTTCTAAAAAAGAATAAAGTTACTTAACATCACTGTAAAGACATGCAGGATATAAGTCCCTGAATCGCGGATTTCTTTCGAAACATTCACGGAAAAAAACGGCCAAGTGCTAGTCGGACTCGCACATGAAGGGTTCCGTAACAGCAAGTATTTCAGTTGATTAAATGAAAGATAAATCGCGGTTTACGGTTTATGACGTTTTACATATAAAACCTCGATTTTACACTAGTTTTAGAAAGCGAACAGTGCCACAACTCAGACAGTACTTACTTCAAATAGTTAAGTATTTAGCAATAAAATACTAGCCTAGCATGGATGTTGGCTAAGACCTACCTTTAGTGTGTGAGGAGTGGCGTCGGGGGCCTGGTCCCCCCCCGCACCGCCCGCCAGCGCTGCACCGGCCTCGCCGCGCCGCCTGCAATCCGCCACGCTATTAACTCCAGAAACGACATTGTACCAAAAACCCGCACGGACCAGTACCAACACAATGAAATGGCGCTTATTATGATAATTATATTTTTGAAAAATTTTCAGTATTGATTTTAACTTTGATTTATTTTAAATTTTAGTATTTAAAACATGCCATCCTGAAACCGAACTTCAGACATCTTTAAAATAAGATGAATAACTTTAACGTGCATATATGAGCACGGGTTACGTCGCGCCGCGTCGGCGCGTGCAATAAGACCTTACGTGAAATTATCTTTAGTATGTTTCTTCGAACTGTATCTATTAATTTAAATTATTCAAGAATATTTCATGTAACATGCCTATTAAATAACGAAATGATCATGAAAATGGCAAATACGCTCAGTCGCTTGGTTAAACACGGTCAACATCATAAATTTATATTTAAATAGTAGTAGATTAATATCCATTTGTACGGCCATACAAATGGAACCAAAAAGATCACCGACTATATTATGGAAGAAAGGTCGAAAATGGTTCTAACGTCCTCATATGTCACTGCCAGATACAGGCAGCTCAACAGACAAATGTCAATCGGCACCTGCGACACATATTACACACACTAATATAAGAGCTTTCTATTAACATCTATTATGTAATATAAGTATTTTGTATTTTGTTCATATTATTACTTTTTCTCTTTTTATGTTAACTTTCACCCTATAAATTATTGATGAATAATGATGGAACTATATAAACAAAGTTGGGCCTAGCACCTTTAATACAAGTTATCTCCGAATAACTTAGTTAAGGTGCTAGCCACCGCAAAGATTGCTAAATATATTGTAACAAAAAACAATTTAATTATGTAAAAATGTATTGCATTTAACTGTACGCACCTATTATTGTTATAGTTTTATGTTATGTGGTGAAATAAACAATTATCTTATATTAGTTTTAAAGAGGCCATCGAGCGGAACAGAGGCTCTAAAGTGTTTGCAAGAGATTTGTCTATTGGGCAGAGCCAACTGACGAAGCTGAAGACTGAGGATAGTAGAATCATCAATTCAGCCTACCGTTGTTAAGCTGCTCGCCAAGGGAAGTACTCAGAACCATTAAGCAAATGGCATTAACCAAATAAAGCACATAGATTCTGTTTAATTACAGCTGAAGTCCTACGACAGCTATCCAAAAAAGCACTTGTTTTCTTGACTCAGCTTTATAATGGAATTCTTAGAACTTCATACTACCCAAGGATATGGAAAATATCGGAAATAATAACGATATTAAAACCTGGGAAACTTCCACACTTAGTCTCAGCATACCGGTTAATAAGTCTACTACTAATTCTATCTAAAGTGTTTAAAAGATCCTGGCGAGACGAATGAACTATTATATCAAATCGAACAACATTATCCCATATCATCAGTTTGGCTTCAGAAGAGGACACTCAACTGTTGAACAAGTTCATAGGGTTGTCAATAAGATAAGAGATGTTCTGGAAAAGAAGGAATATTGCTCTGCCGCCTTTTTGGATGTCCAGCAGGCATTTGATAAGGTGTGGCATCAAGGATTAATAAGTATATAAAGCAAAGACTAAATTACATTACAACCTCTACTTGCTTATCAAATCATACCTAGCGGATAGAATCTTTCGTGTCAAAATTGTTGTCAATGTTCCAAGAAATAAAAGCAGGCGTACGTCAAGGTTTAGTTTTGGGACCAACACTGTATCTAATTTATACAGCTGATATACCAGTTACAGAAAGTGTTCTTCCCGCAACATATGCGGAAGATACAGCCGCGAACCTCTGCAACACCAATCCAAAAAGAGCATCAGAAACTTTGCAAAAGCATTTGGATAAATACTTAAATAAATATAAATAGATAAATAACGGGTTAAGAATTGGCGTATTAAAGTAATCTCTACTAAATCTACCCATATCGCTTTTGCCTTACGCGAATAAAACTGCCCACCTTTAATTTTGGACGAACTAGATCATAGTGAAACAGCAAAATACACTCTTGGTCCGAAAACAAACTTGGAGAACACACATATAAAAGAAACATGAAGAGCTAAATCTGCGTACTTACAACGACTCTCAGTGCATAACCACAAAACAGAAGACTGAAACGTCAATATAGTAGGGACTCTATAATGTAAACCATAATACCGAAGAGAGGAAGATCTTCGCTGGAAGACTAAACCTGCTACCTACAATCTTAAATAAAAAAAATAATTAACGCAATCCCTCCCAAGCCTGTAATGTAATGAAATATAATATTATAGATTTCTTTGTCAATTAGTTAAAATAGGTATACGTGTGCGAATATTGCATAGGTTGCAACTTGAACTTAGGTGCTGCGTAATTAGAACATTATTGTACTTTATGTTTAATATTTTTGGTATTCAATAAAATGACTCTGAACGAGTAAGATATGTTTTTATTCACAACACCTGAACACCCAGCATATTACATGGCGACCCTTGCCTTTGGCACCGTCTAAAGAACATATAAATCAAGATTTCAAGGAAGAAGATTACAATATAGAAGATTTCAAGACATACCATGGGAAAATCTGCGTCAAAAGAGCAAGTTGTGATCGCACAGAATGCCAACGGACAAGCTTCTGCAACGACATCGCAATACCACACAGAACGCTTGGAGTCCATAGAATTCTTGGTCACCATAGCTATAGTTATATTATGTATCGCCGTTGTATACTACGTCCTCAAGAAATGCAACAAGCACCACGTACGCAACTTGCAACGAGAACTGAACAGAAATAACTTGGCCACTATTTCTCGTGCTGACCTGACCACGACTGCCGTATAACAAGAAAGAGGAAAGAAGGTTTGGAGGTGTCCAGGGTATAGCCCGGCCCAAACCGTCAACACACGTAACTGCAGCCCAAGTCATCAGCAGTGTCGCCACGAGGTACACAACGCCACGTCAGCGCCAGCCCAACTCCTCACCAGCCTCGTGCTTGTACCGGTCTACGCGCAGTCCAACGTAAAGGTTATGTTTTATTAGCTATTTTATCTTTAGAAGTATGTAATTTTCTATTTTCTTAACCTATATTACGTAAATAGATATGCATTTTTATTATCTAGTTAAATATTATGTCTAGTTTGATTATACAGTTACATGAAATCCGTAATTCGTTAAATTATCTTAGAGATTATTTAGTTAAATTAGGACCTGAAAGAAGGCAACTAAATCTTGGTCAGACAAAGATAAGTGAAGCGAAAAAGTTGTATTCCTCCTTTGAAAGTATTTTGTCTCTGTTGCACTTAGGAATAGAACGCAAGGAAATAAGTACAAGTGATATCACTGCTATTCATAAAATAATAAGCGACGTACATATTTTATATAATAAAATAATTACTTTATCTACTTTTGAAGAGGCTAAGCAAGTCAAAATGTCTACAAAAAAAGAATTTGACTTAAAAACTGCAATTTCATTGTTGCCAGTAATGTCTGGACAGGAATCTGTTACTAAGTCACTCATTGATTGTATTGAGTTGTATAATAAAATGATCCTAGATTCGTCATCGCAAGAATTAATTAATTTTGTTCTTAAAACTAGACTTTCTGAAAGTGCAAAATTGCGTATGAAATCGACTTACGACACCGTCGATAACCTTTTAGCTGACATGCATAAATTTTTAATACAAAATAAATCCCAGGTAGCATTACAATGGAAATTACACCAGTGTAAGCAGGGTAATCGTTCCATTGAGTCATTTGGCAATGAATTGGAAAAATTGTTTGTTAATTTAACTATTGCCCAATCAGAAAATAGCCCCAATTCTTACGATGCTTTCAAAACCACTAATGAAAGAATTGCCATAAAACGTTTCGCAGACGGTTTGAGTGACCCCAGATTGAGTACCATTATAGCGGCTAGAAATTTTCAATCTTTACCGGAAGCTATCAGGACTGCCATGGACGAACAATCCTTGTCTTCGTCATTCCAAATTATGAACATTAAGCGTCATAGTTACTCCAATCGCGGGCATAGAAACTTTAATAACCGTTTTCGAGGACATTACAATAATAACTATAATCCATTTAATTACAACCACGGTAACGCGAGATCACCGGGCGCAGCGTCGGGTAACATACCGTCGCATCGCGGACAGTTTAATCGTGGCCGCGGTAGAACTTTTCATAGAGGTCAAAATAATAGGCATTACGGCATTAAGTCAAACAGACCCTCTGTCCAAGTTCAGCACACTACCCACGATGAGTCGACTAGCAATACCAGTTCGCGCGAAATTGTAACTCCCAATGTCGCAACGAACGATTTTTTTCGTTAATTCGCAAAATTTTATTTTTAATTTTAATAATAGTAGTACTGTAAGATTTTTAGTGGATAATGAAGTGATTAATCTTTTAGTTGATAGCGGAGCCAGTCTTTGTGTACTAAAGTACGAATGGCTTAGTAAAAACCGTAAGTTGTTGCAACAATTGCGTAGTGATAGAATAAGCTTTAGAGGCGTAAGTGGTAGGTTAGAGTCAGAAGGCTACATTTTTCTAAACTTATTTATAATAACGAAGTATTTAGTGAAAAATTTTATGTTTTTAAGAATATGTCTTGCACTGCAAATGGAATATTAGGAGATAATTTTTTACAGCGTTATGAAGCAATTATTAACTATAGAGATAGTATATTACAACTTTATAAGAATAATAAACATATTCCTATTGAAATTCATTATAATGCCAGGTATAGACATTCGATACCGCCTCGGTGCGAAGTATTAAGGTTCATCCCAACTACGTCGACATGTGACTGTGTAGTTTTATCAAAAGAAATCCAGCAAGGAGTTTTCGTCGCTGGTATTATTTCGCAACCAAATAATGGTCGCATCCCGTTAAGAATATTAAATACTACGGATAACGAAGTAGAGTGTGATTTTCAACATCTTACTGTTTACGACATAAATAACTTTGATATTTGTAATTTTTCGGAAAATACAAATAGCGTAAATCGCGTTAAAACATTATTTGAGTTATTGAATTTATCGAATATGAACTCAGAGGAGAAACGTAGCATCGAACATATTTGTGCAAAATATGCTGACGTTTTTCATCTTCCAGGTGACAAATTAACAACCACAAACATAATGACACATACAATAACTTTAAAAGACAACGTTACACCCACTTATATAAAGCCTTATAGGATTCCTCATTCCCTGAAAAAGGAGGTGCAAAAACAAATAGATGAAATGTTAGCAAACGATATAATAGAAGAAACCACATCGGAGTGGTCCAGCCCAGTCTTGCTAGTCCCTAAAAAGTCGGATAGATCTAATGAAAAGAAATGGAGACTAGTTATTGATTACAGACAGTTAAATAACCAAATTAAGGATGATAAATTTCCGTTACCAAATATAACAGATATCTTAGATTCTCTGTCAGGTAGTATTTATTTTTCAAAACTGGACCTTTCACAAAGCTATTATCAGTTATCATTAGGGGAAAATTCGCGAAAGTATACAGCATTCAGTGTAAACAAAATGTACCAGTTAGAGTTAGATCCAAACTCACGAAAATACACAGCCTTCACTACTGATAAAATGTATCAAATGAAGCGTTCACCTATGGGTTTGAAAACATCTCCCAGTGTGTTCTCAAGATTGATGACTATTGCTATGTCAGGTATTAATTATAAAAAAGCCTTTATTTACCTTGATGACTGTGTTGTGATAGGAAAAACGATGGAAAATCATAATAAAAACTTAATTACAGTTTTAGAACGCTTACGAAAAGTCAATTTAAAATTAAATCCAATAAAATGTGAATTTTTGCGCACTGAAATAGTATATTTAGGTCATAGAATAACATCACATGGCATTCTTCCTGACGACAGCAAAATTAAGGCCTTGTGCAACTATCCGGTGCCATCGAACTCAGATGACGTCAAGCGCTACTTAGCATTTGCTAATTATTATAGACGTTTCATACCTAACTTTGCTAATATTGCGTACCCATTAAATAAATTATGTAAAAAGAATGTAGAGTTTAAATGGACGTCCGAATGTGACAAATCTTTTCACGAGTTAAAATCTGCTTTAATATCACCGCCCGTATTGCAGTATCCTGACTTTTCGGAAACGAATATTTTTCAGCTGCGAACAGATGCTTGTAAGACTGGATTAGGCTCGGTTTTGTCTAATAGTAATGGTCACGTAATTGCTTACGCGAGTCGTAACTTAACGTCCGCAGAAAGTAGATACCCTATAATTGACTTAGAATTACTAGCTATAGTATGGGCAGTAAGGCATTTTAGACCATATCTGTATGGCAGAAGGTTTAAAATCTTTACCGATCATAAGCCATTAGTATATTTATTTAGTTTAAAGGATCCCTCTAGTAGACTTACGAAGTTTAGACTGTATCTTGAAGAATATGACTTTGAAATTGTGTACATCCCAGGGCGAAATAATGCAGCTGCAGACGCATTAAGTCGAATCCCTATGACAATGACCTGTGATGATTTAAAATCTATTGGAGAACAAGTAGTTTCTGTACTGACGAGAGCACAAACAAAAAAGTTAACGTCTCAGATATCTACTGATAACAATAATTTGACTGAAGAATGTTCTACCAGTAGCAGGCCTGATCAACCTGAGACTGTGGAAATTCTTAAAAAACCCAAGGATGTGATAGAATTAGTTTTTATAAATGACAAAGATTTTAGTAAATTGATTTCTCACTGTTCTGGGATAGAATACTGCATCTATGCACCTTCGCGTTGTACTATATACCTAAATACTCGATCGTTATCTACCCCGTCGGAGTTAGCGAGAGACTTAGGATCGTTGTGCGAAAAAGAAAATATAAATGAAATATTAATTATTAAGAATAGAGAAAATGCAACAAATATAAAAATACTTGCAAGTCATATGAAAAAGTTGCAAATTAAGTTACCCAGAATTTTAATTACAAGAGATATAATTAAAATTTTTAATCACGAGGATAAAAAAATAATATTGAATGGCTTTCATTTGTTACCCACTAGTGGACATGCAGGGATAAATAGAATGATAGGCAATTTAAAAAGATATTACTACTGGCCAGGTATGACGAATGATGTCATTAATTACGTAAAAAAGTGTCAACAATGTCAATATAATAAATTCCCTAATCGTCTTGTAAAAGAGCCGATGGTTATAACAAATACTGCAAGTTCAGCATTTGAACGTGTCGCGTTAGATATTATGGGTCCATTACCGACTGATATCAACAATAATAAGTACATCTTAACATTGCAATGTGACTTATCTAAATTCGTAGAGGCATATCCCATGCAGAGTAAGGATTCCGAATCAGTAGCCAGAGTCTTCGTTTCGAATTTTATTTTGAGATACGGAGTACCTAAACAAATCATTACAGATAAAGGTACAGAGTTTTTGTGTAATATTATGGAAAATGTGTGTAAAATATTAAAAATAGAACATTTAAATTCCACACCTTATCACCATGAGACTATAGGCTCATTAGAAAACAGTCACAGACATTTAGGCTCATATCTTCGAATTCAGTGTGGTAGGAATAATATTGATTGGAGTGATTGGTTACCATTTTGGTCATTCTCTTACAATACTACAGTGCATTCAGAAACAAAATACTCACCATTTGAGTTAGTGTTTGGTAAATGTTGTAAATTGCCGTCAGATTTTGGAACTTCAGTTGAACCTTTGTATAATTACAATGATTACCCAAAAGAAATGAAATATCGTCTACAGCGAGCACAATACGATGCCCAGCAGAATTTGTTAACAAATAAATTTAAAAGAAAACTTATGTATGACAAAAAAACTTAGTCCATAACTTACCAAAGGGGCGACCTAATTCTTATAAAAAACCAAACAGGTAATAAACTTCAAAACATATATAACGGTCCCTATGAAGTTATTGAGGAAGTTTCACCTAATGTTAAGATCTTAAAGGATAATAAAGAATATATTATACATAAGAATAACACTAAAAGGTATTTTAGTTAGCATTAAACTTTTATTGTATTCTTAATTGTTATAAATAATTTTAAATATATTTGGTTTATATAAAAATACTTATATGAAATAATTGGGTAGGTATAATATTTTAAATTTGATATTTTGTAAGTTTTTTTTTCTCCTTAAAAAGGGGAAGGTGGCAACAGACATTTTTCGGGGGAGTTGTAATGTAATGAAATATAATATTATAGATTTCTTTGTCAATTAGTTAAAATAGGTATACGTGTGCGAATATTGCATAGGTTGCAACTTGAACTTAGGTGCTGCGTAATTAGAACATTATTGTACTTTATGTTTAATATTTTTGGTATTCAATAAAATGACTCTGAACGAGTAAGATATGTTTTTATTCACAACACCTGAACACCCAGCATATTACAAGCCTCCAATATTGACTTAATTAATGTGCAACCTGCATCTTGAGTAGAGCGGCCCCTTGTAAACCCGAACTGCTTGTTATGCAATATATCATTCACGTTAAAGTGCGACAACATTTGGCTGAGCATCAGCTTTTCAAATATGTTACTTAAAGCTGGCAGTATTGAGATAGGCCTATAATTCGTGGCATTTTTGGAACAACCTGCCTTTTTTGAACACTTCTACTTACTTTGAAAAAATCTGCTTATACCCTGTGAGGATGATTGTTGTTGTATTGTTGATCGAAATTAAAAAAAATATATATCAAGAAAGTATGAGGCGCTAAAAAAACAAGCCACTCCGTTATTATTAATAAACTAGATTTAAAAATCTTTTACACTCAGTAAACAACTGAGAACTTCTGACACAGGCAAAGCTACGGGCCTAAACTAGTCATTTATAATAATAATAATAATAAATACATTTATTTCAGACTTTGGTCCATAAATTTGTTAGTAACAGTGTTCTTAACCTAGTGTTAGCAAAAATACAGATCACGAGTAGTACGTAACAATGTTCTTAGCCTAATGTTAGTAAAGGGTACAATTACGTCAGGCGCTTGATTTCGTGTGAAGGCCACTGAGCCATCAGTACCGAGTCCCAGCGGCTTGCACACGCGGTCAGAATTGCGCTGGGGCTGCCGCGTACCCGTGCCATTATCGAAGCACAGCGCTTACGCATGATGGCGTGGAAGCCGTCCACGTGCGCCTCTGCGAACATGCCACTTGCGCTACAATAGCGCGGCAGCCCCATCAACACCCTGAACGCGTTGTTATACTGTATACGCAAGGCGTTATACGTCCCCTGAGTGTATTTAGCCCACAAACTGCACGTGTAGAGGTCTGACAGTACGCCCTAAATAGTGTGACCTTCACTTGTTGCGTACAACGATCGAATCTGCGAGCCAACATATTACAGCGGATACACAACGCCCTGCGCTCTCTCTCCATATCCATGTTGTCTTTAAGGTCTTCGGTGACCCAGTGGCCCAGATACTTGAAGTGAGTGACTCTGTTTAAAGGTATACCATAGAGTGAGACGGGTGGTACGTCTCAGGAATCTTTTTTGGGTGCTTTAAAAACCATAACCTCACTTTTCTTCACATTGTATCTGAGCCCATGGGCCTCCGCATACCTTTCACATATGCGTAGCAGCTTACGCAACGCGCTGATTGTTGGGCTGAGCAGCACCATGTCATCAGCGAAGCTAATATTATTAATGCAAGTTCCATCTATATGACACCCAATTCCTGTGCTGTTCAGTTCTCCAATCAGGCGATCCATATACAAATTAAAAAGTTTCGGAGAGGTCAAACCCCCCTGCTTCACCCCACACTCTAACCTGTACTCGTCCGATATACTTCCCGCCCATCTAACAGCATTTTTCTGATTATTGTACCAGTACTCGAATATCGATACAATTTCTGGATGCAGACTAGTGTCTTGACGCATTTTTGTCCACATTTGGTCGTATGACACCATATCAAATGCCCGGGACAGGTCTAGGAAACACGCGTATACTGGCGTTTTACGCGCAGTGTAGTAGTGCACGGTCTGCTTGAGGCACAAGATCGCACTTTCCGTGGATAGACCAGTCCGAAAACCGAACTGACCGTCGTGCAGTTTTATATGTTTAGTTAAATGGCCGTCAAGCAGACCGTCCATCACCTTCGCTATAATCGTAGCCAAGGAGATAGGCCTATAATTTAACCTATCTGAGACATCACCGGTCTACTATAGGGACAACAATAGTAAACATGAGAGCGTCAGGTAAGTAGGAGTGGCTAATACACAGATTAAAAACAAAGCTAGAACCCTAGGCAAGTGTACCCCAGCATGCCGTAGGTGCTCAATGCTGAGGCTATCATGTCCTGGAGACTTTCCTTTTTTCATAGATTTTATGATCAAAGCTATATCCTTTGCAGTGAACCTCACATTGATATCTCCAGATGTAGCCCCAGCACCGGACACCGACGACAGGCCAGACTGATCAGGCTTCAAAAACGGTTCAACCCTGAAATGCTGCTGAAACAATCTCGCGATGTCATCCGGCTCGTGTACACCCTCGACGCTCACGGGCCGGCTCGGTTTCAGATTCAACTTATTTGTTGACTTCCAAAATTTAGAAAAGCTGTTATTGGAATGGTGTTCTGCTATTATATCCATTCTAATCTTTTGTTGGTTATTTTGACACCATTTCAATTTTACCTTAAATAACCGCCTAGATTCTGTCATTTCATTATATAACCATCCAGAGCTAGGTTTTCCATTCAATAGCCAATTCTGATAACATTGCCGAGCCTTAGAAGATGTCGCGGTACTACAACAGCCTTATTAGACGTCACAGATAACATAATCTCTGCATTGGACAGAGGAATGTGCACGGTGCTGGTCCTGCTCGATTTTTCGCGGGCTTTTGATGCTATAAACGTCCCATTACTTCTGTCCAAACTAAGCTATTATGGTTTTGATCATAGAACTACAAACTGGTTCAATAGCTATTTTGAAAATCGAAGTCAATTTGTGGAGCTGTGTCTTGAAGATGGAACCAAGAAAGTCTCGACAATGAGCTCATTGAATAGAGGTGTACCGCAAGGTTCCATATTGGGCCCTACATTATTTGCGTTATACTGTGCTGACATCGTACAATGTTTTCACACATGTCAGTACCATATTTACGCGGATGATGTACAGGCTTATATATCTTTTCGGTCCTGTGAATACGAAGAAGCAATGCGTTATTTAAGTGACGATCTCAATAGGGTAGCTGCATGGTCAGAAAAAAACGGCCTAGTTCTTAATCCTACAAAGACGAAATATATTGTCTTTGGAACTAAGCACCACATTGAGACCATTCCAACTTCATTAAATGTCACGATCCTGGGAATACCTGTTGAAAGAGTATACGAAGCCCGTAATTTGGGCCTTAATTTAGACTCCGATCTCAGGTTCGAATGTCACATAGCCGACGCAGCTAAAAACTGCTTCTTTCTTCTGAAGGTTCTATATAAAATTAGACCGTTTTTCTCAGAAGAGTTGCGGATACAACTGGTCGAGTCACTGGTCCTTTCCAAATTAAATTATGCAGATGCTGTTTCTGGCCCCCGGTTGTTAGCGCGAACAGATAGACTGATACAGATAGTCCAGAATGCTTGCGCCAGATTTTGTTTTTCCATCCCACCGAGAACTCATGTCACACCCTTTTTAAACAATAAAAACATGCTGAAAATGAAATCTCGTAGGAAGCTGCACTTGGCATGTCTGTTATTCGGTGTCATACAGTTTAATCAGCCTACATATTTATTTAACAAGCTTGTCTGGATCTCGGGTGGAAGAAAACATACAGGTAGAAAATGCGCAGAGCAACTATCTATACCAAAACATAAAACAGCTGCATTCAGAGGAAGCTTTCGTTATGCCGCTAGCAAAGTATGGAATAATATACCCCCACCTATTAAAACTGCTAAAACTATTGACACATTCCGGAAACGCTTGCGTCAATTCCTTATAGGTACGCAGCTAAAGTTTAGTAATATAAACCAAAATAATTCAATAATTTAAATTTTACAATAAGTTCCAATTTAGCTTCAGTATGTGTATGTGTGAGAATGTGTGTGTGTGTGTGTATTATATTTATCTTGTTTACTATTATTTGATGCAATTTATAAGTACGATTGTTAGCTATCTATATTTTCTATCAATAAAATAACTTTGATGGAAGCATTTGTTTTAATCGATATTTTTTTTTACATACTCTTTGATGATATTTGAGCACGCATTCTCTCAATTCTATGTCAAAAGTTTATATTGTCCAAAGCGCTAAGGTTAGTTTAGAAATAATATTATACACTTGGTTGTTAAGTATTCTTAAATTTTCTAATTTTCCGCGCATTTTTTTTTATTTTTTCTTTCATAAGAACCTTCTCCTGACAATATGAAACACAACAAAAAAAATAATAGTGAAATTGGTCCAGCCGTTGACGCGTAATGGCGTGACCAAGGGAAATAGGGATTCATTTATATATATATATAGATTATTGACTTCCTTGTATTAATCTTGACTCGTAAAACCAAACTCGTAGGTACCAAATATCAAGTGAATATACAGCGACTAGTTAAATAGGGTTTCGCTTAAAATGAGTGTGAATACGTGTGAGCTGCCAAACTGTTCGAACAACACTGAACAAAGTAATAGGAAAATTAAGCTATGTGACATTTGACTTGAGCTTTGCTCGACAAACATGTCCCATCACGTACAAAAATGTCGCTATGTGTCAGTTTGATACATAGCGAGCGCAGTTAGCAAATATATAGTTATGCTATTTTAAGAAGTTAGTGATTTTAGTCTAGATTATGACAGAACAGAAACCCTGTTGTAACAAATTATTTAATTTAGCCAATTCATATTGTTATCTCCCATTTGTTATTTTTGTTATCATAATTGATATAATATATAAACACCTAACTTGCTATCATGTAAATTATTTTTCATATTTGATAGTCGCGTACTGCTTTCTTTAGAAATAAAGCCTAACACCTAAGACCAACTTCTTAATATTACTAGATACGCTTATTTACTACACAACAAGTACTTATCACACAAACAGACACCCACTAACACATCTACAAACTCTCTACCTACTTTTTATTTAGATTTTTTTTATTCTTTATAATATGTTCCTTTTCTATTAGTTTTAAGTATTAATCTGTTAAAATACCGTCTCACGTACCGTTAAGCTTAAAATATAGTTTAATTTCACTAGGTATAAACTAGGGAGTGGGCACTGGTGACCTGTAATACAGGTTTTCTTCTAAACCTACAATAGGAACCAGCTCTCACAAAGCTAAGTTAATAAGACTAAGTGACATAAAATGTATTACCACTTGTGTACTTGATCTTTGTGAGAGAAATAAATTTATTTATTATTATTATTATTTTTCGTTCATATTTGAATGTTCTTTTCAATACATGAACGTCACATAACAATTTTTTATAAGTTTGTTATTAGGGTAATGATAAAAGGATCAAAATAACGTCAAGAAAAATCACATAGCGACTTTTGCAGGCTTAACGACGAAAAAGAATCTAATATTTTAAATCTAGTTACTCACGTCAATCAAACACTAAGCTCAACGAATGGCGACTTATTTAAGTAAAATCGCTCTCGTTCGCCTTCGTGTCTACTCGCATTCGACTGTTGACTGCCAGATCTACGGATTTTAACGTGCCATAATCATAATAAACGTTTAAATAATACGTTACACAATATGCTGATTGACAGATGACGGATGTCGTCGTGTCTAGCAGCGCAAGCCCTTGCATACGTTACAAACAAAATAATTAGTATTTGCCCTGGATATAATAATACATACACGGTTACATTATGATCGTTTACATGCCTTGGAGGGGTGATAAGGTGCATGAAACACTATCGATTTGTGTAGATAAAATTAACTTATAAAATTACTTTTTCTTATCAACTCGAATCAACTCGTGCTTCAGAGAAAACATTATGAGAACCATTAGTAAGTACGTACTTTCATTCAAAGAGACCGACACCCGCGATTTCAACAAATTGCGTAATCGCTGTCCACGTGGACTGATACTAATAAGCTAATCGACCGCGACACAATTATTAATTTTGTATCATTTCAACAAATTGCGTAATCGCAGTCCATGTGGACTCATACTAATAAGCCAATGTTGGGCCAAACTCCGCCTTCAAGCCCTATTTGATTGGAAATTTTAAAAAAGCCCCGCGCATCAAGCTCATCACTGTCTTTTTTTAGGTTTTTTTAAGACGTCATACCGGTCATACGTAAATCATTGTTTCCGATCTTTGTTGCGCGATTCTAATGACGTCCCGTAATTATCAGTACTCCAACCTGGAGTTTGTTGCCTTGGTGCAATTTTACGCGATTTCGGGTTACGATGTGCAAGCAGCTCGTTAGTGAACCACACCATTTGGAATCATTACGGCTGCGTGGTATACGCGACCCTCAAATTCCAGCTGGTCATACAATTGTGGCGGCTACGCAGTAATTGTTAGATCACGGACAATTCCGCACACCTTCGTACGCCCAGAGTCGCGGTCGCCAGCCAGTCTACACACCCCAACTGGATGAAGATATCGTAGAGTACTTCGAACGGGATCCAGACGAAGTACAAATATGGCCGCAATGAGGTTTAACGTGAGTGATCATGCAAATAAAGAAGGACTATGGAACGAAATGGATTACATTTGGAACAATTGCTACGCTATCGCGAAGTTTAGATGTTGTGTAGGCGTAAAGTGTTAGTGTTAAATCAGTGTAAGACAAAGGTGATTAATTATTAGGTACGTAACAGAATCTTTCAATCGTTTAATTATTCACTATTACAGATTCTTATTTTTAAATCGTTGTAAATAACTATGATTCCACATTTTTAAATACGTAATAAATGCTAGATTACTTCATTTAATCTAATTAGGTCCCAGAACTTAGGCACAAAGCATTTAAGACAGTGCTAAGCCTGTAAAAGTATGAAGAAATGTTATGAATATTTGCGAGTCAGTCAGCTGAGCGAGTCCATGACCTCGGTCGTTCGAGCGGGCCGCGTAGGTAGGTACCTACGTTAGGGTATACACGAGTAGTTAACTAAAACGATACTATTGGTTTCACGCACTATGCGAGTATTACATTATCACTTTATTGTTTTTTTTTTTTAATTTTAGAGATATCATGTAAAATTAATCACTAATGAATAGTACTTGGTAAGTTAAACCTCCTGTCCACCGGATTAAAACCTTCAAAAAGTAACAAAGGAATTCTTGTCATTTAGAGATCAGATTTACGCTTTGCATTGCCAATCATGCTTTAACATCAAATGTATACTTATCCACGCTATACCGATAATGGCTTTGGTATAGCTATACGGGAGTTGGCCAATAGATATGAGTGTCATACGCGTAGTAAGCGTGCGCGTAAAGCGAAGGGTCGACAGCAGCCTGGTCCGGGCCCGCGCAGGTCCACAGCACCGGGTGCGGCAGGACGTACACGCCGCGCGTGGGGCTGGACGCGGCGGGCAGGCGCGGTGACGCAGGCGCACGCGTCCTCCGATGCTTCTCTACCACCACCTGCCAGTATTTATATTTTATTTATTTATTTAGACAACACCTGTTTGCTGGCTTTTAAAGGCTGGCAACGCACCCTGACTCCTCTGGTGTTGCGAGTGTCCATGGGCGGCGGTAATCACTTACCATCAGGTGACCCACTTGCTCGTTTGTCGACCTCTAATAAAAAAACACTATAAATAAAGCTTAGTGTAACAATCTCTTACAGGTAAGCACGGCATGCATCTTTTATATTACAATAATTGTGCTTTATGCTAAAAATTACATTAAATTATCATATTATATTTATTTGTTGGATAACAGCTTACTATAATGGAATTACAAAATTAATGAATCTTAACATACACAAAGGATACATATGTTAAATAAAAATTATAATAAACAAAAGCTTTTATACAGAGGTGGATACTATTTCGTAGAACTTGGTAAATGAGTCAAAGTGCACGTCCACGAGATCGCTGTAACTTTATTATTATTTTCGGTCGGGGGGAAGGCGGGGGACGATGGCGTTAGCGCCTAGCGTCGTTCTGTGGTGGGGGGCATGCAAGGGAGTAATGGCAGTACGAGGGTATCTAGCTGGAAGTCTATACCGAAACATACCAAGTAAATTAGGACAGTCTATTTTACACCGGAGAACTTTGAACGAGAAGATGGTGTCTATAATACTTCTGCGTTTCTTCAATGATACGATTCTGAAATGCGATAATCTTCCTTCATATGACCGTATCTTTTTAGATATTCAAGAAGAATATTTATTTTATTTTATTTGGTTCACCGACAATTGTTTACACCAACAGTACACAAGATAACAAATATATGATACAAGTAGCAGTGTAACAATCACTTATAGGTAAACACCACATGGGTAATTAACAAAAAGATGAAATAGTAAGCTAACCTAAGACTGCATTACGCATATTATGTAGAATACAGAACAAATGGTAAACATGAAAAGAATAAAAATAACAATAATAACACAAAAAAGAAAGAAAACCGCAGGGTACAAGGTTAACATATATCTAGCAGACAGTTAAAAATTTTTGATTTTAATTTTGCGAGTGAGTCGTGGTGTATATCGATTTGATCACTGCAGTAATTTATGATCTTGCAAAATCTGGCATACGGCGAATTAGCGCCTAAAACAGTTCGTCTAAATGGGGGGCAGAGTGGAGTGATAGAATTGCGTGGTATTCTGGAGGGTGCGCGGAATTTGTACAAGGTTAATAAGCTGGGGCAATCAATGGAAAAATTTAAAATTTTGCACGTGAATAATGCGTCATTGAAACATCTTCTCTTGTCAAGTGTATTCATGGCAAAGTGCTTTAATCTAGCCTCATAAGTAGGTATCTTTTTTGCGAGTTCTGCAGAAAATGCAAGATGCCATATAAAGCGTTTTTGAATTCGTTCAATACGCAAGCTGTGCACAGCATAATGAGGTCGCCATACCACGCTACAATATTCTAAAGTAGACCTCACTAAACTGTTAAAAAGAATGATTTTTGTGTTACTTTTACGAAAGGTTTTACAGTTTCTTATTACAAATCCCAGTATTCTTGATGATTTTTTAATTACATTGTTTAAGTGCGGTGTAAAGGTTAATTTATTGTCAAATAGGACTCCAAGGTCACTTATAACGTCTACTTCTTTAATTGTTTTAGAATTAATTATATAATTAGATTTAATTAAGTTATTTTTTCTAGAATATTTAACGTGATAACATTTCTTATAATTTAAATACATTTCATTCTTATCACACCATTGAACCAATCTGTCTAGATCCCTTTGTAAGTGTTTTGTGTCATCTGCACTTGTTACGATTCTTAGAAAATTGAGGTCATCAGCATACATAAAAATCTTGGAATACCGAAAGCATGTAGGTATATCATTAATGAAATAATTAAATAAGACGGGCCCTAAGTGAGACCCTGTGGTACCCCTGAAGAAATGTTATACAATGTCGATTGAAACCCATTCACTACTACGTAAAATGATCTGTTAGCCAGATATGAACTTATCCAGTTCAGCAAATTCCCGGTAATTCCATAAGCCCTTAATTTTTTTATTAATATTTTGTGGGAAACTTTGTCGAACGCTTTACTGAAATCCGTATAAATTACGTCTGCTTGATGACCTGAATCAATAGCCTCCACTAAAATTTCTGTAAATGACACCAAATTCGTGCTTGTAGAGCGTGCACAAACGAACCCATGTTGGTAATCACTTAGGTAAAGTATCAAGTGGTATTGAAAATACGGACAGATCAGGGATTCAAACAGTTTGGCAAATGTTGAAAGAATGGATATCGGCCTGTAATTGGATATGCAATCGTCACTGTCTGATTTATGAATTGGAACAACTTTTGCCGATTTCCATTTTTGAGGACATACGCCGGAGGATAAGGATTTGTTAAAAATTATCTTGAGAGGACAAACCAGTTCAGATGCGCACGCTTTAATAAAAAAACGGAGGTATTTCATCGGGCCCGGCACTCTTTTTTGTATCGAGATCTTTTAACTTTTTAAGTAGAGCCTCGGATTGTATTACTGGTGTTGTTAAGGATTCGCTGTTATTATTTAATAATTTTAAGAATGCGGCGTCATTATAATCACTACTTATTCGGGTAGCGTTTCTATAAACAGATGAGAAATACGATGCGAATAAATTACATACTTCTGTAGCGTTAGAAACAATTGTTGTACCATCTGTCATAGTCATGGGGTATGTGCTAGACCCCCCGCGTTTAGTCTTTGCATGAGACCAGAACAACTTAGGATTTTGCTTTAGTTCGTCCTCCAGTTTTTTTGTGTAGTCGTTGTAACTAACAGTTGCTAAATGGTTACAACGTTTACCAATGAGTCTTAACTGAATTTCATCCAAGGGGTTTTTATACTTGTTGTATCTCAATCTGATTTTGTTTTTGATATTTAATAATTTTATTAATGTTCGGTTAAACCATGGCGGAAATTTGTGACTTTTCGGAAGACGACATGGTACAAATTTTTTTATAACATTATTAATAGTTTCATAAAAACTCGCCAGCATCTCGTCCACTCCACCTTGCCCCTTAAATAGGTCAGCCCAGTCAACTTCCTTTAAAAAGTTTCGGATAGCTGTGTAGTCGGCAATATAAAAGTTTGGCTTAATTTTTGAACTGTTATATGGTAATCTTGCCTTTCCATTAAAATGAATGACTATATCTAGTGGGGGATGCTGTAGATCAACATTAGACAATGGATTTATGGTCTCAGTTACGCTGCATAGTAAGTATGTTGAGAAAAAGAGATCTAGTACACGGCCTGCAGCATTAGTTGTGTGGTTAAATTGATTTATGCCCGGTTCCTTTATTTTACGATCCGTCATTGGACCAACGTTACCATCCGTAATTCAGCTACCGATACCGATGCAAAACTAGTATTCCACAATGCCCTACCTGCGACGAACATCCGTAGTTTAAACCACCTACGACTCGTTCCGCGATGAACCTCTCGCTCCTCTTCACGATTAGTTATAACAAAACGTCGTACGTCAATTATGCGACTAAAATCATTTATTATTCTGTAATATTATGTGAGTAATAGTACAAATTACTGTACTTATAGTTACAGTAATAATTTAATTTGCGTTTTAGGTTTAAAATATTTATAAATCATTAGTATTGAAAATTTGATGTTACGAGTGCATGGTGTGAACAAAACGCGTAACAGGAAAGCGCATGGCGCATGCGTCTGTCGTCTGACGTCTGTCCAAGAGTATTTCATGGTTTCTAAATAAGTTTTTAAATTGAGTATTTAATCTAAGGTTTGTGGTTATGAAATCTTAGAAGATAGAAAAATAATCAACCCTTTCTAACGGAAAACAAAGCCATGAATTTTCTATCAGTTTCAGAGGTAGACATCACGGAAATCTCCTCAAACACTATGTTAACTACCAAAATAAAATACAAACGACTGGTAAACCGACCGAATTCGACTAGTAATCAAAGCAGTAACGCCTCGTTATTTTGACAGTTCCGTGACAGTAGAAAATATTTATAGGAACACTTTCGAACGCATCTCCATACAATAAGCTTACTAACGTCCTCCCATCCGTTAGTAACCAGACGTCGGTTATTTGGATAACGACTAGTATTTTATAGGAACGGTTTTGAAAGAACTATTATTATAAATTCTAACTATTCGTAGTAGAAACGATTCGTTTTTGGAATATAGGAACCGGGCGTTAATCTGTTAACACTTGCAAAATCAACCAACAATTCACTTGTACTATGTAATCCAGTTTTCCTATTTGGGCCGTTTACCAAGTTCCAATCGATACTACTCAAGTTGAAGTCGCCCACAATGTAAACATTTGAATCTTTACTTTGATCAAAAACGCTATTACAATTGTTTAAAAAGTACTTTAGAGAAGAGTGACGTATAGGTGGGGGCAAGTACACTGCGCAGAGAACCATTCGACGCAGGTTACGTGGTAGTGGTAAGTCTAGTATGACCCACAAGTCTTCGCAATTACTCTCCCAGTTCATAGCACGTTTAGATTTTAAACTTTTTTTGACAGCAATTAAAACACCACCACCTTCTTTACCGTTTTGCAAGCTCGAGGATTCCCTGTCCCTTCTATATACCACATATCTATCGTCGAATAGTTCACTGCTCAACACAGAGCTGTTGAGCCAAGACTCAGTCAGAATTACTATGTCGTAGTTATTACAAAGCATATTACAATAAAAAACATTCGTCTTTGTTCTTAATCCTCTACTATTTTGGTAGTATATCTGCAAATTATTGAATTTAGAAATTTTATTTAGTTAGAACACAAAAAAAAAAAAAAAAAAAAAAAATATATATATATATATATATATATATATATATATATATATATATATATATATATTATTATTACCGTTTAGCTACAACAACAAAATAACAGCAAATAATACAATAATACTTATACTATCTTATTAAGGGTATCCAAGTTCTTAATGAGGATCTGATCTGCGTCTACATTTTTTCGGACAAAAATCCTACCGCTTCTCACCCAGACAAACTTGTATACTTTTTCTTTTGCTTTAAGTCTTGTTGCGGCGTGGAGTGCCTTATAAGTTGGAGACAAATGCTCCACTATATAAACAGGCATTTTGTTTCCTGCAATTCAAAAATCAGCTGTATTTATCCTGTTGTCAATATTATCTTTGTTGTAATTTATGACTGAGGCAAGCAACAAGTCGCGGATTCTCGGGGAAGCCAGCTGGACGACAACTGATCGGGGACGAGTGTTTGTAGCCTGGATTTTAGCTATACGGGTACAATGCAAGATATCACTATCCTTTAACTCGCATCGCACAACTGAGCTTAGCTGCTTTACTACAGTAATCAAATTCTCCTGTTTATTCTCGGGTAAACACTGTATCTCCAGATTATTGGAGCGAGCCTGCTGTTCCAAGTAGTTAAGGCGATGTCCAAGATCCGCCACTGTACCTTTTAAACGATCATTCTCATCATTTAAATTTTTAATATTTATTTTAAGTGCCGCATGTTCCGACCGAAAATTATCAAACTCTTTAGTATGAAAATTCAACGATTGTGCCAAATCCCTCATTTCAGTCTTGATGGGTCCCATCTCCTTGTTGACAACATTAACTATCGAATTATTTAACTGTTGAATCAACGCAGCAAATTCCGTCTTAAGCACCTCTTGTACAATTGAACGAACTCCTTCGCTGGTTAAACTCGTTGTTTCTGGCGGGGGACTAAACGCAGCTATTTTATTGCCTCTTGTGACGGAGACGTTACGTGTTGGTGTCGAGTCTATTAAGGTAGTATGGTGTTTAGTTGAACGTTTTTGTTTTATATTCAAGCAACCAGGACATTTCCATTCCCCGTAAGATGCCGACTCAACAAGGATTTCCGGAATCGATAAACAACGGAAATGGTACGTCTTCTTACAACGTATACACCTTATGCAATTCCCGTCTCCAGGTTCCAGGTTTTCGTTAGTGCAGCACCCCCATGAAGTTAAACTTGACGCCATATTGTGATTATAGTTTATTTAATTCGTTCGAACAGTAACAGAATACGAAAAGTCCAGTATATGATTCTAACCGTGTTAACCAGATTCACTGTTATCAATGTTCTACCGAGGTCGCGAGAAGAACGTCGAAAGCGCCGTGCAGAGCGTATCGGTTACGCGTTTCAACAAAAGACGTTGCTTAAAAACTTGTGACGGTATTTAGTTATTGAGTTTTAATGATTTTTGCAATTAGCTCACTTTTCCAACTCTAAAAACTGTTCACTTTTATCACCATGCGATAATAAGAGTAATAATAATCCATAAAATAAAAAAAGCACTTTATACACTTGAAATAGACGTAGAAAAGTAATAACTTTTAGGAAATTATTAGCAGTAATGTTATCCGTACGGTAGCTTACTAAAGACCAAGATGCCAAAGGAATATTTTTAATATTTTTTGTATTCCTTACAGCCTTAAATTGTGTATTGCATAATGTCTCCAAACGACACTGCAGTACTCCAAAATACAACAAACAATACAGTTATAAATTAAAATCTCAGTACGGCTGCGTTTGAAGCCAACAACATTTGTAATAACAATACCCAACAGTTTTGAGGCTTTTTTTATGCTCAACGTGAGGGACATCAGGGCCTATACGGTATTTTGATGTTATGATATGTGTTTACCTGGTGTATTTTACATATTTTACATGAAAGCATTTTGTTACATTTAAGGCCATATCATTATCGTAGCACCACTGGACCAGTGAATCAACATCTCTCTGTAATAAATCAGTATCATCATTTGTTTCAATATCTCTACAAAATTTTGAGGCGCTTGCTTAAAAATATTGAAATCCGTTATGTGCAACGAAGTACATACGACGACGAAAGTAGGATTAGATAGATAGATAGATAGATAACTCTTTATTGTACACCAAGTAAAATAAAATATAAGGAACAAGGATGCATTACAGAAATGTACAATTGGCGGCCTTATCACTAAATGTGATCTCTTCCAGACAACCTAGGCAGGGATTGGAATATGGAATAAAATAGTTGCGGTAGTCAGTGTACAAAAATGATGACATGGTACGCACTGGTACCATGACAAAAACAGTGAACTTAATACGCTACAAACTTATACTTAACTTACATATTACATAACATCTATACTATATACATATATATAAATATATACATATATAAATAAAATATATAAACATTCTTGAAAATTAGAACCATAATGTACACAATAGCTATTTTTAATGCTGAAGTTCTAGACCAATTAAAAGTAATCTATTTGTACTTTGTTGAAGAGACAAGTAGTGTTCTTTTACAAGATTCTGAAACTGTCGTAGTGATTTTGCTTGACGAATTACTAATGGCAGTGCATTCTACAGACGGACACCTTGCACAGCAAACGATTTGTCAAAAAATATTGAGGAATGCTCTGGCATTTTTAATCGAAGATTTTGCGCTGATCTTAGTAAACTCGAATGTGACTCATACAGGAAAGAAAAGCGATCTTTAAGATAAGAGGGAGTAGAAGGAGTAAACAAAACATTGTAAAGAAGTGACAGAATATGAACATTCCGGCGAAAGCGAATGGGCAGCCACTTGAGCTTGTTACGAAATTCCGTGACATGATCATATTTACGTAGACCAAATATGAATCTTATACAGACGTTCTGGAGACGCTCAAGTTTATCAAGCTGGGCCTCGGTAAGATCAAGATAGCTGACATCTGCGTAATCTAGTACTGGAAGAAGAAGGGATTGAGCATGCGCAATTTTGGTGCTAGTTGGGAGGAAGTTTTTAAATCTTCGCAAGGATCCAATCGACGCAAATATTTTGCGACTGACGTTTTGAAGCTGAGGGCCCCAGGAGAGGCAGTTGTCCAAGTATATGCCCAAATTTTTTACTTCGCGACATAGCGGCAAAACATTGCTACCAAAACGAAGTTGTGAAAGTTGAGACCAAGACACTTTAGCTATCATCCTCGAGCTGCCAACAACAATGACCTGGGTCTTCTGATGGTTAATCCATGCGCACGACTCCATTCACTGATAGTAACCAGATCAGTGCTGATATTGCTAACAGCTTCTGCCAGCCTATTTAAAGGAGCCTGATTGTAAATCTGAAGATCGTCTGCGTAAAGGTGGTAGGAAGAAAAAAGGCTTTTTGAAATGGAATTTATAAAAATTGCGAATAGTAATGGAGATAAAACGCCACCCTGGGGCACGCCTGCAATAGTATTGCACCAAGAAGAACATAAATTCTCGATACGAACACATTGCCGGCGGCCAGACAGGTAACTACGAAACCAGTCAATAACTGTTGGAGATACGTTAAGAGAGCGTAATATCCCCAGTAACACATCAAAATCCACAGTATTAAACGCATTACTAAAATCGAGCAGTGCAAGCGCTGTTAAATGACCACGTTCTAACCCGGCTCTAATGTCATCCGTAATATGAACCAAGGCTGAGGTTGTACTATGGCCAGGACGGAAACCAGACTAGAAGGGATTAAGGAGATTATTTTTCGTGAGAAAGCTACTTAGTTGGTTGTGGACAAGGCGTTCAAGGACTTTGGAAAGGAAAGGCAGGATGGAAATTGGGTGATAGT
Source organism: Pseudoips prasinana (assembly GCA_951640165.1). Classification (NCBI taxonomy): domain Eukaryota; kingdom Metazoa; phylum Arthropoda; class Insecta; order Lepidoptera; family Nolidae; genus Pseudoips; species Pseudoips prasinana. Next base: position 39,996,164 of record OX621241.1, read on the forward strand.
CCGAAAAGGATGCTGGGTTGGCCTTCTTTGGAAGGGGAGTAATTTGTGCATCTTTCCATATTACTGGGAAGACACCGCACTTTAAAGATGAATTTAGGATGTGGGTAATGGCAGGAAGAATTTCGTCAAGGATAGGAAGGACCATATTACGGGTGATATTGTCATTGCCTACTGCGTTAGATGTAATGGATAGAATACTCTTCCTAACGTCACAATCAGACAACTGACTAAGAGAAAAGGGAGAGTAGCTGGGACAGGGAACTGCTGAAAGGTCACGTAAAGTGTTAAATTGCCCTGTCGAAATTGGGCGAAGTAGTGAAATGCTTATTAAGTAAATTAATATCTAAATTGTTAGGAGTAGCATCATTTCGAGCTTTCCCTATTCCCAATGACCGCAGAAATCATATTTTTGCTGGATCTCCATTCTCAACCGAGTTATGGATGTGTTGGCGTTGTGAATACCTACACACCTTATTGCAGCGATTTCGAAGAGAAATATATTTAAGCCGATTCAAATCGTTAGGCCTACTCGCATACCGTGACTTAGCTGCCGCTTTCTTAGCTAAAAGATGTTTCGTTTCAGATGTTAGCCAAGGTGCGGGGAGATGCTTAACTTTTATTTTACGCAATGGGGCATGCACATCGTATAACCCAATAATACTGGTGTTGAACATCATAACTTTCTCGTCGACCGAATCAGCAGCAATTTTCAACAAGTTATAGAATATGGTGCGGAACGCGATGAAATGCTTTACTGAAATCTGTGTAGATAACGTCTACGTGCTTGACGCTGTCAATAGCAACTGTTAAAGTTTCCGTGAAGGTGACAAGGTTTGTGCGAGTAGACCTTGATCCCACAAACCCATGTTGACAATCACTTAGGTAGAGTTTTAAGTGTGACTGAATATATTTTCTTATTAAGGACTCAAAGACCTTTGCTAAAGTGGATAAAATGAAGATGGGTCTGTAGTTAAAGTGATCATAAGGTCAGATCATACATTTTTCCCACCGCCGAGATTAGTATTTCACGTTATGTAAAGATCTGTACGTATTTACGTTATTTGCCGTTCAACACATCTATTCCTGTAAGCACCGAAACACTAATACACTTTTTAGGAGCCACACATAAATCTACTTCGAGCCCAATAACGGGAAATTTTATAATCAATCATAATTTGCAAACTCACTAATTTGGTCGCTGATGCCACGCGATACTGCACCCGGACCCGCGTACACTTAAAATGTTTTAGAACCGATTCCGAAATTACCGATAGTCGCGAAACTGTCCATTTGAACATCGGTATATACACCATGTATTAGTGCTGTATAGTAACGTCACTATCCACAGGACCGCCTAGTAACTCACGACAAAAGTTAACATTACTTTAGTTACGTTCCTGTGATTTTTTTTTATTTAAAACTTTAGCACAACGATGTACAAGGCGGACTTAATGCCAGAGGCATTCTCTACCAGTCAACCTCAGGGTGATGCAGAGAAAAACTTGGTAGGTGTACTATATATACATTGTAATGTGTGAAGGTGAAAAATCTAATATAACGGGTGTCCGGTGGCAGAATTAGGATTTAAATTTTGAACTGTTTTTGAAACGTTGAGTGGAGGGGTGGATGGGGTGTCACGTTCGATTCGTCATTTCTGTGGGTTCCTTAGTCACGATGTGGACGCAGTGGATAGGTGAAAAACGTGCGTTCGCAATCGAAGCATATTTTAAAACAAACGATTCCTGTGCTGATTGTCGTCGAAGATTTTGTTCGCAGTACAATATCCTACGGTTACGTGATGTGCCAAGCGAAGATTTGATTCGATTGTGGGTGCGAAGGTTCAGAACAACAGGTTCAGCAGCAAATAATCCGCGGCCGGGACCCAGGCGAACGCCGAGGACTGATGAAAACATCGAACTTGTCCCAAACAGTTTACACGTAAACGATTGTGCACGAAATATTGAAAAAGAAGCTTAAATGTCACAATTTGAATTTTTTAAAATTAAAATTGTGCAAGCACTTAAGCCTAATGATTAGAATTTGCGCAAAAGGTTCTGCGAGACAATGTTGCAGCGATTTCGTAAAGTTAACACAATCTTTTAGAGCGATGAAGCCCATTTTCATTTAAATGGAAGTGTAAATAAACAGAACTACCGTTATTGGTCACCAAAAGAACGGAACCCACGATTGAAACATCAAAAGCCACTGCACAGCCCCAAAGTAACGGTTTGGTGAGCATTGTCAAGCAGAGGAATAATCACACCCAATTAATTTGAAAACTGTCGAGGTCCAGCCATTACTGTGGCCGGTATATCTTGTCGGCGCATGCTTAACAATTTTTTTCTACCAATATTAAGAAAACATACTGCCTACACACTGTTCACAGACATGGTTTCAGCAAGATGGCGCCACGCCTCACACTGCTAGAGATACCATGGCGCTTCTTCGTGATTTGTTCCCTAGCAAATTGATAAGCTGCCGTTTCGCTGACATCCCCTGGCCACCCAGGTCACCGGATCTTACCCTCATGGACTTTTTTCTGTAGGGGTGCCGCAAAAGTAAAGTTTATGAAACCGCCCCACCGACCATCTCAGCATTAAAAAAAAATATCGTTCGCGAGGTTAATGGCATCCCGACGTCCCTTCTCCAGCGAGTGGTGCGGAATACTGAAGCCAGATTCAAAGAGTGTGTCCGACGTGATGGTCAACATTTAGACGAAATTATTTTTAAGAAATAAAATCCGCACTCATCTTCGTTTTAATAGTCATTTAAATATAAAAAAATATTTTGTATTTTTTTTATTATTAAATTTTGAAATCCTAATTCTGCCACCGGAGACCCTGTACCTACCTACAAGATGTGTACTTACATAGAATACATAAATACTTATTACATACACTAATATATATTTATAGGTATGTATGTCTCTATCGCCTCAAAAAATTTCTTCCTGTTGAAACAAAGGTAATGCTCGTGCAGGCTTTAATCTTTCCTATAATTGACTATGGTGATGTGTGTTACTTTGATCTGACTGCAGATTCTTATGACAAATCACTCATAACGACAAACCCAGTAACCACTGCATATTACACTCAAGATTAATCGATACGTAAACCGGCAAACTGTGTATTTACATTTGGTCCTACGCATAGGTCATAGTCAAACGCTGGGTATATACCAGCGTATTATTGGCCATATTGTACACGAAGCTACTCAGAAAGCAATAGAAACGTTGTGCCATAGTTGTAGTTACTAGTACCGGAGGGCAAACAGTGTACTTCCGTCGTAGATTTAAAAATATTGAAGGATCGTAAAAAGTTTGGGAGTGAGTTATTAAAATAATGTTAAGAATAAATAATTTTCGAACGGAGAGGACGTTACATGTAAGATAGAGTTCGCTAGTGAGGAATCTGTAGGGGAGGCGCCATCCCACTTTTAGAAGAGCTCTTTGTGCCCGCTCGAGCTGCAGAAAAACAATAATTAATTACAGATTGCCCAAGAGCCAGGTATACAATTCGGAGTACTTTTGTATCTGCTACATGGCCAAGATTTTTGAAAATAAAAATTTGCCTTCGCAACCTAGAGGTCAGCATATCGATATGAGGATGAAAGGAGAGTCGGTCATCTATTTTTATACCAAGGTACCTGACACAGTTGGTCCTGATTAAATTGGGGCAGCTGCATACAGTAGCAGCATTCGTAGTTCAGGAGTGAGCTACCAAATGGTATTGGGTGAAGACTTGAGTGTCCTTGGCGGATAGGGAGAAGGGGATGAACTTAGTTTTCTCGACATTCAACGTCAGTAAGTTTTGAGCTAGCCAGTCGGTGACAGTGTTGAGACCACGTTGAGCATGTTCGAATGCCGTCTCCCAGGATTCACCTTGAAATATCAAGGCAGTATCATCGGCATAGGTATAAATGGAACCATTTTCAAGATTTAGTTGACATAGGTCATTTATATATATAAGAAATAATGTAGGGCCGATAATACTGCCCTGAGGGACGCCATGTGTTATAGTAAGTTCATCGCTGATCCATTCACCGATTCTGACAAATTGACGTCTATTTTCTAGATAACTTTGAAAGAGCGAAAGTTGAGAACCTCTAATACCGATGCATTCAAGTTTATTTAAGAGGGCGGAGACAGAAATTGTGTCGAACGCCTTTGCAAGATCTAAGAAGACACCGAGTACTTTTGCCTTTTTATCTAGTGCTGTAACCACTTCATTTGTTAAGTCCAATACTACGTTACTGGTGGAAATACCGCGACGAAAACCATACTGTGAAGGGGATAAGAGATTATATTTTTCCAGATATTTAATAAGCCTGTTGTTCATAAGTCTCTCTAAAAGTTTGGAAAGGGTTGGCAAAATAGAAACAGGCCTGTAATTGCTCGACAGTTCTCTGTCCCCTAAGCCCTTATATAGCGGATGAACTGCAGTTATCTTGAAAGCATCTGGAAAAACCCCTGTGGTTATTGCCAGATTACAAATGTACGTTATCGGTGTAATAAGGATGTGTTTAAATGTTTTAACAAACGTGCCGGAAATCATGGAAATTAACAACAGATGTGTTTACCTACCACATCATGACGTAACTCGAAGAGACAACAAAACAACAAAGATTAGAGTAGTATTCGATGCGTCATGCAAAGGCAGTAACAGTATATCATTAAACGACAAGCTCATGACAGGACCTGTACTGCAAGAAGACATGCGAAGTGTGCTAATGAGATGGCGCATGCACAAGATATGTTTTGCAAGCGATATTATCAAAATGTATAGGATGATACTTTTGGACAAGAAAGACATAGCTTATCACAGACCCATCTGGCGTGGTAGCGTCAAAGATAACAACTACCTAAACTACAAAACTCCTGAAGTCAAAGCCTACAGATTAATAACAGTCACATTTGGTACTGCATCAGCACCATACCTTGCCATAAAAACTTTAATGAAACTCGCACAAGACGAAGAAGACCTATACCCCGAAGCTGCTAATCTAATTCGTGAAGACTGTTATGTAGATGACCTAATTTCCAGCTGCGATACGACAGAACAAGCTATTCTCCTTAGCCAACAAATAATAACTATCCTGAAGCGAACTTCAGACATGGGCATCCAATGACACTGATTTTCTTAAATCTATAGACATCAACAAGGTTACCACAAAGGCTAATTTAGACTTGAAGTTAGATGGTGTTATCAAAGCTCTTGGTCTGTCTTGGAATCTTGGAAGAGATGAATTCCACTATCTATTGCAATTAGAACCGATATCATCAAAGGCTATAACCAAGAGAACAATCTTGTTAGATATACAAAAACTGTTTGATCCATTATAGATGGATATCACCAGTCATAGTAAAAGCAAAAATGTTAGTACAAAAATTGTGGCTGGAAGGAGTTGGATCGGACCAAGAAATCAAGAATGACTTGAAAGAAGAGTGGAAGTTCATAAGGAAAGATTTAGAGAATGTAAACGAACTAAACGGCTGTGTGGTGACGGCCTAAAGAATATCGCCACCCCCTCTCATCCCGTGGGGGGACGTAGAAGTCGTCCCGAGGGAATATATACCAGAGAATGGGTAACAGCGTTCTCCTGAGTACCAATAATGTCAACCTTACTGCGATGGCCACCCCGTTTGCCAAGCGTGGTGATTATGGCAGATCCCCTGAAATGAAGGACACAATTAAACTGCGACCCCCAGTCCCCGGCAGCCCGGATGGCAAAACAAAAAACGAGATAGCTTTATCTTGTCGACCAGGAGGCAGATGTTCAATCAATACGGTTAAAACCGGGAGCGATCACAGATGGCTGGTGAGAGGTTGGTATGCGGGTGAGAGGCTCATTGAACCCAAATGTCAAGCTCCAGAGGTCCCGACTGATAAAGTCTAGGCTCCGACCTTTACCCATCCACATCCAAAACCCCGAACCCTTGCAGCTCGAACTGCAAAACTGTTTCGAATGCCTAGCAGATTGCGAGGAAGTGGACTCATACCACGACAGGCTCGTAGAAGCTTTCCATACGGCTGGGTCTAAGGTCTTCAAGGCCCACCGTACGAACAGAATCAAAAAGATCCCTGACTATACCCTGCAGCTTATGGACGAAAGACGGAAAATGGTTCTGACATCTTCTGATGATGCTACCAGATACTGGCAGCTCAACAGACAGATCTCAAAGTCTTTGACTCGCGACACGCGCCTATTTAATACAAATTGTATTAAGGAAGCCATTGAGCGTAAATAAGGCTCTAAAGTGTTTGCAAGAGAACTGTCTGTTGGACAGAGCCAACTGACGAAGTTGAAGATTGAGGATGGCAGAATCGTCACGTCTAGACCTGAGTTGCTGGGAGAGATCGAGAGGTTCTACGGACAGCTGTATACGAAAACCCAGTCACCTGTCGATAGTTGTGCCTCAGATGCCAGAGCACGACTAACCCGACACTTCACTGAAGACATTCCGGACGTCAGCCTGTGCGAGATTAGAATGGCTCTCGAACAGCTTAAGAACAACATGGCGCCTGGTGATAATGGAGTTACGGCAGAGCTTCTGAAGGCGGGTGGCACACCAATACTACGGACTCTTCAGAAGTTTTTTAACTCCGTCATACTAGAAGGTCAAACGCCACAAGCATGGCACAGGGGTGTGGTGGTGCTCTTCTTCAAAAAGGATAAAATCCTCTTGAAGAATTACAGACCCATCACACTGCTGAGCCATGTTTACAAGTTGTTTTCGAGGGTCATTACGAATCGTCTCGCACGCAGGTTTGACGACTACCAGCCTCCCGAACAAGACGGTTTCCGTAAAGGCTTTAGTACCATAGATCACATACATACGCTGCGGCAGGTTATACAGAAGACCGAAGAGTATAACCAGCCATTATGCTTAGAGTTTGTGGACTATGAGAAAGCCTTTGATTCGATCGAAAGTTGGGCCGTACTGAGGTCTCTCTTGCTTGCACTTGCAGCGAGGTGTGAGACAGGGAGATGTTATATCTCCGAAACTGTTCACCGCTGCATTGGAAGATGTCTTCAAGCTTCTGGACTGGAAAGGTTTTGGCATCAATGTCAATTGCGAGTACATCACCCACCTTCGATTGGCGACGATATAGTAGTCATGGCTGAGACCCTTGACAACCTCGGTACAATGCTCGATGGCCTCAGCCGAGTCTCTTAACAAGTGGGTCTGAAAATGGACATGGATAAGACGAAAATGTTGCACCCACTCTAGTCAAGGTTGGAAACTCTACACTTAAAACTTTGCACATGGATGTAGAGAGGCGGACTTAATGCCGGAGGCATTCTCTACCAGTCTACCTTAGGGTGATGCAGAGAAAACTAAGGTAGGTGCACTTAACACGTCATTTGTGGAGGTGATAAGTCTTATACTTAAAAATTACAATAAAAATAGTTACATAAACTACATAAATTTAAACTAGAATATAATAATATATATTTATAAAATAATAAACGTAAATACATAAATATACATACATATACATATATAGGCATAAATATATACCCAGAGAAAAATGTATGATAGAAAATAGCTATTGGGCTGATTCTGCCATATTTTTTAATATATGTTCCCTGATTTTCTTTTTAAAAGAGAAGCTACACTCGAAGTTGTAGAGAACTATATTTACCTAGGACAGACCATCCAACTAGGTAGGTCCAACTTCGAGAAGGAGGTCAATCGTAGAATCCAACTGGGCAGTGTTCTGGAAGCTACGTAATATCTTCTCGTCCCAAATACCGCAGTGTCTCAAGTCGAAAATTTTCGACCAGTGTGTATTGCCAGTGATAACTTACGGAACAGAGACGTGGTCGCTCACTATGGGCTTTATCAGGCGGCTCAAGGTCACCCAAAGAGCAATGGAAAGGGCTATGCTTGCAGTTTCTCTGCGAGATCGAATCAGAAATGTTGAAATCCGCGGGCGAAGCAAAGTAACCGACATAGCCGTAAGAATTGCCAAGCTGAAGTGGCAGTGGGGCACATAGCTCGTAGAGCCGACGGCCGCTGGGGCAAAATGTTCTCGAATGGCGACCATGAACCGGAAGACGCAGCGTGGGCAGACCGGCCATTGTGGAGATCTTTGGGAGAGGCCTTTGTCCGGCAGTGGACGTCTTCCGGCTGATATAATGAAACGAACTAAGAATCAAACGATGGTTGAACAGCATCAGTACTGAAAAGGAACGAATAACATTACATGGATTTAATGTCGCTTCTGAGAATGCATATGCAGCTGTAGTTTACTGTCGTGTACAAACTACCGGCCATGATACAATGATAAAGCTTATCGCATCGCAAACAAAGGTAGCACCTGTAAAAACCATCTCACTCCTACGACTCAAACTTTGTGGAGCAACCCTGCTAGCAAAATTGTTAACCAAAGTAAGTCAAGCCATGAGAATTCCATCACATAATGTTTTCGCATGGACTGATTCAACTATAGTCCTAGCATGGATCTTCGGAGAACCAAATAGGTGGAAACCATTTGTAGCAAACCGCGTGGTGGAGATAGTAGAGCAAATAAGCGGCACTCAATGGTCCCATGAGCAATCTGCCGATAACCCAGCAGACATAGCTTCGAGAGGTTGGTTTTTATCAGAACTTCTACAGAACCGGTTGTGGTGGGATGGACCTACTTGGCTTAGAGATGAAGATATTGAATTTACGAGACCAACAGCAATAACCACAGATTCAGAGAGAAAGAAAAATATACATTCATAAGTAAATGTAACAGATGAAGAAAATAAATATTTAAGTTTGAAGACTTTTTAAACTTCATTCACTTTCCGAACTATTGAGATTTATAGTACATTGTAAAAGATTTCTAAATATGAAGAAAGATTCTAAGAAACTAAACCAAGAAATAACAACAGACGAATTACAAAACGCTTTAGAAAGATGTGTTAGAAAAGTACAAGAAGAAGAGTTTTCAGATGAAATAAGAAGAATAAAGAAAAGGGGAATGTAAAAAGCACAAGTATATTAAAGTATTTAAACACATATTTGGATAGCCACAATATAAGTAAAGTGGGTGGAAGATTGAGAAACTCACACGCCGATGAGAACCTAAAACACCCTGTTATCCTAGGCAATAAAAATAGCCTTCTACCTCTAATACTTGCCAACGCACACATAAAAACAATACACGGTGGAATTAATATGATGATTACTTACCTGCTTAGTAAATACTGGATAGTCAACTGCAAGAGATTGGTAAAGAACTACATACATGGATGTTTTACCTGCGCACGCCAACGAGCAACTAGTAGACCACAAATAATGGGTGACTTATCTTCATCTCAAGTAACGCCGTCGCGTTGTGTATGTATTGAATTCTAAAGGAAGAGGAGCTAAAACCAGCAAGGCATATATTTGTATTTTTATCTGCATGGCAGTTAAAGCCATACATTTGGAGCTGGTAAGCGATTTAATATCCGATGCGTTCATCGCAGCTTTTAAACGATTTGTGGCTCGAAAAGGAAGATGCAATGAGATCTGGAGCGATAACGGTATCAACTTCGTGGCATCTAATAAAGAACTATCTACAATGTGGAAAGAAGCAGGATTTGATCTACCCGGCCTTATAGCTGAGCAACTGGCAAACTATGGTATTTTACGCCACCGTACAGCCCAAATTTTGGAGGACTTTGGGAAGCCGGCAACAAGTCCGTTAAACAGCATCTAAGAAAAATACTGACTATGAATTTAACATTTGAAGAATACAGTACAGTACTTTCACAGATTGAAGCCTGTCTCAACTCTCGTCCTTTGACACCGATAAATACACACGTTGATTTTATTGACGACATACAAGTATTTACCCCTGCACATTTTTGAAGTTACTTCTTTTGGCGCGATGGAGAAAAATGATGAGAGTGAATTTTTACGATGCGCGCGCACACCGACACCAAAAAATTTAACAGCATGAAGTTAGTTCTAGGTGGTATGACAGTGAATTTTTACGATGCGCGCGCATCGTAAAAATAACAGCATGAAGTTAGTTCTAGTTGGTATGAAAATTGATAACTATGTTCAAGTTGTATATTAAGAAGTATAACTTCTAACGCGTGTACATAAGTACACACAAGTTTTTTTAATTGGAGAATCATTGAATACAGTACCTGACAGTGACTATACAATTCCCAACATGAATTTACTGTCAAGATGGCAGCATACCCAGAGACTGGTTCAAGGATTTTGGAGACGTTGGCAAACCGAATATTTGTCTAGAATGAATCAAAGACCTAAATGGTTGAAAAGAGCAAGCGAGTGTGATGTTGGCGATATTGTTTTGCTTAAAAATGAAAATATGCCGCCGAGTAAATGGGCACTAGCAAGGATTGTAGAGAAACATCCCGGCCAAGATGGCATAACACGAGTTTATACAGTGCGTTACAATGGTAAATTAACCCGTAGGTAAATTTCAAACTTATGTGCATTACCAATATGTAGTAAAGACTAATTAGGTTAAAACTGTTAGTCCCTTTAGTTAGGTCCCTACACACGTTGATTCTGTTTTAGTTTGTCAACTTAGATTTCTATTTTATATTTTTGTTTATGCATAAGTAAAATATCATATAATATGTAAGTGTGTATATCAAATTATCTTAGTCAACTGTGTAACTTTAAGTATCTCATAAATTTAGTGTATAAGTTTTTTATTGTATAACATTTCGTTAATTACTTGTTACACAGTAATGTTATTTCTTATTTTGATATCTTGAAAAGGCTTTAAACCCTTTTGGTGGGCGGTATGTTTAGTCTAACTCCGATATATATAATGATCTACCAATGCACCAATATTTTATGTATACAATATGAATAGCGCGTCGCTCATACTTCAGTGTCCAATAAATTGTTGCATACAACACACGCGTCGTTTCATTTCTATCACCGGCACGCAAACCTCAACTTTATCATCACGAACACATCTGATGTTGGATTTGGCCTAGTCATCACATACACAAGAAAACTGGTGTGTATTATGTAGTATATCAGCAATCTGGTTTCCATAGCTATATATAAGCTCTGCTTAGTTCGTGTTCGTGTATGAATAATGTCCCAGACTATTATTATAATTGTCCAATAAAGGCTCACTTGGAGGTAGGAGCCGGTTTCGTCGGTCTTGGTGGTGCGCGCGTCGTTGCTAGCGCGCTCGCCTGCTACGCCGGACTCCGCGCTGCTCTCTGCTGGGCATTGACTTGAATTTGAAATTTCCATCACTGTAGATACAAAATGGACACATTTAACCAGTCAGTATGGGGACAGCTGTAATTGCTGGTAGACACAAGATATTTTACCAAGACAGACCAATGCACAAATCGAAATAAATCCATCGCTGGTGAGATGTACCTTAATTTAACATCACCTCCGAAGATTGCTTGTTCCTGACTTGCATGGTTCCTGATATTATTCTATATAACTATGTAAAAGCTAAAAGTGGTAATTAATTCAACACTCAACATTTGAAATTATCGATGGTTTCAACATTCCTATATTATTATTAAATATTGTTTTCTTAACTCGGAACGAGTCTTCATTATAACAATATAACTACCTAAATTATAACATAATGTGGTGGACACATAATGATTTCTAAACTAATACTAACTTATAAATTGGTATATTTAAATTAATGTTAAATTAAAAGTATACAAAGTTCTCTTGCGTTGGTAATGTTCGCTGTATACTGGCAGCATTACCACGCTGTCTGACAATACTTATTTGTTGGGCAAAATATAAGCAAGCATTTCGGGAACGTGTCGACCCGACAAGGTGCAGCAATTTCTTTGTAGATAACTTTAGCGACCGGTTCCCATGTTTCCACCTCAAAAGGCACAAATACGTAACCGCTATCTAGTGTACTATATTTGCCCATTTCGGTGTTCTCCGCTGATCCAGCCGCCACGCCAGCCTTATTTTGGAAACCGAAAAGATGAGTCTGTACAAGGCTGTCCACACAGGTAGTGTCCCAAACCAAAGACTGCCCTATCCTCCAAGGAATGAGGGTCATCCCGTCGGGCCTCTAACCATCGTCACGCATTAAACCAATTGGTTAAATTACAATTCCGGCTCAATTTTTTCTACACAATAGCCAATATTCATTTCATTCATAATTGCTGAATAAATTTCATTTCACATTCACTTCACAAAAGTGCATAATTCATGGGACGCCCAGGCATCTTATTTCCCATATAAATAAGCCAGAAGTTTGGCAACGATTGCAATTTAGTTCAAAACAACAGCTTTCGTAGACGAAATCTCAACCAAGCTATGTATGCTTTGGGAAAAATTCCATTTCCTTAATTATAAGCAAAAGACACAGAGCTCAGTAGCCCCGGCTATTATAATGTAACTTTGTACCAACAGATTCAATGGCGCATGCCGTCGGTATCTATAACGAGAAGTGGAGCTATATATTTTCATGCATTGCAAATTTCTCTACCATGCCACATAGATATCGCTAGATATCGAAGGCAATTTGAAGTTGAATTCAAAGCACCTAAGTATATAAATAATAATAATAATAATTTCTTTATTTCAAGTAACTTGACTCATATTTGTTAGTAACAATAATTCTTAGATCTATATTAGTATACCTAAAACAACACACACACACACACACACAATCATTGCCACCATCCCAACACTGAGGTGGACAGCTTGCAGCAGCGACTCACATACAGTCAATCGAGTCTGCTGGCCACACAGCTCATGATAATGTTGGGACCGCACCAGGGAAGCGCATCGTTTTCTCATAGTTGTATAAAAACAATCGACTCGAGCATCCGCAAACATCCCTGATGCACTACAAAAGCGGGGCAACCCCATCAATATCCTGAACGCATTATTATATTGTATGCGAAGGGCGCTGTACGATTTCTGCGTATAATGAGCCCACAGACTACACGTGTAAAACGAAGTGCAGTATGCACGAAACAGAGTTTTTTTAACACCCGGTGAGCAACGTGCAAATCTGCGAGCTATCATATTTGCCCTGACCGACAGCGCCCTTCGCTCACGCTCAATATCCTCATCGTCTTTCATGCCAGCGGTCAAGACATGTCCAAGACATTTTATCTTATATACCCGTGTGAGCAGAGTTCCATTTAGACTGACTGGTGGTATAGTTTATGGACCTAGTCCACCGCCGGAACCAAAGACCATGAGCTCACTCTTACAAGCATTGTATACCAATCCATGAAGTTTGGCATAGGCTTCACAAATGCTCACCAACCTTCTAAGGCCACAAACAGAGGCGCTCAATAGAGTCATATCATCAGCGTAGGCAATGTTGATCATACACAACCCATCTATGTAGCAACCAGCGCGCCTCGATCAGTTCATTGACGTAAAGAATGAAAAATGAATGATGTAATTCACAAATAAATATGGAAAGTAATACTTGCTCAAATTAGTATCTGCTATATTAATTAGTTGAACTCGTACTCCGTTATATCTGCGTTATGCTAATCGTGCTCGATATGTAATAATAATTCCCTATGAATTGTTAAGTTTTGTAAATTCTTTTGGCATCGACGTTACATTGATCACTTGTCAGTCGCCACCTTGTTTAGACACTAATGTCACCAAAGGCCAAAGACACATCATAGACTACAAAATTCGGGCATCCTGGCAATATAATTTTTGGAAATCGGAATCGGTGTATCATATAACCATGGTATTATTCGTATAAGTATAGATAAGTTCATCTAGTTAATAGATTTTAAAGTTTTATCATCTATATACTGCGCGGTACGTAACGCAGCTTCGTAAAACAATCACCGACTCGTAACCGATGTACAACGGACAAGCTGCACTGGGTAATGGCAGTGGTAATGGGCATTATAATTCAATGTTTTATAATGTATTTCTATTAGCAATGATTGTCCGATTCTGTCATGCACTACACACTACACTACAAGTATATAAATAATAATAATTATTTACACACGGTCATCTGATTCCAAACTAAGCAGAGCTTGTACTATGGAGACCAGATAACAAACATACTTATCTAGATAATTACACCCAGACTAGATTAGATTACAGGACAAATAGATATGTTTATGCACACAAAGACCTGTCATAAAAAGCGAGCATTTTCCAACCACGCCGACAGGCCCGTAAATGAAAGAGTTTTCATTAATATTTAAATAATTTGAAATTATTTCTCAGTTAAATTGCTTCGAGCATTTAAGCTCGACGTCAAATTGGCCAAAATATTTTGTAGGGTTCATGTTTTCAGTAACATTAGATAAATAAAAACTTTTCTTTGATTTTGTAAGCATTTATGAAGATATCTACGCTTATCTATAGTTTAATAGGTATATTTAATTTGAATGTTATAGTATTTGTCGTTTTAATAATGAAATGAGATTGTGACGTGCTATTAAATAAAACTATTATCTATTTATTATTTGAACTACTATCTGTGCCCCACGGTTTTACCCGCGTTAAACATTATAAATTATATCATATCGGCCGAAAAGCATCCACTGCTGGACATTGCGCAACCCTTGTAAGATCGTCGGTCCACCTTATGGCGGGCCTGCCCACGCTGCGTCATCCGGTTTTGGTCGCCACTTGAGATGTGATGTATGACTAAGTGTATATTGAACTTTCCGTATATGGTGTACGCGTGCAACCTAATTATTGTATTTGTACCTAGCTCATAAGATCATTTATTTTAACAATATATACTTTCATACGTTAAACTGACCGGTTGTCTTTTCATTTATTCGCCTTTGCATAAATGTAGTAATCTACCTATTACCAGTGAAGCACGTCTAGCTTCGTAGAGAACTGCTAAACTTATTAGCAGACAGTGTGAACAGATCAAGGTCTGAGAAAAAAGTATTGTAATTATTCGACGCAGAGGAGCACGGACCCCAGTGTTTAGGATTACAGGAATATTTTACTGGGATTCAGCAAATAAAATTACGTGTGGTTTTTTACAATTTTAAGATGACAGCAGTCATTATTTTATTGTTTTAATAAAAAGAAATCATTCAACAAAAAAGTAAATTATCGTAACACCAGTTACTACGGAAACGTTGCTCCAAAGAGTTTTTAATCGTTTGCGTAGACACCAGCGTTAGTGCGACAAGAAGATACCGCAAAATCCACGCACCTCCCGTCTCACAACAGATCTTGGAACAATATAGTCTAAGGAATGAGACCAGGAGTAGCTTTTTTAAAACAAATTTTAGTACAACTTACGACAACAATAATCACAAAAATATTAACAGACAAATAATTTTAATTCAAACAAAGAAAACGAACGAAAGAAGTAAAATCACCCGAACTACACTAGGCTAACAATTATAGACAAAGACTACGAATCGATTCACAATCGGACAGAGTAACAGCCTCGACAACTGTGGGACGCAAAAGAGAGCGATGCCGGCGAGGCATCACCTTTTTATAGAAAATCCCCACTCTTGTAGTTTTCCGCTTCTACAATAGATAATTTTATCTGACAGGAGGCCGTCCACGGGTTCCATCTTTCAACTCTGGCGATCAGTCTCCAGGCTTGGCAACGACATCCTCAAGCTTTCAGCAGCACGTGTTGCGGACGTGCTGGGTTGTGGCTCATCAACTTCATCAGGCATCTCAACTCCTCTGTGTCATTGTCAGACTCTGTAATGACACAAAACTACAGCACAAAAACATGTCCATAAATGATAAGAGATAGCTTCAAAACATAATCTTTGTGTCGCACCAAAATCAAACAACAATTCGACACATATGTAGGCTTAGCACACCTAACTCAGCCTAACCACAAGAGTATAAAATAAACTGATATCTGTACCGTTCACCCGGGGCAGTTCCCGTCGGGGGAGTGCCACCTCACGACTCGCAGATCTACGCGCACTTACGTGAGACATAACTTTGCGTGTGTTAATCAGTTCCAGATAAAAGCGTATCCTAACTCACCCTAACCACAAGAGTATAAAATAATCTGATATCTGTACGTTCACTCGTGGCAGTTCCCGTCGGGGGAGTGCCACCTCACGACTCGCTAGAGATCTACGCGGACTTACGTGAGACATAACTTTGCGTGTGTTAATCAGTTCCAGATAAAAGCGTATCCTAACTCACCCTAACCACAAGAGTATAAAATAAACTGATATCTGTACGTTCACTCGTGGCAGTTCCCGTCGGGGGAGTGCCACCTCACGACTCGCTAGAGATCTACGCGCACTTACGTGGGACATAACTTTGCGTGTGTTAATCAGTTCCAGATAAAAGCGTATTTCAACCCGAATTATCAATAAAACACAGTCAATATTTAACACACAAACATATCTCACACCACGTCTCGTCAGCGGCCAACCCGTGGCATGACCCTACGTGTAACACACAGCACCACGTCTCGTCAGCGGCCAACCCGTGGCATGACCCTACGTGTAACACACAGCACCACGTCTCGTCAGCGGCCAACCCGTGGCATGACCCTACGTGTAACACACAGCTCCAGGACCACACGCCCGAGCATAAAGGAAGGGACACAAAACCACACCAGGCATGTCCCATATACTAGGATCGCATGCCTGAGCGCACTCCAAGACAGCATCCAATAACATGAAACCCTACCTTACTTGAAGTGTATCCGTCAGCCAGGATAGCATATCTGAGTACGAGGACCTCCAAGACAGAGACTATCCCAACCGCAAGATAGAACTTCCCTTAATGTGTTTGCCCTTTGCGAAAAACACTTTGCACAAATAGAGAATCATTAAATCAATTTGTAATTCTCAAAACAACACACAATGCTCGGCACACAAGCAAGGTCCACAAAAACTTTACAAAATTAGTTTAAGCAAAATATCAAAGTGCCTAAATAATTAAAGTCACGCACCATGGAAAGCGACTCCACACACATCGGGAGACCACTCACCACGCCACGGGATCATGTACTCAACTGCGTTTAAGCTCCCATAGCAGCCGGACACGCGCGCAGGCGCACGCCCGCCAGACCAGGCGCCTCAGGACCCCAGCCCCGAAGGTAACCACCGGGTCACGCCGACAGCCTGCTCCAAACAGCAAGTGACACACTCGCCTTTTCTCTCCAACACCACTCGCTTGACAAACCTTGCCACGCAAGCCATGTACTGGCCGCAGTCTGCGCCCATTTGCCATAACTGCCACGAATATCTGGGTCCCTGTGGACTAAGAGAATTTAATTACAAAGAGAACATCACCAAACGTGAACTCTTTTAATTAGCCTTATTCAAAATAAAGGCGACAGTTTTTTTTTTACTTATACACGTTATTAGATGTAACATGTAACAATTATACGAAACGTATTTCTACGTAAAAACCTGAAAGACTCAACAGAGATCCTTTCATGTAACATCAGAACCACCGGGGTTCTTAACTTACCGAATTGTATAAGAAATACAAAAATCATTGTCTTACGTAGCTAATTGCATCCAAACTACCATTCTGAGGCGATTGAATTCCTTCCTGGTTATTCGTGTCCAATTACAAGGTTTAGAAATCTGATGAACCCTAATTGGCACAACATCAAAATCATCAGTATGTGGCATCATTATCCTCTTTCTAAAACAAAATCCTGAAAACAATGCACTAACGCGCAACACACATATTAGATCACATTAACGCTCGTTATATTTCAGAGCAATACAAAATAACTTCTATGAGATAATGGAGACAGAGACTAAATATTTGTCATTTCCGTCAGACTTTTTGTGGCGGAGAAATGTGTACCAAACCACCTTTCTCGGACTCGGCTACACCTGACAATAACTCACTTGATTTGAGATTGCTAACATGACTGATCTCACTTTGGTGTAACCTTTGTCCTTTAGTATGACCAAGTCTTTTACATAACATCATTACATATGACGAAACATATAATCGTCCGACAGAAAGTACATCCACACTCAGAACATCTTCTCATGGTTCACACAAATATTTTTCCCATGCGGGAATCGAACCTGGGACATGGGAGTGACAAGGCAACGTTTTAACCAGTACGCCACGCATGCAATCAAACTTCAGAGGATGAGTTCAAACTTATGTTGATAACTCCACTGCTAAGAAGTAGCTTGAGAACGTGCACTGTTATTACACCTACTAGGTTTTAAATAACAACTCATTTACATTGTAGAATGCAAATAACACATTGAGTATTAAATTGAAAAAATGATGCGACCACATACGGTATGCGTAACGCATTTTTTCCCAGCGCAAACAAAAAAAAAAAAAAAAAAAAAAAAAAAAAAAAAAAAAAAAGGTTAGGTTAGGTTAGGTTAGGTTGGGGAACCACCCCACAGTGCTTGCGTCCACGTCGCGTTCCCTGGAAACGTCCCAGTTCTGACCACCGTAACGGAGTGGCAGACTGGGTACGGCTAAAGTGCACTGTGCTTCGTAGCGAACAATTGCCTGGTGTGCTACGTATCTGCCTGTTAGAATGTCTAAACCTGCGCGGGATGCCCTCGGGCATTTCGTCAAAAAAGGCCCTTCTCAGGGCCAACCCAAAGGCCCTTCTCAGGGCCAACCCAAAGGCCCTTCTCAGGGCCAACCAAAAGGCCCTTCTCAGGGCCAACGCGACGCTGAAGCGTCGAAGGAAGGTCGAGCCTTCTACGGCGGGAGGGCGGATGAATTGTCGGACTCCGACAACGAGTCCACTGCGTCAGATGGCGCGATGGTGATCGAGATTGCTCGATCACGATCGGCTTCGAGGAAACGTTCCTTCCTCAAAGTCGTGTCGGATGGCTCCTCTGGCTCGGGCTCGGCGAAGGAGCCAAAAAAGAGGATCAAGGCTAAGAAGCCCACGACAGCGGCAGACACCCACGATGTGGGTTTAGCCGACGCCCAGCGCGAGCTGGACCTGGCACGGCGGGAGCAGCTCCAGCAAGAGCTGGAGGAGCGGGTTGCGGCCAGGGAGGAACGGGCGCGTGTCGCTCGTGCCAAGGCCGACTACGGTGCGGCCCGCGTCCTGTACGCGAACCACTCCCTGGCCGAACTGGAGAAGATGGCCTTGGAGGACGAAGAGGCGATCGTGGAGGTCGCCGCCAAGTCCTCGCATCTGAAGGGGACTTTCCAGAAGTCCCTCAGATGCCGGGCCGCCAGCATGCGTGGCATCGTCGCGGAGCTGGTGGACCGCAAGGCCAGCGATGAAACGCGGCAACTGCAGGCGAAGGTAGATCGCCTGCAGTCGGAGGTCAGCCAGCTGCATCTGAAGCTGGCTGAAGCCACGGCCCGGCCATCCCAAGCCGAGCCCAGACCTGCGGCAGAGGGCCTCGCTCCCCCCTCCGGCCTTGAGGACATCCTCCGCAAGGCTATGGAGGAGCAGAGGGTCTTCGTCAGGGCCTGCCTGGCGGGAATAGAGGACCGGCTCTTGCCGGAGAAACGCCTCCGACCGCCACTTGCGGCGGACAAGAGGCGAGAGGAGCCGGTGACCTCCCAGAGGGAGGACGCCCTTCTCCCTTCCACCACCCCGACCAACCAGCAGGGCTGGACGAAGGTGGTCGGTAAGGGGAAGGGCAAGGGCAAAAAGACGGCAGCGGTCGTCCCTGCCGTCCCCGCCACCACCACTCCCAGCCAGTCGAAGCCGACTGGCAAGGGAAAAGGGAAGGGGAAAACCACCCCCCCAGCCGCCTCCGCCACCGCCCCTGCCGGTCCGTCACAGGCAACTGGCAAGGGAAAGGGGAAGGGTTCGACCCCAGCCGGTGTCAGGAGGAACTTGGTTCCTCCCAAGACCGCAGCCGTCGTGATGACGCTCACCACGGAGGCTGCGGAGCGGGGCGAGACGTACGCGTCCGTGATGTTGCGGGCGCGCGCCAGTGCCGATCCCACCAAACTAGGGATCGGTAAAGTCTCGTGCCGCCGGACACAGGCTGGGGCTCGAATCTTCGAGTTCCCCGGTGCAGAGGGCGGAAAAAACGCTGACCTCTTCGCAGCGAAGCTGCAAGAGGTCATTGCGGACGCGGCAAAGGTGGCCAGGCCGGTGAAGTCGGCGGCCTTCGAGGTGACGGACCTGGACGACTCCGTCACCAAGGAGGAGGTGGTAGCGGCGGTCGCAGCCATAGGTGGCTGCGCAGTCGCAGCGGTGCAGGGCGGGGGCATCAGGCCCGGGCGCGGCGGCATGGGCGCAATTCGCCTGGAGTGCCCAGTCGCCGCTGCCAAAGCCGTCCTCGAGAAGGGACGGCTCGCCGTCGGGTTCAGCTCGGCGGCGGTCCGGGCCCTTGAGGTCCTGCCGCTGAGGTGTTACCGGTGCTTCGGCATCGGCCACACCCGGGCCCTCTGTTCGTCCAGTGTCGACAGGACGGACAGCTGCTACCGCTGCGGCAAGGAGGGGCACAAAGCCGCCTCCTGCAATGCCGCCACGCCGCACTGCACGGTCTGTGCCGCCAGTGGCCGCCCTGCGGGCCACATAATGAAGGGGAGGAACTGCAGTCCTCCCCTTAAGAAGGGGAAAGTACAGGCGCCGACCCGGCCTGTCGTTGCCACCGCCGTCCCAGTGGCTGGGACCTCAGCGGCTGTGGAGGAGGGGGGTGCGATGACCGACTAATGGGTAGGGTCGAACATCGCATCCTCCAGGCGAACACCAACCACTGCAGAGCGGCACAGGATCTGCTCATGCAGACTGTGGCCGAGTGGTTGGTGGACGTGGCGGTGGTCGCCGAGCCGTACTCGGTACCTGGCCGTTGGCTGGGTGATCGAGACGGCTTGGTGGCGTTGGTGTCGCGGCCTGCCACGGACTCCCCTCCCCTCTCGCTTTTAGAGAGGGGTCCGGGATACGTGGCCGCCGCGTGGGGAGAAATAGCCCTGGTCGGGGTCTATTTCTCCCCAAACCGCCCTCTAAGGGACTTCGAGAATTTTCTCGAGGTCCTTACGGCAGTCGTCGGGAGGGCGGCGCCACGCCAGGTAATGGTGTTAGGCGACCTGAACGCCAAGTCGGTGGCCTGGGGAAACCCAGCGGCGTCCTGCAACGTCCGGGGGCGCGCCGTCGAATTTTGGTCGGCTTCGTGCGGCGTGTCCCTCCTGAACAGGGGGGATGTTCACACGTGTGTGCGGCAACAGGGAGGGTCAGTGGTGGACGTGTCGTTCGCCACCCCTGTGCTAGCCACACGCGTCGTGAACTGGCGGGTGGAGATGGTGGAGACCCTGTCGGACCACCGATATGTGCGGTTCGACATCTCCACCCAGAGCCCGCGGGGGATGGCCCGCTCGGGCCAATCTCCCTTCCCGCGGTGGGCTCTCACCCGCCTGGACCGGGAGGCAGCCCTGGAGGCAGCGTTCCTCGAGGACTGGCTCTCGCCCCCTGTGGAGGTGACGGACGTGGACGCCGCAGCGGTCCAGCTGCGGAGGTCCCTGACCGAGGTGTGCAACTCCAGCATGCCTCGGTCTCGCCGTCCGCCTCCCCGTCGCGCCGTTTATTGGTGGACGGGGGAGCTGGCGGCGCTACGGGCCGCGTGCGTGGAGGCCAGGAGGGCCTACACGCGGAGTCGGCGGCGCACCAGCCGATGTCAGGCTGAGGAGGACCGCCTCTACGCCTCTTACATGGAGGCAAAGACGGTCCTCAAGACGGCAATGTGCGCCGCCGAAGACTCGGCAAAGGCCGAGATGCTGGAGGGACTCGATAGGGATCCGTTTGGGAGGCCATATAAGCTGGCGCGGAGCCAGCTGCGCCCTTATGGCCCCCCACTAACGGAGACCCTAGAGCCGGCGTTGCTGGATGGGGTGGTTCGGTCACTGTTTCCGCGCAGGACCGAATTCACCCCACCAACGATGAACCCCCCACTGGGGGGGGTGGTGGCTTCGCCGGCGGAGGAGGTCCCTCCGGTTTCGGCGGAGGAATTGGGCGCGGGGGTTCTTTCCCTCCGCGCGAAAAAGACGGCCCCTGGACCGGATGGCGTCCCCGCACGGGTGGTGGCCATCGCGGCGTCCCTAATGGAGCAGAGGTTTCGGGACCTCTTCAGCGCGTGCCTGACGGCTGGGAGGTTCCCGAAACTATGGAAGGAGGGGCAGCTTTGCCTGCTCCGGAAGGAGGGACGCCCGGTGGAATCCCCCTCGGCATACCGGCCCATCGTTCTGCTCGATGAGGTCGGTAAACTGTTCGAGGGGATCCTAGCCACCCGGCTTAACAGCCATTTGCGGGAGGTAGGGCCGGACCTGTCGGACGCCCAGTTCGGGTTTCGACAGGGGCGTTCGACGGTCGACGCGGTGGCCCTACTCAGGGGCCAAGTGCAGGAGGCGGTCGGAGCTGGGGACGGAGTGTTGGCGGTGTCGTTCGACATCGCCAACGCGTTCAACTCCGTGCCCCACTCGACCATATTGGAGGCACTCCGGTACCACGGAGTGCCCCAATATCTGCGGGTGATCCTGGCCAACTACCTGGAGGACCGGGAGGTCCTCCTGGCGGACAGGACGGCCAGGATCAGGCGCTACGGCGCGGAGTCCGGTGTTCCACAGGGTTCGGTGCTAGGGCCCCTCTTGTGGAACATCGGATTCGATTGGCTGCTGCGCGGCACCCTCCTCCAGGGCACGAGTGTCATCTGCTACGCGGATGACACTCTCCTCGTTGCCCGGGGGAGGGACTTTGGAGAGGCGGCCTGTCTGGCCTCGGCTGGCGGATCCTTAGTGGCAGGTAGGATCCGCCAGCTCGGTTTGAGGGTAGCGCTGAACAAGACCGAGGCCGTGTTCTTTCACGGGCCTCGGCAGCGCTGCCCTCCTGACGCCCACATCGTGGTGGAGGGCGTCCGGATAGGGGTCGGGGCCCAGATGAAGTATCTGGGCCTCGTGCTGGACAGCAGGTGGCGCTTCGGCCCGCACTTTAGCGGGCTGTCGACGCGCCTGCTGAAAGCCGCGGACGCCCTCTCATGGCTCCTCCCAAACCTGGGAGGGCCCAAGGAGCGATGCCGGCGCCTCTATGCCGGCATCCTCAAGAGCATGGCCCTATATGGGGCACCCATCTGGGCGGACTCCCTCCATAGGAGGGAGAATGCAACCGCCATCCGCAGGCCCCAACGGGCCATTGCACAGCGGGTGGCGAGAGCCTACCGCTCAGTGGGCTTTGCGGCGGCGTGCGCTCTGGCCGGCACCCCTCCCTGGGAATTGGAGGCATGGGTGCTCGCCAGAGTGTACGAATGGGCGGCGCGGCGTAGGGCGCTGGGTGAGCGCCCCGCCGCGCAAGAGCGGGATGCCGTGCGGCGGGAGGCGAGGAACGCAATCGTCCTCCACTGGACACGGGACCTCGCCTCCGCCACATTTGGACGCCGGACGTTGGACGCGCTCGGTCCAGTCCTGCGGGACTGGCTCGAGCGATCCCACGGTTTCCTCTCGTTCCGTCTGGTGCAGGTGTTATCCGGGCATGGCTGCTTCGGAACGCACCTGCATCGGATCCAGAGGGAGGAAACCCCGGCGTGCCACGAGTGTGGAGCCGCGGAGGACACGGCGCAGCACACCCTCGAGGTGTGCCCAGCCTGGGCTGAGCTGCGCCGTGCCCTGACCGATGTAGTCGGGTTAGACCTCTCACTTCCCGGTGTGGTGAACTCCATGCTGGGGAGTGAGGAGGCTTGGGCGGCGGTTGCCTCCTTTTGCGAGAATGTCATGTCGCAAAAGGAGGTGGCGGAGCGCGCGCGGGAGGATGATCCTCTCGCGCCGCCGCTCCGCAGGCGGAGAAGGGGTGGGAGACGGCGGTTGTACGATCGTCGCCTCCCTCCTTCTGGTGGTGATTAGCGGGCGACAGGCGCGGGGGCGCCTTCGCTCGCATTGCACCAATCACCACCCTCGTCAGGCGGGAACGGCCGAGCACTCACGGTCGTTCCCGGGCCCCTCCACTAAGGGAGGAGCGTGCGGGCCCCGCTGTAAAGGCGGGCGGTCGTCGGTGGGGGACTGGACGTAAAGGCTGTGCCGGTTTCCCAGTCCTCCTCCAAATAGACGATGCGGGAGTGCCGCTGGGTTATTTTAGTGGGTATGCCGGAATAGCCGGAGAGTCCCACATAACCCGTCCATCCCCCAATGGGCGGGTATGCGTAACGCATTTTTTCCCAGCGCAAACAAAAAAAAAAAAAAAAAAAAAAAAAGGTTAGGTTAGGTTAGGTTAGGTTGGGGAACCACCCCACAGTGCTTACGTCCTCGTCGTGTTCCCCGGAAACGTCCCAGTTCTGACCACCGTAACGGAGTGGCAGACTGGGTACGGCTAAAGTGCACTGTGCATCGTAGCGACCATATTGCCTTGCAGCTACGAATTACGCGGAGATAATGCCCAAACCAGCGCGGGATGCCCTCGGGCATTTTGTGAAACAAGGCCCTTCTCAGGGCCAACCCAAAGGCCCTTCTCAGGGCCAACCCAAAGGCCCTTCTCAGGGCCAACCCAAAGGCCCTTCTCAGGGCCAACCAAAAGGCCCTTCTCAGGGCCAACGCGACGCGTCGGCGTCGAACGAAGGCAGGGCCTTCTACGGAGGGAGGGCGGACGATTTGTCGGACTCCGACAACGAGTCCGTTGTGTCGGGTGCCAGCTCAATGGTGATTGATGCTCGATCACGATCGGGATCGAGGAAGCGGAGCTTTCTCAAAGTCGTGTCCGATGGCTCCTCCGGCTCGGGTTCGGCGAAGGAGCCAAAGAAGAAGACAAAGGCCAAAAAGGCGACAACAGCGGCAGACACCCACGATGTGGGTTTAGCCGACGCCCAGCGCGAGCTGGACCTGGCACGGCGGGAGCAGCTCCAGCAAGAGCTGGAGGAGCGGGTTGCGGCCAGGGAGGAACGGGCGCGCGTCGCTCGTGCCAAGGCCGACTACGGTGCGGCCCGCGTCCTGTACGCGAACCACTCCCTGGCCGAACTGGAGAAGATGGCCTTGGAGGACGAAGAGGCGATCGTGGAGGTCGCCGCCAAGTCCTCGCATCTGAAGGGGACTTTCCAGAAGTCCCTCAGATGCCGGGCCGCCAGCATGCGTGGCATCGTCGCGGAGCTGGTGGACCGCAAGGCCAGCGATGAAACGCGGCAACTGCAGGCGAAGGTAGATCGCCTGCAGTCGGAGGTCAGCCAGCTGCATCAGAAGCTGGCTGAAGCCACGGCCCGGCCATCGCAAGCCGAGCCCGGACCTGCGGCGGAGGGTCTTTCCTCCACTCCCGGCCTTGAGGATGTCCTCCGCAGGGTCATGGCGGAGGAGAGGGCGTTCGTTCGCTCCTGCCTAGCGGGCATCGAGGACCGGCTCCTACCGGAGAAACGCCTCCGACCGCCGCTTGCGGCAGACAAGAGGCGAGAGGAGCGAGTGGAAACCTCCCAGAGGGAAGACGCCCTACTCCCTTCGACCACCCCGACCAACCAGCAGGGCTGGACGAAGGTGGTCGGTAAGGGCAAGGGAAAAAGGACGGCAGCTGTCGTCCCTGCCGTTCCCGCCACCACCACTCCCAGCCATTCGCAGCCGACTGGCAAAGGGAAGGGAAAAGGGAAAGGGAAGGGGAAGAGCACCCCCCCAGCCCCAGCCGTCCCCGCCACCACCCCTGCTGGTCAGTCGACTGGCACGGGAAAGGGGAAGGGTTCGACCCCAGCCGGTGTCAGGAGGAACTTGGTTCCTCCCAAGACCGCAGCCGTCGTGATGACGCTCACCACGGAGGCTGCGGAGCGGGGCGAGACGTACGCGTCCGTGATGTTGCGGGCGCGTGCCAATGCCGATCCTACCAAATTGGGGATCGGTAAAGTCTCGTGCCGCCGGACGCAGGCTGGGGCTCGAATTTTCGAGTTCCCGGGTGCCGAGGGCGCGAAGAACGCGGACCTCTTTGCAGCGAAGCTGCAGGAGGTCATCGCGAACTCGGCGAAGGTGGCCAGGCCGGTGAAGTCGGCGGCCATCGAGGTGACGGACCTGGATGACTCCGTCACCAGGGAGGAGGTGGTGGCAGCGATCGCAGCCATTGGGGGCTGCGAAGTCGCAGCGGTGCAGGGCGGAGGCATCAGGCCCGGGCGCGGCGGCATGGGCACTATTCGCCTGGAGTGCCCAGTCGCCGCTGCCAAAGCCGTCCTCGAGAAGGGACGGCTCGCCGTCGGGTTCAGCTCGGCGGCGGTCCGGGCCCTTGAGGTCCTGCCGTTGAGGTGTTACCGGTGCTTCGGCATCGGTCACACCCGGGCCCTCTGTCCGTCCAGTGTCGACAGGGCGGACAGCTGCTACCGCTGCGGCAAGGAGGGGCATAAAGCCGCCTCCTGCGAGGCCACCACACCGCACTGCGCGGTGTGTGCCGCCAGTGGCCGCCCTGCGGGCCACATTATGAAGGGGAGGAATTGTATTCCTCCCCTTAAGAAGGGCAAAGTGCAGGCGCCGACCCGGCCTGTCGCTGCCACCGTCACCCCAGTAGCTGGGA
This sequence comes from Pseudoips prasinana, assembly GCA_951640165.1. Lineage (NCBI taxonomy): Eukaryota > Metazoa > Arthropoda > Insecta > Lepidoptera > Nolidae > Pseudoips > Pseudoips prasinana. Next base: position 40,022,512 of record OX621241.1, read on the forward strand.
CCTCGGCGGCTGTGGAGGAGGAGAGTGCGATGTTCGATTAATGGGTAGAGTCGAACATCGCATCCTCCAGGCGAACACCAACCACTGCAGAGCGGCACAGGATCTGCTGATGCAGACTGTGGCCGAGTGGTTGGTGGACGTGGCGGTGGTCGCCGAGCCGTACTCGGTACCTGGCCGTTGGCTGGGTGATCGGGACGGCTTGGTGGCGTTGGTGTCGCGGCCTGCCACGGACTCCCCTCCCCTCTCGCTTTTAGAGAGGGGTCCGGGATACGTGGCCGCCGCGTGGGGAGACATAGCCCTGGTCGGGGTCTATTTCTCCCCAAACCGCCCTCTAAGGGACTTCGAGGATTTTCTCGAAGTCCTTACGGCAGTCGTCGGGAGGGCGGCGCCACGTCAGGTCGTCATATTGGGCGACCTGAACGCCAAGGCGGTGGCCTGGGGCAACCCAGCGGCGTCCTGCAACGTCCGGGGGCACGCCGTCGAATTTTGGTCGGCTTCGTGCGGCGTGTCCCTCCTGAACAGGGGGGATGTTCACACGTGTGTGCGGCAACGGGGAGGGTCAGTGGTGGACGTATCGTTCGCCACCCCCGTTCTAGCCGCCCGCGTCGTGAACTGGCGGGTGGAGTTGGTGGAGACCCTGTCGGACCACCGATATGTGCGGTTCGACATCTCCACCCAGAGCCCGCGGGGGATGGCCCGCTCGGGCCAATCTCCCTTCCCGCGGTGGGCTCTCACCCGCCTGGACCGGGAGGCAGCCCAGGAGGCTGCGTTCCTCCGGGACTGGCTCTCGCCCCCTGTTGAGGTCGCGGACGTGGACGCCGCAGCGGTTCAGCTGCGGGGGTCCCTGACCGAGGTGTGCAACTCCAGCATGCCTCGGTCTCGCCGTCCGCCTCCCCGTCGCGCCGTTTATTGGTGGACGGGGGAGCTGGCGGCGCTACGGGCCGCGTGCGTGGAGGCCAGGAGGGCCTACACGCGGAGTCGGCGGCGCACCAGCCGATGTCAGGCTGAGGAGGACCGCCTCTACGCCTCTTACCTAGAGGCAAAGACGGTCCTCAAGTCGGAAATGTGCGCCGCCGAGGACTCGGCAAAGGCCGAGATGCTGGAGGGCCTCGACAGGGATCCGTTTGGGAGGCCGTATAAGCAGGCGCGGAGCCAGCTGCGCCCTTACGGTCCCCCATTAGCGGAGACCCTAGAGCCGGCGTTGCTGGATGGGGTGGTTCGGTCACTGTTTCCGCGCAGGACCGACTTCACCCCACCAACGATGAACCCCCCGCTGGGGGGGGTGGTGGCTTCGCCGGAGGAGGAGGTCCCTCCAGTATCGGTGGAGGAATTTCGCGCGGGGGTTCTGTCCCTCCGCGCGAAGAAGACGGCCCCTGGACCGGATGGTGTCCCCGCACGGGTGGTGGCCATCGCGGCGTCCCTCATGGAGGAGAGGTTTCGGGACCTCTTCAGCGCGTGTCTGACGGCTGGGAGGTTCCCGAAGATCTGGAAGGAGGGGCAGCTTTGCCTGCTCCGGAAGGAGGGACGCCCGGTGGACTCCCCCTCGGCATACCGGCCCATCGTTCTGCTTGATGAGGTCGGTAAATTGTTCGAGGGGATCATCGCCACCCGGCTTAATAGCCAGTTGCGGGAGGTAGGGCCGGACCTGTCGGACGCCCAGTTCGGGTTTCGACAAGGGCGTTCGACGGTCGACGCGGTGGCCCTACTCAGGGGCCAAGTGCAGGAGGCGGTCGGAGCTGGGGACGGAGTGTTGGCGGTGTCATTCGACATCGCCAACGCGTTCAACTCCGTGCCCCACTCGACCATATTGGAGGCACTCCGGTACCACGGAGTGCCCCAATATCTGCGGGCGATCCTGGCCAACTACCTGGAGGACCGGGAGGTCCTCCTGGCGGACAGGACGGCCAGGATCAGGCGCTACGGCGCGGAGTCCGGTGTTCCACAGGGTTCGGTGCTAGGGCCCCTCTTGTGGAACATCGGATTCGATTGGCTCCTGCGGGGCACCCTCCTCCAGGGCACGAGTGTCATCTGCTACGCGGATGACACTCTCCTCGTTGCCCGGGGGAGGGACTTTAGGGAGGCGGCCTGTCTGGCCTCAGCTGGCGGATCCTTAGTGGCAGGTAGGATCCGCCAGCTTGGATTGAGGGTGGCGCTGAACAAGACCGAGGCCGTGTTCTTTCACGGGCCTCGGCAGCGCTGCCCTCCAGACGCCCACATTGTGGTGGAGGGCGTCCGGATAGGGGTCGGGGCCCAGATGAAGTATCTTGGCCTCGTGCTGGACAGCAGGTGGCGCTTCGGCCCGCACTTTAGCGGGCTGTCGACGCGCCTGCTGAAAGCCGCGGACGCCCTCTCATGGCTCCTCCCAAACCTGGGAGGGCCCAAGGAGCGATGCCGGCGCCTCTATGCCGGCATCCTGAAGAGCATGGCCCTGTATGGGGCACCCATCTGGGCGGACTCCCTCCACAGGAGGGAGAATGCAACCGCCATCCGCAGGCCCCAACGCGCCATTGCACAGCGGGTGGCGAGGGCGTACCGCTCGGTGGGTTTTGCGGCGGCGTGCGCTCTGGCCGGCACCCCTCCCTGGGAATTGGAGGCATGGGTGCTCGCCAGAGTGTACGAATGGGTGGCGCGGCGTAGGGCGCTGGGTGAACGCCCCGCCGCGCAAGAGCGGGAGGCCGTGCGGCGGGAGGCGAGGGACGCAATCGTTGTCCACTGGACACGGGACCTCGCCTCCGCCACCTTTGGACGCCGGACGCTGGACGCGCTCGGCCCAGTCCTGCGGGATTGGCTCGAGCGCCCCCACGGTTTCCTCTCTTTCCGTCTGGTGCAGGTGTTGTCCGGGCATGGTTGCTTCGGAGCGCACCTGCATCGGATCCAGAGGGAGGAAACCCCGGCGTGCCACCATTGCGGAGCCATGGAGGACACGGCGCAGCACACCCTCGAGGTGTGCCCAGCCTGGGCTGAGCTGCGCCGTGCCCTGAATACTGTCGTTGGGCTGGACCTCTCACTTCCCAGTGTGGTGAACTCCATGCTGGGGAGTGAGGAGGCTTGGGCGGCGGTTGCCTCCTTTTGCGAGGACGTCATGTCGCAAAAGGAGGCGGCGGAGCGCGCGCGGGAGGATGATCCTCTCGCGCCACCGCTCCGCAGGCGAAGGAGGGGTGGGAGAAGGCGGTTGTACGACCGTCGCCTCCCACCCTCAGGTGGTGATTAGCGGGTGACAGGCGCGGGGGCGCCTTCGCTCGCATTGCACAAATCGCCACCACCGTCGGGCGGGAGCGGCCGAGCACTCACGGTCGTTCTCGGGCCCCTCCACTTAGGAAGGGGCGTGCGGGCCCCGCTGTAAAGGCGGGCGGTCGTCGGTGGGGGACTGGACGTAAAGGCTGTGCCGGTTTCCCAGTCCCCCTCCAAACAGACGATGCGGGAGTGCCGCTGGGTTATTTTAGTGGGTATGCCGGAGTAGCCGGAGAGTCCCACATAACCCGTCCATCCCCCAATGGGCGGGTATGCGTAACGCATTTTTTCCCAGCGCAAACAAAAAAAAAAAAAAAAAAAAAAAGGTTAGGTTAGGTTAGGTTGGGGAACCACCCCACAGTGCTTGCGTCCACGTCGCGTTCCCTGGAAACGTCCCAGTCCTGACCACCGTAACGGAGTGGCAGGCTGGGTACGGCTAAAGTGCACTGTGCATCGTAGCGATCTTATTGCCTTGAGAGCTACGTACTTGTCGGAAATGCCAAAACAACCGCGGGATGCCCTCGGGCATTTCATTAGAAAAGGCCCTTCTCAGGGCCAACCCAAAGGCCCTTCTCAGGGCCAACCCAAAGGCCCTTCTCAGGGCCAACCAAAAGGCCCTTCTCAGGGCCAACGCGACGCTGGAGCAGCGTCGGAAGAAGGCAAGGCCTTCTACGGAGGGAGGGCGGGCGATTTGTCGGACTCCGACATTGAGTCCATTTCGTCGGATGCCGAGTCGATGGTGATCGCTGGTTCTCGGTCGCGATCGGCATCGGGGAAGCGGAAGGCGTACCTCAAGAACGGGTCGGATGGATCCTCGGCCTCGGGTTCAGGTTCGAAGGAGCCAAAAAAGAAGGCACAAAAGACCACGGCGGACACCCATGACGTGGGTTTGGTTGACGCCCAGCGTCAGTTGGACCTGGCTCAGCGGGAGCGGCTCCAACAAGACCTGGAGGAGCAGGTAGCGGCCAGGGAGGAACGGGCGCGCGCCGCCCGCGCCAAATCCGGATACGGAGCGTCCCGCGTTCTGTACGCGGACCACTCCCTGGCCGAGCTGGAGCGGATGGCATTGGAGGACGAGGAGGTAATCGTCCAGGTCGCCACCAAGTCCTCCCACCTAAAAGGGACTTTTCAAAAGTCCCTCAAATGCCGGGCCGCCAGCATGCGCGGCATCGTCGCGGAGCTGGTCGACCGCAAGGCCAGCGACGAGTCGCGGCAACTGCAGGCGAAAGTGGATCGCCTGCAGCAGGAGGTAAGCCAGCTGCACCAAAAGCTGGCTGAAGCCACGGCCCGGCCATCCGAAGCCGAGCCTAGACCTGCGGCAGAGGGCCTTGCCTCCTCCCCCGGCCTTGAAGATATCCTCCGCAAAGTTATGGCGGAGGAGAGGGCCTTCGTTCGGGCCTGCCTAGCGGGCATTGAGGACCGGCTCTTGCCGGAGAAAGTCCTCCGACCGCCACTTGCGGCGGACAAGAGGCGAGAGCCGGTGCCCACCTCCCAGAGGGAGGACGCCCTTCTCCCCTCCACCACCCCGACCAACCAGCAGGGCTGGACGAAGGTGGTTGGTAAGGGGAAGGGCAAAGGCAAAAGGACGGCAGCTGTCGTCCCTGCCGTTCCCGCCACCACCACTCCCAGCCAGTCCCAGCCGACTGGCAAAGGGAAAGGGAAGGGGAAGGGGAAGAGCACCCCTCCAGCCCCAGCCGTACCCACCACCACCCCTGCTGGTCAGTCGACTGGCACGGGAAAGGGGAAAGGGAAGAGTTCCCCCCCACCCGGTGCCAAGAGGAACCTGGTTCCTCCCAAAACCGCAGCCGTCGTGATGACGCTCACTGCGGAGGCTGCGGAGCGGGGCGAGACATACGCGTCCGTAATGTTGCGGGCGCGTGCCAATGCCGATCCAACCAAACTGGGGATCGGCAAAGTCTCGTGCCGCCGGACACAGGCTGGGGCTCGTATCTTCGAGTTCCCCGGTGCTGAGGGCGGGAAACACGCCGACCTCTTCGCAGCAAAGCTGCAGGAGGTCATCGCGGACGCGGCGAAGGTGGCCAGGCCAGTGAAGTCGGCGGCCATCGAGGTGACGGACCTGGATGACTCCGTCACCAGGGAGGAGGTGGTGGCAGCGATCGCAGCCAATGGGGGCTGCGAAGTCGCAGCGGTGCAGGGCGGGGGCATCAGGCCCGGGCGCGGCGGCATGGGCACTATTCGCCTGGAGTGCCCTGTCGCCGCTGCCAAAGCCGTCCTCGAAAAGGGACGGCTCGCCGTCGGGTTCAGCTCGGGTGCGGTCCGGGCACTTGAGGACCAGCCGCTGAGGTGCTACAAGTGCTTCGGAATCGGCCACACCCGGGCCCTCTGTCCGTCCAGCGTAGATAGGACGGACAGCTGCTACCGCTGCGGCAAGGAGGGGCATAAATCCGCCTCCTGCAAGGCCGCCGCACCGCACTGCGCGGTATGTGCCGCTAGTGGCCGCCCTGCGGGACATATTATGAAGGGGAGGAACTGCAGTCCTCCCCTTAAGAAGGGCAAAATACAGGCGCCGACCCGGCCTGTCATTGCCACCGCCGTCCCAGTGGCTGGGACCTCAGCGGCTGTGGAGGAGGGGGGTGCGATGACCGACTAATGGGTAGAGTCGAGCATCGCATCCTCCAGGCGAACACCAACCACTGCAGAGCGGCCCAGGATCTGCTGATGCAGACTGTGGCCGAGTGGTTGGTGGACGTGGCGGTGGTCGCCGAGCCGTACTCGATACCTGGCCGTTGGCTGGGTGATCGGGACGGCTTGGTGGCGTTGGTGTCGCGGCCTGCCACGGACTCCCCTCCCCTCTCGCTTTTAGAGAGGGGTCCGGGATACGTGGCCGCCGCGTGGGGAGAAATAGCCCTGGTCGGGGTCTATTTCTCCCCAAACCGCCCTCTAAGGGACTTCGAGGGTTTTCTCGAAGTCCTTACGGCAGTCGTCGGGAGGGCGGCACCACGTCAGGTCGTCGTGTTGGGCGACCTGAACGCCAAGGCGGTGGCCTGGGGCAACCCAGCGGCGTCATGTAACGTCCGGGGGCGCGCCGTCGAATTTTGGGCGGCTTCGTGCGGCGTGTCCCTCCTGAACAGGGGGGATGTTCACACGTGTGTGCGGCAACAGGGAGGGTCAGTGGTGGACGTGTCGTTCGCCACCCCTGTGCTAGCCACACGCGTCGTGAACTGGCGGGTGGAGATGGTGGAGACCCTGTCGGACCACCGATATGTGCGGTTCGACATCTCCACCCAGAGCCCGCGGGGGATGGCCCGCTCGGGCCAATCTCCCTTCCCGCGGTGGGCTCTCACCCGCCTGGATCGGGAGGCAGCCCAGGAGGCAGCGTTCCTCCGGGACTGGCTCTCGCCCCCTGTGGAGGTGACGGACGTAGACGCCGCAGCGGTTCAGCTCCGGGGGTCCCTGACCGAGGTGTGCAATTCCAGCATGCCTCGGTCTCGCCGTCCGCCTCCCCGTCGCGCCGTTTATTGGTGGACGGGGGAGCTGGCGGCGCTCCGGGCCGCGTGCGTGGAGGCCAGGAGGGCCTACACGCGGAGTCGGCGGCGCACCAGCCGATGTCAGGCTGAGGAGGACCGTCTCTACGCCTCTTACCTGGAGGCAAAGACGGTCCTCAAATCGGCAATGTGCGCCGCCGAGGACTCGGCAGGGGCCGAGATGCTGGAGGGACTCGATAGGGATCCGTTTGGGAGGCCATATAAGCTGGCGCGGAGCCAGCTGCGCCCTTATGGCCCCCCATTAACGGAGACCCTAGAGCCGGCGTTGCTGGATCGGGTGGTTCGGTCACTGTTTCCGCGCAGGACCGACTTCACCCCACCAACGATGAACCCCCCACTGGGGGGGGTGGTGGCTTCGCCGGAGGAGGAGGTCCCTCCAGTGTCGGTGGAGGAACTTCGCGCGGGGGTTCTGTCCCTCCGCGCGAAGAAGACGGCCCCTGGACCGGATGGTGTCCCCGCACGGGTGGTGGCCATCGCGGCGTCCCTCATGGAGGAGAGGTTTCGGTACCTCTTCAGCGCGTGCCTGACGGCTGGGAGGTTCCCGAAGATCTGGAAGGAGGGGCAGCTTTGCCTGCTCCGGAAGGAGGGACGCCCGGTGGACTCCCCCTCGGCATACCGGCCCATCGTTCTGCTCGATGAGGTCGGTAAATTGTTCGAGGGGATCATCGCCACCCGGCTCAATAGCCAGTTGCGGGAGGTAGGGCCAGACCTGTCGGACGCCCAGTTCGGGTTTCGACAGGGGCGTTCGACGGTCGACGCGGTGGCCCTACTCAGGGGCCAAGTGCAGGAGGCGGTTGGGGCTGGGGACGGAGTGTTGGCGGTATCGTTTGACATCGCCAACGCCTTCAACTCCGTGCCCCACACAACCATATTGGAGGCACTCCGGTACCACGGAGTGCCCCAATATCTGCGGGTGATCCTGGCCAACTACCTGGAGGACCGGGAGGTCCTCCTGGCGGACAGGACGGCCAGGATCAGGCGCTACGGCGCGGAATCCGGTGTTCCACAAGGCTCGGTGCTAGGGCCCCTCTTGTGGAACATCGGATTCGATTGGCTCCTGCGGGGCACCCTCCTCCAGGGCACGAGTGTCATCTGCTACGCGGATGACACTCTCCTCGTTGCCCGGGGGAGGGAATTTAGGGAGGCGGCCTGTCTGGCCTCAGCTGGCGGATCCTTAGTGGCAGGCAGGATCCGCCAGCTTGGTTTGAGGGTGGCGCTGAACAAGACCGAGGCCGTGTTCTTTCACGGGCCTCGGCAGCGCTGCCCTCCTGACGCCCACATCGTGGTGGAGGGCGTCCGGATAGGGGTCGGGGCCCAGATGAAGTATCTGGGCCTGCGTGATGTACGCGGACCACTCCCTGGCCGAATTGGAGAGGATGGCCTTGGAGGACGAGGAGGCGATCGTGGAGGTCGCCGCCAAGTCCTCCCACCTAAAGGGGACTTTCCAAAAGTCCCTGAAATGCCGGGCCGCGAGCATGCGTGGCATCGTCGCAGAGCTCGTGGAGCGCAAGGCCAGCGACGAGTCGCGGCAACTGCAGGCGAAAGTGGATCGCCTGCAGTCGGAGGTCAGCCAGCTTCACCTCAAGCTGGCTGAAGCCACGGCCCGGCTGTCCCAAGCCGAGCCCAGACCTGCGGCGGAGGGCCTTGCCTCCTCCCCCGGCCTTGAGGATGTCCTCCGCAAGGTCATGGCGGAGGAGAGGGCGTTTGTTCGTTCCTGCCTGGCGGGAATAGAGGACCGGCTCTTGCCGGCGAAAGTCGTCCGACCGCCGCTTGCGGCGGACAGGAGGCGAGAGGAGCCGGTGCCTTCCTCTCAGAGGGAGGACGCCCTTCTCCCTTCCACCACCCCGACCAACCAGCAGGGCTGGACGAGGGTGGTCGGTAAGGGGAAGGGCAAGGGCAAAAAGACGGCAGCGGTCGTCTCTGCCGTCCCCGCCACCACCACTCCCAGCCAGTCGAAGCCGACTGGCAAGGGTAAAGGGAGGGGGAAAACCACCCCCCCAGCCGCCTCCGCCACCACCCCTGCCGGTCAGTCACAGACGACTGGCAAGGGGAAGGGGAAGGGGAAGAGTTCTTCCCCCCCAGCCGGTGCCAAGAGGAACCTTGTTCCTCCAAAGATCGCGGCCGTCGTGGTGACACTCACCGCGGAGGCCGCGGAGCGGGGTGAGACGTACGCGTCCATGTTGGTGCGGGCGCGTGCCACTGCTGATCCCACCAAACTGGGGATCGGCAAAGTCTCATGCCGCAAGACACAGGCTGGGGCTCGTATATTCGAGTTCCCTGGTGCGGAGGGCGGCAAAAACGCGGACCTCTTTGCAGCTAAGCTGCAAGAGGTCATCGCAGACTCGGCGAAGGTGGCCAGGCCGGTAAAGTCGGCGGCCATCGAGGTGACGGATCTAGATGACTCCGTCACCAAGGAGGAGGTGGTGGCAGCAATCGCAGCCATAGGTGGCTGCGCAGTCGCAGCGGTGCAGGGCGGGGGCATCAGGCCCGGGCGCGGCGGCATGGGCACTATTCGCCTGGAGTGCCCAGTCGCCGCTGCCAAAGCCGTCCTCGAAAAGGGACGGCTCGCCGTCGGCTTCAGCTCGGGTGCAGTCCGGGCCCTTGAAGACCAGCCTTTAAGGTGTTATAAGTGCTTCGGCATCGGACACACCCGGGCTCTCTGTCCGTCCACAATAGACAGGACGGACAGCTGCTACCGCTGCGGCAAGGAGGGGCACAAAGCCGCCTCCTGCATGGCCGCCGCGCCGCACTGCGCAGTTTGTGCCGCCAGTGGCCGCCCTGCGGGCCATATAATGAAGGGGAGGAATTGCAGTCCTCCCCTTAAGAAGGGCAAAGTTCAGGCACCGACCCGGCCTGTCGCTGCCACCGCCGTCCCAGTAGCTGGGACCTCAGCGGCTGTGGAGGAGGAGGGTGCGATGTTCGATTAATGGGTAGAGTCGAACATCGCATCCTCCAGGCGAACACCAACCACTGCAGAGCGGCCCAGGATCTGCTGATGCAGACTGTGGCCGAGTGGTTGGTGGACGTGGCGGTGGTCGCCGAGCCGTACTCGGTGCCTGGCCGTTGGCTGGGTGATCGAGACGGCTTGGTGGCGTTGGTGTCGCGGCCTGCCACGGACTCCCCTCCCCTCTCGCTTTTAGAGAGGGGTCCGGGATACGTGGCCGCCGCGTGGGGAGAAATAGCCCTGGTCGGGGTCTATTTCTCCCCAAACCGCCCTCTAAGGGACTTCGAGAATTTTCTCGAGGTCCTTACGGCAGTCGTCGGGAGGGCGGCACCACGTCAGGTCGTAGTGTTGGGCGACCTGAACGCCAAGTCGGTGGCCTGGGGCAACCCAGCGGCGTCCTGCAACGTCCGAGGGCGCGCCGTCGAATTTTGGGCGGCCTCGTGCGGCGTGTCTCTGCTAAACAGGGGGGATGTTCACACGTGTGTGCGGCAACAGGGAGGGTCAGTGGTGGACGTGTCGTTCGCCACCCCTGTGCTAGCCACACGCGTCGTGAACTGGCGGGTGGAGATGGTGGAGACCCTGTCGGACCACCGATATGTGCGGTTCGACATCTCCACCCAGAGCCCGCGGGGGATGGCCCGCTCGGGCCAATCTCCCTTCCCGCGGTGGGCTCTCACCCGCCTGGACCGGGAGGCAGCCCTGGAGGCAGCGTTCCTCGAGGACTGGCTCTCGCCCCCTGTGGAGGGCACGGACGTGGACGCCGCAGCGGTTCAGCTCCGGAGGTCCCTGACCGAGGTGTGCAAGTCTAGCATGCCTCGGTCTCGCCGTCCGCCTCCCCGTCGCGCCGTTTATTGGTGGACGGTGGAGTTGGCGGGGCTCCGAGCCGAGTGCGTGGAGGCCAGGAGGGCCTACACGGGGAGTCGGCGGCGCGCCGGCCGATGTCAGGCCGAGGAGGACCGCCTCTACGCCTCTTACGTAGAGGCAAAGACGGTCCTCAAGTTGGCAATGTGCGCCGCCGAGGACTCGGCAAAGGCCGAGATGCTGGAGGGCCTCGACAGGGATCCGTTTGGGAGACCATACAAGCTGGCGCGGAGCCAGCTGCGTCCATATGGTCCCCCAATAACGGAGACCCTAGAGCCGGCGTTGCTGGATGGGGTGGTTCGGTCACTGTTTCCGCGCAGGACCGAATTCACCCCTCCAACGATGAACCCCCCGTGGGGGGGTGTGGTGGCTTCGCCGGAGGACGAGGTGCCTCCAGTGTCGGCGGAGGAACTTCGCGCGGGGGTTCTGCCCCTCCGCGCGAAGAAGACGGCCCCTGGACCGGACGGCGTCCCCGCACGGGTGGTGGCCATCGCGGCGTCCCTAATGGAGGAAAGGCTTCGGGACCTCTTCAGCGCGTGCTTGACGGCTGGGAGGTTCCCGAAGCTGTGGAAGGAAGGCAAGCTGTGCCTTCTCCGCAAGGAGGGACGCCCGGTGGACTCCCCCTCGGCATACCGGCCCATCGTTTTACTCGATGAGGTCGGTAAACTGTTCGAGGGGATCATCGCCACCCGGCTTAATAGTCAGCTGCGGGAGGTAGGGCCGGACCTGTCGGACGCCCAGTTCGGGTTCCGACAAGGGCGTTCGACGATCGACGCGTTGACCCTACTCAGGGGCCAGGTGCGGGAGGCGGTCGAGGCTGGGGACGGAGTGTTGGCGGTGTCGTTCGACATCGCCAACGCCTTCAACTCCGTGCCCCACTCGACCATATTGGAGGCACTCCGATACTACGGAGTGCCCCAATATCTGCGGGCGATCCTGGCCAGTTACCTGGAGGACCGAGAGGTCCTTCTGGTGGACAAGGCGGCCAGGATCAGGCGCTACGGAGTGGAGTCCGGTGTTCCACAGGGTTCGGTGCTGGGGCCCCTCCTGTGGAACATCGGATTTGACTGGCTCCTGCGGGGCACCCTCCTCCAGGGCACGAGCGTCATCTGCTACGCGGATGACACTCTCCTCGTTGCCCGGGGGAGGGACTTTCGGGAGGCGGCCTGTCTGGCCTCAGCTGGCGGATCCTTAGTGGCAGGTAGGATCCGCCAGCTTGGTTTGAGGGTAGCGCTGAACAAGACCGAGGCCGTGTTCTTTCACGGGCCTCGGCAGCGCTGCCCTCCTGATGCCCACATCGTGGTGGAGGGCGTCCGGATAGGGGTCGGGGCCCAGATGAAGTATCTGGGCCTCGTGCTGGACAGCAGGTGGCGCTTCGGCCCGCACTTTAGCGGGCTGTCGACGCGCCTGCTGAAAGCCGCGGACGCCCTCTCATGGCTCCTCCCAAACCTGGGCGGGCCCAAGGAGCGATGCCGGCGCCTCTATGCCGGCATCCTGAGGAGTATGGCCCTATACGGGGCACCCATCTGGGCGGACTCCCTCCACAGGAGGGAGAATGCAACCGCCATCCGCAGGCCCCAACGGGCCATTGCACAGCGGGTGGCGCGAGCCTACCGCTCGGTGGGCTTCGCGGCGGCGTGCGCTCTGGCCGGCACCCCTCCATGGGAATTGGAGGCATGGGTGCTCGCCAGAGTCTACGAGTGGACGGCGCGGCGTAGGGCGCTGGGTGAGCGCCCAGCCGCGGAAGAGCGGGAGGCCGTGCGGCGGGAGGCGAGGGATGCCATCGTCCTCCACTGGGCACGTGATCTCGCCTCCGCCACCTTTGGGCGCCGGACGCTGGACGCGCTCGGTCCAGTCCTGCAGGACTGGCTCGAGCGCCCCCACGGTTTCCTCTCGTTCTGTCTGGTGCAGGTGTTGTCCGGGCATGGCTGTTTCGGAACGCACCTGCATCGGATTCGGAGGGAGGAAACCCCGGCGTGCCACGAGTGTGGAGCCGCGGAGGACACGGCGCAGCACACCCTCGAGGTGTGCCCAGCCTGGGCTGAGCTGCGTCGTGCCCTGACCGACATAGTCGGGTTGGACCTGTCACTTCCCAGTGTGGTGAACTCCATGCTGGGGAGTGAGCAGGCTTGGGCGGCGGTTGCCTCCTTTTGCGAGGATGTCATGTCGCAAAAGGAGGCGGCGGAGCGTACGCGGGAGGATGATCCTCTCGCGCCGCCGCTCCGCAGGCGAAGAAGGGGTGGGAGACGGCGGTTGTACGATCGTCGCTTCCCTCCTTCTGGTGGTGATTAGCGGGCGACAGGCGCGGGGGCGCCTTCGCTCGCATTGCAGTAATCACCACCCTCGTCGGGCGGGAACGGCCGAGCACTCACGGTCGTTCCCGGGCCCCTCCACTTAGGGAGGGGCGTGCGGGCCCCGCTGTAAAGGCGGGCGGTCGTCGGTGGGGGACTGGACGTAAAGGCTGTGCCGGTTTCCCAGTCCTCCTCCACAAAGACGATGCGGGAGTGCCGCTGGGTTATTTTAGTGGGTATGCCGGAGTAGCCGGAGAGTCCCACATAACCCGTCCATCCCCCAATGGGCGGGTATGCGTAACGCATTTTTTCCCAGCGCAAACAAAAAAAAAAAAAAAAAGGTTAGGTTGCCCTGGGGAACCACCCCACAGTGCTTGCGTCCACGTCGCGTTCCCCGGAAACGTCCCAGTTCTGACCACCGTAACGGAGTGGCAGACTGGGTACGGCTAAAGTGCACTGTGTTTCGTAGCGACTATCTGCCTTGAGTGCTGCGAAATTGCTTTGTTTTGATATGCCAAAACCAGCGCGGGATGCCCTCGGGCATTTTGTGAAAAAAGGCCCTTCTCAGGGCCAACCCAAAGGCCCTTCTCAGGGCCAACCCAAAGGCCCTTTTCAGGGCCAACCCAAAGGCCCTTCTCAGGGCCAACCAAAAGGCCCTTCTCAGGGCCAACGCGACGCATCAGCGTCGGGGGAAGGCAGGGCCTTCTACGGCGGGAGGGAGGGCGATTTATCGGACTCCGAAATTGAGTCCATTGAATCGGACGCCGATTCAATGGTGGTAGAGGATGCGCGATCGCGATCCGCGTCCAGAAAAAGGAAGACCTTTTTAAAGGACGGGTCGGATGGCTCCTCGGCGTCGGGTTCGGCGAAGGAGCCAAAACGAAAGGTTAAGGCCAAGAAGTTGGCAATAACAGCGGATACTCACGACGTGGGTTTGGTAGACGCCCAGCGCGAGTTGGACCTCACCAGGCGGGAGCAGCTCCAGCAAGACCTGGAGGAGCAGGTAGCGGCCAGGGAGGAACGGGCGCGCGCCGCCCGTGCCAAATCGGGATACGGAGCGTCCCGCGTTCTGTACGCGGACCACTCTCTGGCCGAACTAGAGCGGATGGCATTAGAGGACGAGGAGGTAATCGTCCAGGTCGCCACCAAGTCCTCCCACCTAAAAGGGACTTTTCAAAAGTCCCTCAAATGCCGGGCCGCCAGCATGTGCGGCATCGTCGCGGAGCTGGTCAACCGCAAGGCCAGCGATGAATCGCGGCAGCTGCAGGCGAAAGTGGATCGCCTGCAGCAGGAGGTAAGCCAGCTGCACCAAAAGCTGGCTGAAGCCACGGCCCGGCCATCCCAAGCCGAGCCCAGACCTGCGGCAGAGGGCCTCGCCCCCTCCTCCGGCCTTGAGGATATCCTCCGCAAGGTCATGGCGGAGGAGAGGGCGTTTGTTAGAGCCTGCCTGGCAGGCATTGAGGACCGGCTCTTGCCGGAGAAAGTCGTCCGGCCGCCGCTTGCGGCGGACAGGAGGCAAAAGAAGCCGGTGCCTACGTCCCAGACGGAGGATGCCCTTCTCCCCTCTACCACCCCGACCAACCAGCAGGGCTGGACGAAGGTGGTCGGTAAGGGGAAGGGCAAGGGCAAAAGGACGGCAGCTGTCGTCCCTGCCGTTCCCGCTACCACCACTCCCAGCCAGTCGCAGCCGACTGGCAAAGGGAAAGGGAAGGGGAAGAGAACCCCTTCAGCCCCAGCCGTCCCCGCCACCACCCCTGCTGGTCAGTCGACTGGCACGGGAAAGGGGAAGGGAAAGAGTTCCCCCCAAGCCGGAGCAAAGAGGAAACTGGTTCCTCCCAAGACCGCGGCCGTCGTGGTGACGCTCACCGCGGAGGCTGCGGAGCGAGGCCAGACATACGCCTCCATAATGGTGCGGGCGCGTGCAAACGCCGATCCCACGAAACTGGGCATCGGCAAAGTGTCATGCCGCCGGACACAAGCTGGGGCTCGAATTTTCGAGTTCCCGGGGGCCGAGGGCGGCAAAAACGCGGACCTCTTCGCAGCTAAGCTGCAAGAGGTCATCGCAGACTCGGCGAAGGTGGCCAGGCCGGTAAAGTCAGCGGCCATTGAGGTGACGGATCTCGACGACTCCGTCACCAAGGAGGAGGTGGTGGCAGCCATCGCAGCCATAGGGGGCTGCGAAGTCGCAGCGGTACAAGGCGGGGGCATCAGGCCCGGGCGCGGCGGCATGGGCGCAATTCGCCTGGAGTGCCCAGTCGCCGCTGCCAAAGCCGTCCTCGAGAAGGGACGGCTCGCCGTGGGGTTCAGCTCGGCGGCGGTCCGGGCACTTGAGGACCAGCCTTTGAGGTGCTACAAGTGCTTCGGAATCGGCCACACCCGAGCCCTCTGTCCGTCCAGTGTCGACAGGACGGACAGCTGCTACCGCTGCGGCAAGGAGGGGCACAAAGCCGCCTCCTGCAAGGCCGCCACGCCCCACTGCGCGGTATGTGCCGCCAGTGGCCGCCCAGCGGGCCACATCATGAAGGGGAGGAATTGTAGTCCTCCCCTTAAGAAGGGCAAGGAACAGGCGCCGACCCGGCCTGTCGTTGCCACCGCCGTCCCAGTGGCTGGGACCTCGGCGGCCGTGGAGGAGAGGGGTGCGATGTCAGATTAATGGGAGTCGAACATCGCATCCTCCAGGCGAACACCAACCACTGCAGAGCGGCCCAGGATCTGCTGATGCAGACTGTGGCCGAGTGGTTGGTGGACGTGGCGGTGGTCGCCGAGCCGTACTCGGTGCCTGGCCGTTGGCTGGGTGACCGGGACGGCTTGGTGGCGTTGGTGTCGCGGCCTGCCACGGACTCCCCTCCCCTCTCGCTTTTAGAGAGGGGTCCGGGATACGTGGCCGCCGCGTGGGGAGAAATAGCCCTGGTCGGGGTCTATTTCTCCCCAAACCGCCCTCTAAGGGACTTCGAGAATTTTCTCGAAGTCCTTACGGCAGTCGTCGGGAGGGCGGCACCACGTCAGGTCGTCGTAATGGGCGACCTGAACGCCAAGTCGGTGGCCTGGGGCAACCCGGCGGCGTCGTGCAACGTCCGGGGGCGCGCCGCCGAATTTTGGTCGGCTTCGTGCGGCGTGTCCCTCCTGAACAGGGGGGATGTTCACACGTGTGTGCGGCAACGGGGAGGGTCAGTGGTGGACGTATCGTTCGCCACCCCCGTTCTAGCCGCCCGCGTCGTGAACTGGCGGGTGGAGTTGGTGGAGACCCTGTCGGACCATCGATATGTGCGGTTCGACATCTCCACCCAGAGCCCGCGGGGGATGGCCCGCTCGGGCCAATCTCCCTTCCCGCGGTGGGCTCTCACCCGCCTGGACCGGGAGGCAGCCCAGGAGGCTGCGTTTCTCCGGGACTGGCTCTCGCCCCCTGTTGAGGTCACGGACGTGGACGCCGCAGCGGTTCAGCTGCGGGGGTCCCTGACCGAGGTGTGCAACTCCAGCATGCCTCGGTCTCGCCGTCCGCCTCCCCGTCGCGCCGTTTATTGGTGGACGGGGGAGCTGGCGGCGCTACGGGCCGCGTGCGTGGAGGCCAGGAGGGCCTACACGCGGAGTCGGCGGCGCACCAGCCGATGTCAGGCGGAGGAGGACCGCCTCTACGCCTCTTACGTAGAGGCAAAGACGGTTCTCAAGTTGGCAATGTGCGCCGCCGAAGACTCGGCAAAGGCCGAGATGCTGGAGGGACTCGACAGGGATCCGTTTGGGAGGCCATATAAGCTGGCGCGGAGCCAGCTGCGCCCTTATGGCCCCCCACTAACGGAGACCCTAGAGCCGGCGTTGCTGGATGGGGTGGTTCGGTCACTGTTTCCGCGCAGGACCGAATTCACCCCACCAACGATGAACCCCCCACTGGGGGGGGTGGTGGTTTCGCCGGCAGAGGAGGTCCCTCCGGTTTCGGCGGAGGAATTTGGCGCGGGGGTTCTGTCCCTCCGCGCGAAAAAGACGGCCCCTGGACCGGATGGCGTCCCCGCACGGGTGGTGGCCATCGCGGCGTCCCTAATGGAGCAGAGGTTTCGGGACCTCTTCAGCGCTTGCCTGACGGCTGGGAGGTTCCCGAAGCTCTGGAAGGAGGGGCAGCTTTGCCTGCTCCGGAAGGAGGGACGCCCGGTGGACTCCCCCTCGGCATACCGGCCCATCGTTCTGCTCGATGAGGTCGGTAAACTGTTCGAGGGGATCATCGCCACCCGGCTTAATAGCCAGCTGCGGGAGGTAGGGCCGGACCTGTCGGACGCCCAATTCGGGTTCCGACAAGGGCGTTCGACGGTCGACGCGTTGGCCCTACTCAGGGGCCAGGTGCGGGAGGCGGTCGAGGCTGGGGACGGAGTGTTGGCGGTGTCGTTCGACATCGCCAACGCCTTCAACTCCGTGCCCCACTCGACCATATTGGAGGCACTCCGATACTACGGAGTGCCCCAATATCTGCGGGCGATCCTGGCCAGCTACCTGGAGGACCGAGAGGTCCTTCTGGTGGACAAGGCGGCCAGGATCAGGCGCTACGGAGTGGAGTCCGGTGTTCCACAGTGTTCGGTGCTGGGGCCCCTCCTGTGGAACATCGGATTTGACTGGCTCCTGCGGGGCACCCTCCTCCAGGGCACGAGTGTCATCTGCTACGCGGATGACACTCTCCTCGTTGCCCGGGGGAGGGACTTTAGGGAGGCGGCCTGTCTGGCCTCAGCTGGCGGATCCTTAGTGGCAGGTAGGATCCGCCAGCTTGGTTTGAGGGTGGCGCTGAACAAGACTGAGGCCGTGTTCTTTCACGGGCCTCGGCAGCGCTGCCCTCCTGACGCCCACATCGTGGTGGAGGGCGTCCGTATAGGGGTCGGGGCCCAGATGAAGTATCTGGGCCTCGTGCTGGACAGCAGGTGGCGCTTCGGCCCGCACTTCAGCGGGCTGTCGACGCGCCTGCTCAAAGCCGCGGACGCCCTCTCATGGCTCCTCCCAAACCTGGGAGGGCCCAAGGAGCGATGCCGGCGCCTCTATGCCGGCATCCTGAAGAGCATGGCCCTATACGGGGCACCCATCTGGGCGGACTCCCTCCACAGGAGGGAGAATGCAACCGCCATCCGCAGGCCCCAACGGGCCATTGCACAGCGGGTGGCGAGGGCCTACCGCTCAGTGGGGTTTGAAGCGGCGTGCGCTCTGGCCGGCACCCCTCCCTGGGAATTGGAGGCATGGGTGCTCGCCAGAGTGTACGAATGGGCGGCGCGGCGTAAGGCGCTGGGTGAGCGCCCCGCCGCGCAAGAGCGGGATGCCGTGCGGCGGGAGGCGAGGGACGCCATCGTCCTGCACTGGGCACGGGACCTCGCCTCCGCCACCTTTGGACGCCGGACGCTGGACGCCCTCGGTCCAGTCCTACGGGACTGGCTCGAGCGGCCCCACGGTTTCCTCTCGTTCCGTCTGGTGCAGGTGTTGTCCGGGCATGGCTGCTTCGGAACGCACCTGCATCGGATTCAGAGGGAGGAGACCCCGGCGTGCCACGAGTGTGGAGCCGCGGAGGACACGGCGCAGCACACCCTCGAGGTGTGCCCAGCCTGGGCTGAGCTGCGCCGTGCCCTGAATGCTGTCGTTGGGCTGGACCTCTCACTTCCCAGTGTGGTGAATTCCATGCTGGGGAGTGAGGAGGCTTGGGCGGCGGTTGCCTCCTTTTGCGAAAATGTCATGTCGCAAAAGGAGGCGGTGGAGCGCGCGCGGGAGGATGATCCTCTCGCGCCGCCGCTCCGCAGGCGAAGAAGGGGTGGGAGACGGCGGTTGTACGATCGTCGCCTCCCTCCTTCTGGTGGTGATTAGCGGGCGACAGGCGCGGGGGCGCCTTCGCTCGCATTGCACTAATCACCACCCTCGTCAGGCGGGAACGGCCGAGCACTCACGGTCGTTCCCGGGCCCCTCCACTTAGGGAGGGGCGTGCGGGCCCCGCTGTAAAGGCGGGCGGTCGTCGGTGGGGGACTGGACGTAAAGGCTGAGCCGGTTTCCCAGTCCTCCTCCACACAGACGATGCGGGAGTGCCGCTGGGTTATTTTAGTGGGTATGCCGGGCTAGCCGGAGAGTCCCACATAACCCGTCCATCCCCCAATGGGTGCGTATGCGTAACGCATTTTTTCCCAGCGCAAACAAAAAAAAAAAAAAAAAAAAAAAAAAAAAAAAAAAAAAAAAAAAAAAAAACAAAAAGGTTACGTTGCCCTGGGGAACCACCCCACAGTGCTTGCGTCCACGTCGCGTTCCCCGGAAACGTCCCAGTTCTGACCACCGTAACGGAGTGGCAGACTGGGTGCGGCTAAAGTGCACTGTGCATCGTAGCGAACTTAAACTGCTTGGAGTGCTACGAATTTTTTGATTGCGGAATATGCCGAAACCTGCGCGGGATGCCCTCGGGCATTTTGTCAAAAAAGGCCCTTCTCAGGGCCAACCCAAAGGCCCTTCTCAGGGCCAACCCAAAGGCCCTTCTCAGGGCCAACCCAAAGGCCCTTCTCAGGGCCAACCACAAGGCCCTTCTCAGGGCCAACGCGACGCGTCGGCGTCGGAAGGCAGAGCCTTCTACGGAGGGAGAGCGGGCGATTTGTCGGACTCCGACATTGAGTCCGTAGCGTCGGATGCCAGCTCTATGGCGATCGATCCTCGATCAAGATCGGCATCGAGGAAGCGGACCTTTCTCAAGGTCGTGTCCGATGGCTCCTCGGGCTCGGGTTCAGCTCGGGTTAAGGAGCCAAAGAAGATAAAGGCCAAAAAGGCAACAACAGCGGCAGACACCCACGATGTGGGTTTAGCCGACGCCCAGCGCGAGCTGGACCTGGCACGGCGGGAGCAGCTCCAGCAAGAGCTGGAGGAGCGGGTTGCGGCCAGGGAGGAACGGGCGCGCGTCGCTCGTGCCAAGGCCGACTACGGTGCGGCCCGCGTCCTGTACGCGTACCACTCCCTGGCCGAACTGGAGAAGATGGCCTTGGAGGACGAAGAGGCGATCGTGGAGGTTGCCGCCAAGTCCTCGCATCTGAAGGGGACTTTCCAGAAGTCCCTCAGATGCCGGGCCGCCAGCATGCGTGGCATCGTCGCGGAGCTGGTGGACCGCAAGGCCAGCGATGAAACGCGGCAACTGCAGGCGAAGGTAGATCGCCTGCAGTCGGAGGTCAGCCAGCTGCATCAGAAGCTGGCTGAAGCCACGGCCCGGCCATCCCAAGCCGAGCCCAGACCTGCGGCAGAGGGCCTCGCTCCCTCCTCCGGCCTTGAGGACATCCTCCGCAAGGTTATGGCGGAGGAGAGGTCATTCGTAAGGGCCTGCCTAGCAGGTATTGAGGACCGGCTCCTACCGGCGAAAGTCGTCCGACCGCCACTTGCAGCGGACAAGAGGCGAGTGGAGCCGGTAGCAACCTCCCAGAGGGAGGACGCCCATCTCCCGTCCACCACCCCGACCAACCAGCAGGGCTGGACGAAGGTGGTCGGTAAGGGGAAGGGCAAACGGACTGCCACGGACTCCCCTCCCCTCTCGCTTTTAGAGAGGGGTCCGGGATACGTGGCCGCCGCGTGGGGAGACATAGCCCTGGTCGGGGTCTATTTCTCCCCAAACCGCCCTCTAAGGGACTTCGAGGATTTTCTCGAAGTCCTTACGGCAGTCGTCGGGAGGGCGGCGCCACGTCAGGTCGTCATATTGGGCGACCTGAACGCCAAGGCGGTGGCCTGGGGCAACCCAGCGGCGTCCTGCAACGTCCGGGGGCACGCCGTCGAATTTTGGTCGGCTTCGTGCGGCGTGTCCCTCCTGAACAGGGGGGATGTTCACACGTGTGTGCGGCAACGGGGAGGGTCAGTGGTGGACGTATCGTTCGCCACCCCCGTTCTAGCCGCCCGCGTCGTGAACTGGCGGGTGGAGTTGGTGGAGACCCTGTCGGACCACCGATATGTGCGGTTCGACATCTCCACCCAGAGCCCGCGGGGGATGGCCCGCTCGGGCCAATCTCCCTTCCCGCGGTGGGCTCTCACCCGCCTGGACCGGGAGGCAGCCCAGGAGGCTGCGTTCCTCCGGGACTGGCTCTCGCCCCCTGTTGAGGTCACGGACGTGGACGCCGCAGCGGTTCAGCTGCGGGGGTCCCTGACCGAGGTGTGCAACTCCAGCATGCCTCGGTCTCGCCGTCCGCCTCCCCGTCGCGCCGTTTATTGGTGGACGGGGGAGCTTGCGGCGCTACGGGCCGCGTGCGTGGAGGCCTGGAGGGCCTACACGCGGAGTCGGCGGCGCACCAGCCGATGTCAGGCTGAGGAGGACCGCCTCTACGCCTCTTACCTAGAGGCAAAGACGGTCCTCAAGTCGGAAATGTGCGCCGCCGAGGACTCGGCAAAGGCCGAGATGCTGGAGGGCCTCGACAGGGATCCGTTTGGGAGGCCGTATAAGCAGGCGCGGAGCCAGCTGCGCCCTTACGGTCCCCCATTAGCGGAGACCCTAGAGCCGGCGTTGCTGGATGGGGTGGTTCGGTCACTGTTTCCGCGCAGGACCGACTTCACCCCACCAACGATGAACCCCCCGCTGGGAGGGGTGGTGGCTTCGCCGGAGGAGGTCCCTCCAGTATCGGTGGAGGAACTTCGCGCGGGGGTTCTGTCCCTCCGCGCGAAGAAGACGGCCCCTGGACCGGATGGTATCCCCGCACGGGTGGTGGCCATCGCGGCGTCCCTTATGGAGGAGAGGTTTCGGGACCTCTTCAGCGCGTGCCTGACGGCTGGGAGGTTCCCGAAGCTCTGGAAGGAGGGGCAGCTTTGCCTGCTCCGGAAGGAGGGACGCCCGGTGGACTCCCCCTCGGCATACCGGCCCATCGTTCTGCTCGATGAGGTCGGTAAATTGTTCGAGGGGATCATCGCCACCCGGCTTAATAGCCAGTTGCGGGAGGTAGGGCCAGACCTGTCGGACGCCCAGTTCGGGTTTCGACAGGGGCGTTCGACGGTCGATGCGGTGGCCCTACTCAGGGGCCAAGTGCAGGAGGCGGTCGGAGCTGGGGACGGAGTGTTGGCGGTGTCGTTCGACATCGCCAACGCGTTCAACTCCGTGCCCCACTCGACCATATTGGAGGCACTCCGGTACCACGGAGTGCCCCAATATCTGCGGGCGATCCTGGCCAACTACCTGGAGGACCGGGAGGTCCTCCTGGCGGACAGGACGGCCAGGATCAGGCGCTACGGCGCGGAGTCCGGTGTTCCACAGGGTTCGGTCCTAGGGCCCCTCTTGTGGAACATCGGATTCGATTGGCTGCTGCGCGGCACCCTCCTCCAGGGCACGAGTGTCATCTGCTACGCGGATGACACTCTCCTCGTTGCCCGGGGGAGGGACTTTAGGGAGGCGGCCGGTCTGGCCTCAGCTGGCGGATCCTTAGTGGCAGGTAGGATCCGCCAGCTTGGATTGAGGGTGGCGCTGAACAAGACCGAGGCCGTGTTCTTTCACGGGCCTCGGCAGCGCTGCCCTCCAGACGCCCACATTGTGGTGGAGGGCGTCCAGATAGGGGTCGGGGCCCAGATGAAGTATCTGGGCCTCGTGCTGGACAGCAGGTGGCGCTTCGGCCCGCACTTTAGCAGGCTGTCGACGCGCCTGCTGAAAGCCGCGGACGCCCTCTCATGGCTCCTCCCAAACCTGGGAGGGCCCAAGGAGCGATGCCGGCGCCTCTATGCCGGCATCCTGAAGAGCATGGCCCTGTATGGGGCACCCATCTGGGCGGACTCCCTCCACAGGAGGGAGAATGCAACCGCCATCCGCAGGCCCCAACGCGCCATTGCACAGCGGGTGGCGAGGGCGTACCGCTCGGTGGGTTTTGCGGCGGCGTGCGCTCTGGCCGGCACCCCTCCCTGGGAATTGGAGGCATGGGTGCTCGCCAGAGTGTACGAATGGGTGGCGCGGCGTAGGGCGCTGGGTGAGCGCCCCGCCGCGCAAGAGCGGGAGGCCGTGCGGCGGGAGGCGAGGGACGCAATCGTTGTCCATTGGACACGGGACCTCGCCTCCGCCACCTTTGGACGCCGGACGCTGGACGCGCTCGGCCCAGTCCTGCGGGATTGGCTCGAGCGCCCCCACGGTTTCCTCTCTTTCCGTCTGGTGCAGGTGTTGTCCGGGCATGGCTGCTTCGGAGCGCACCTGCATCGGATCCAGAGGGAGGAAACCCCGGCGTGCCACCATTGCGGAGCCGCGGAGGACACGGCGCAGCACACCCTCGAGGTGTGCCCAGCCTGGGCTGAGCTGCGCCGTGCCCTGACAGATGTGGTCGGGCAGGACCTCTCACTTCCCAGTGTGGTGAACTCCATGCTGGGGAGTGAGGAGGCTTGGGCGGCGGTTGCCTCCTTTTGCGAGAATGTCATGTCGCAAAAGGAGGCGGCGGAGCGCGCGCGGGAGGATGATCCTCTCGCGCCCCCGCTCCGCAGGCGAAGAAGGGGTGGGAGACGGCGGTTGTACGATCGTCGCCTCCCTCCTTCTGGTGGTGATTAGCGGGCGACAGGCGCGGGGGCGCCTTCGCTCGCATTGCACAAATCACCACCATCGTCGGGCGGGAACGGCCGAGCACTCACGGTCGTTCCCGGGCCCCTCCACTTAGGGAGGGGCGTGCGGGCCCCGCTGTAAAGGCGGGCGGTCGTCGGCGGGGGACTGGACGTAAAGGCTGTGCCGGTTTCCCAGTCCTCATCCAAATAGACGATGCGGGAGTGCCGCTGGGTTATTTTAGTGGGTATGCCGGACTAGCCGGAGAGTCCCACATAACCCGTCCATCCCCCAATGGGCGGGTATGCGTCACGCATTTTTTTTCCCAGCGCAAACAAAAAAAAAAAAAAAAAAAAAAAAAAAAAAAAAAAAAAAAAAAAAAAAAAAAGGTTAGGTTAGGTTAGGTTGGGGACTGCGGCAAGGAGGGGCACAAAGCCGCCTCCTGCAATGCCGCCACGCCGCACTGCACGGTCTGTGCCGCCAGTGGCCGCCCTGCGGGCCACATAATGAAGGGGAGGAACTGCAGTCCTCCCCTTAAGAAGGGGAAAGTACAGGCGCCGACCCGGCCTGTCGTTGCCACCGCCGTCCCAGTGGCTGGGACCTCAGCGGCTGTGGAGGAGGGGGGTGCGATGACCGACTAATGGGTAGGGTCGAACATCGCATCCTCCAGGCGAACACCAACCACTGCAGAGCGGCACAGGATCTGCTCATGCAGACTGTGGCCGAGTGGTTGGTGGACGTGGCGGTGGTCGCCGAGCCGTACTCGGTACCTGGCCGTTGGCTGGGTGATCGAGACGGCTTGGTGGCGTTGGTGTCGCGGCCTGCCACGGACTCCCCTCCCCTCTCGCTTTTAGAGAGGGGTCCGGGATACGTGGCCGCCGCGTGGGGAGAAATAGCCCTGGTCGGGGTCTATTTCTCCCCAAACCGCCCTCTAAGGGACTTCGAGAATTTTCTCGAGGTCCTTACGGCAGTCGTCGGGAGGGCGGCGCCACGCCAGGTAATGGTGTTAGGCGACCTGAACGCCAAGTCGGTGGCCTGGGGAAACCCAGCGGCGTCCTGCAACGTCCGGGGGCGCGCCGTCGAATTTTGGTCGGCTTCGTGCGGCGTGTCCCTCCTGAACAGGGGGGATGTTCACACGTGTGTGCGGCAACAGGGAGGGTCAGTGGTGGACGTGTCGTTCGCCACCCCTGTGCTAGCCACACGCGTCGTGAACTGGCGGGTGGAGATGGTGGAGACCCTGTCGGACCACCGATATGTGCGGTTCGACATCTCCACCCAGAGCCCGCGGGGGATGGCCCGCTCGGGCCAATCTCCCTTCCCGCGGTGGGCTCTCACCCGCCTGGACCGGGAGGCAGCCCTGGAGGCAGCGTTCCTCGAGGACTGGCTCTCGCCCCCTGTGGCGGTGACGGACGTGGACGCCGCAGCGGTCCAGCTGCGGAGGTCCCTGACCGAGGTGTGCAACTCCAGCATGCCTCGGTCTCGCCGTCCGCCTCCCCGTCGCGCCGTTTATTGGTGGACGGGGGAGCTGGCGGCGCTACGGGCCGCGTGCGTGGAGGCCAGGAGGGCCTACACGCGGAGTCGGCGGCGCACCAGCCGATGTCAGGCTGAGGAGGACCGCCTCTACGCCTCTTACATGGAGGCAAAGACGGTCCTCAAGACGGCAATGTGCGCCGCCGAAGACTCGGCAAAGGCCGAGATGCTGGAGGGACTCGATAGGGATCCGTTTGGGAGGCCATATAAGCTGGCGCGGAGCCAGCTGCGCCCTTATGGCCCCCCACTAACGGAGACCCTAGAGCCGGCGTTGCTGGATGGGGTGGTTCGGTCACTGTTTCCGCGCAGGACCGAATTCACCCCACCAACGATGAACCCCCCACTGGGGGGGGTGGTGGCTTCGCCGGCGAAGGAGGTCCCTCCGGTTTCGGCGGAGGAATTTGGCGCGGGGGTTCTCTCCCTCCGCGCGAAAAAGACGGCCCCTGGACCGGATGGCGTCCCCGCACGGGTGGTGGCCATCGCGGCGTCCCTAATGGAGCAGAGGTTTCGGGACCTCTTCAGCGCGTGCCTGACGGCTGGGAGGTTCCCGAAACTATGGAAGGAGGGGCAGCTTTGCCTGCTCCGGAAGGAGGGACGCCCGGTGGAATCCCCCTCGGCATACCGGCCCATCGTTCTGCTCGATGAGGTCGGTAAACTGTTCGAGGGGATCCTAGCCACCCGGCTTAACAGCCATTTGCGGGAGGTAGGGCCGGACCTGTCGGACGCCCAGTTCGGGTTTCGACAGGGGCGTTCGACGGTCGACGCGGTGGCCCTACTCAGGGGCCAAGTGCAGGAGGCGGTCGGAGCTGGGGACGGAGTGTTGGCGGTGTCGTTCGACATCGCCAACGCGTTCAACTCCGTGCCCCACTCGACCATATTGGAGGCACTCCGGTACCACGGAGTGCCCCAATATCTGCGGGCGATCCTGGCCAACTACCTGGAGGACCGGGAGGTCCTCCTGGCGGACAGGACGGCCAGGATCAGGCGCTACGGCGCGGAGTCCGGTGTTCCACAGGGTTCGGTGCTAGGGCCCCTCTTGTGGAACATCGGATTCGATTGGCTGCTGCGCGGCACCCTCCTCCAGGGCACGAGTGTCATCTGCTACGCGGATGACACTCTCCTCGTTGCCCGGGGGAGGGACTTTGGAGAGGCGGCCTGTCTGGCCTCGGCTGGCGGATCCTTAGTGGCAGGTAGGATCCGCCAGCTCGGTTTGAGGGTAGCGCTGAACAAGACCGAGGCCGTGTTCTTTCACGGGCCTCGGCAGCGCTGCCCTCCTGACGCCCACATCGTGGTGGAGGGCGTCCGGATAGGGGTCGGGGCCCAGATGAAGTATCTGGGCCTCGTGCTGGACAGCAGGTGGCGCTTCGGCCCGCACTTTAGCGGGCTGTCGACGCGCCTGCTGAAAGCCGCGGACGCCCTCTCATGGCTCCTCCCAAACCTGGGAGGGCCCAAGGAGCGATGCCGGCGCCTCTATGCCGGCATCCTCAAGAGCATGGCCCTATATGGGGCACCCATCTGGGCGGACTCCCTCCATAGGAGGGAGAATGCAACCGCCATCCGCAGGCCCCAACGGGCCATTGCACAGCGGGTGGCGAGAGCCTACCGCTCAGTGGGCTTTGCGGCGGCGTGCGCTCTGGCCGGCACCCCTCCCTGGGAATTGGAGGCATGGGTGCTCGCCAGAGTGTACGAATGGGCGGCGCGGCGTAGGGCGCTGGGTGAGCGCCCCGCCGCGCAAGAGCGGGATGCCGTGCGGCGGGAGGCGAGGGACGCAATCGTCCTCCACTGGACACGGGACCTCGCCTCCGCCACATTTGGACGCCGGACGTTGGACGCGCTCGGTCCAGTCCTGCGGGACTGGCTCGAGCGATCCCACGGTTTCCTCTCTTTCCGTCTGGTGCAGGTGTTGTCCGGGCATGGTTGTTTCGGAACGCACCTGCATCGGATCCAGAGGGAGGAGACCCCGGCGTGCCACGACTGTGGAGCCGCGGAGGACACGGCGCAGCACACCCTCGAGGTGTGCCCAGCCTGGGCTGAGCTGCGCCGTGCCCTGACTGATGTGGTCGGGCAGGACCTCTCACTTCCCAGTGTGGTCAACTCCATGCTGGGGAGTGAGGAGGCTTGGGCGGCGGTTGCCTCCTTTTGCGAGAATGTCATGTCGCAAAAGGAGGCGGCGGAGCGCGCGCGGGAGGATGATCCTCTCGCGCCGCCGCTCCGCAGGCGGAGAAGGGGTGGGAGACGGCGGTTGTACGATCGTCGCCTCCCTCCTTCTGGTGGTGATTAGCGGGCGACAGGCGCGGGGGCGCCTTCGCTCGCATTGCACCAATCACCACCCTCGTCGGGCGGGAACGGCCGAGCACTCACGGTCGTTCCCGGGCCCCTCCACTAAGGGAGGGGCGTGCGGGCCCCGCTGTAAAGGCGGGCGGTCGTCGGTGGGGGACTGGACGTAAAGGCTGTGCCGGTTTCCCAGTCCTCCTCCAAATAGACGATGCGGGAGTGCCGCTGGGTTATTTTAGTGGGTATGCCGGAGTAGCCGGAGAGTCCCACATAACCCGTCCATCCCCCAATGGGCGGGTATGCGTAACGCATTTTTTCCCAGCGCAAACAAAAAAAAAAAAAAAAAAAAAAAGGTTAGGTTGGGGAACCACCCCACAGTGCTTACGTCCTCGTCGTGTTCCCTGGAAACGTCCCAGTTCTGACCACCGTAACGGAGTGGCAGACTGGGTACGGCTAAAGTGCACTGTGCGTCGTAGCTATCTATTGCCTTGCGAGCTACGAAATTGATTGAATTTGATATGCCAAAACCTGTGCGGGATGCCCTCGGGCATTTTGTAAAAAAAGGCCCTTCTCAGGGCCAACCCAAAGGCCCTTCTCAGGGCCAACCCAAAGGCCCTTCTCAGGGCCAACCAAAAGGCCCTTCTCAGGGCCAACGCGACGCGTCGGCGTCGAACGAAGGCAGGGCCTTCTACGGAGGAAAAGTTGTCGAATTGTCGGACTCCGACAACGAGTCCGTTGGGTCGGATGCTAGTGCGATGGCGATCGAAGATCGGTCACGCTCGGCATCAAGGAAGCGAACCTTCCTGAAAGTTGTGTCTGATGGCTCCTCAGGCTCGGGTTCGGCGAAGGAGTCCAAGAGAAAGGTCAAGGCCAAGGCGAGGGCCTACCGCTCAGTGGGCTTTGCGGCGGCGTGCGCTCTGGCCGGCACCCCTCCCTGGGAATTGGAGGCATGGGTGCTCGCCAGAGTATACGAATGGGCGGCGCGGCGTAGGGCGCTAGGTGAGCGCCCCGCCGCGCAAGAGCGGGAGGCCGTGCGGCGGGAGGCGAGGGACGCCATCGTCCTGCACTGGGCACGGGACCTCGCCTCCGCCACCTTTGGGCGCCGGACGCTGGACGCGCTCGGTCCAGTCCTGCGGGAATGGCTCGAGCGCCCCCACGGTTTCCTCTCGTTCCGTTTGGTGCAGGTGTTGTCCGGACATGGCTGTTTCGGAACGCACCTGCACCGGATTCGGAGGGAGGAAGCCCCGGCGTGCCACGACTGTGAAGCCGCGGAGGACACGGCGCAGCACACCCTCGAGGTGTGCCCAGCCTGGGCTGAGCTGCGCCGTGCCCTGAATACCGTCGTTGGGCTGGACCTCTCACTTCCCAGTGTGGTGAACTCCATGCTGGGGAGTGAGGAGGCTTGGGCGGCGGTTGCCTCCTTTTGCGAGGACGTCATGTCGCAAAAGGAGGCGGCGGAGCGCGCGCGGGAGGACGATCCTCTCGCGCCGCCGCTCCGCAGGCGAAGAAGGGGTGGGAGACGGCGGTTGTACGATCGTCGCCTCCCTCCTTCTGGTGGTGATTAGCGGGCGACAGGCGCGGGGGCGCCTTCGCTCGCATTGCACTGATCACCACCCTCGTCGGGCGGGAACGGCCGAGCACTCCCGGTCGTTCCCGGGCCTCTCCACTTAGGGAGGGGCGTGCGGGCCCCGCTGTTAAGGCGGGCGGTCGTCGGTGGGGGACTGGACGTAAAGGCTGAGCCGGTTTCCCAGTCCTCCTCCACATAGACGATGCGGGAGTGCCGCTGGGTTATTTTAGTGGGTATGCCGGACTAGCCGGACAGTCCCACATAACCCGTCCATCCCCCAATGGGCGGGTATGCGTAACGCATTTTTTCCCAGCGCAAACAAAAAAAAAAAAAAAAAAAAAAAAAAAAAGGTTAGGTTAGGTTAAGGAGGCGGTCGAGGCTGGGGACGGAGTGTTGGCGGTGTCGTTCGACATCGCCAACGCGTTCAACTCCGTGCCCCACTCGACCATATTGGAGGCACTCCGGTACCACGGAGTGCCCCAATATCTGCGGGTGATCCTGGCCAACTACCTGGAGGACCGGGAGGTCCTCCTGGCGGACAGGACGGCCAGGATCAGGCGCTACGGCGCGGAGTCCGGTGTTCCACAGGGTTCGGTGCTAGGGCCCCTCTTGTGGAACATCGGATTCGATTGGCTGCTGCGCGGCACCCTCCTCCAGGGCACGAGTGTCATTTGCTACGCGGATGACACTCTCCTCGTTGCCCGGGGGAGGGATTTTAGGGAGGCGGCCTGTCTGGCCTCAGCTGGCGGATCCTTAGTGGCAGGTAGGATCCGCCAGCTTGGTTTGAGGGTGGCGCTGAACAAGACCGAGGCCGTGTTCTTTCACGGGCCTCGGCAGCGCTGCCCTCCTGACGCCCACATCCTGGTGGAGGGCGTCCGGATAGGGGTCGGGGCCCAGATGAAGTATCTGGGCCTCGTGCTGGACAGCAGGTGGCGCTTCGGCCCGCACTTCAGCGGGCTGTCGACGCGCCTGCTAAAAGCCGCGGACGCCCTCTCATGGCTCCTCCCGAACCTGGGCGGGCCCAAGGAGCGATGCCGGCGCCTCTATGCCGGCATCCTCAAAAGCATGGCCCTATATGGGGCTCCCATCTGGGCGGACTCCCTCCACAGGAGGGAGAATGCAACCGCCATCCGCAGGCCCCAACGGGCCATTGCACAGCGGGTGGCGCGAGCCTACCGCTCGGTGGGCTTCGCGGCGGCGTGCGCTCTGGCCGGCACCCCTCCATGGGAATTGGAGGCATGGGTGCTCGCCAGAGTGTACGAATGGGTGGCGCGGCGTAGGGCGCTGGGTGAGCGCCCCGCCGCGCAAGAGCGGGAGGCCGTGCGGCGGGAGGCGAGGGACGCAATCGTCCTTCACTGGACACGAGACCTCGCCTCCGCCACCTTTGGACGCCGGACGCTGGACGCGCTCGGTCCAGTCCTGCGGGACTGGCTCGAGCGCCCCCACGGTTTCCTCTCTTTCCGTCTGGTGCAGGTGTTGTTCGGGCATGGCTGCTTCGGAACGCACCTGCATCGGATCCAGAGGGAGGAAACCCCGGCGTGCCATGAATGCGGAGCCGCGGAGGACACGGCGCAGCACACCCTCGAGGTGTGCCCAGCCTGGGCTGAGCTGCGCCGTGCCCTGAATACTGTCGTTGGGCTGGACCTCTCACTTCCCAGGGTGGTGAACTCCATGCTGGGGAGTGAGGAGGCTTGGGCGGCGGTTGCCTCCTTTTGCGAGGACGTCATGTCGCAAAAGGAGGCGGCGGAGCGCGCGCGGGAGGATGATCCTCTCGCGCCACCGCTCCGCAGGCGAAGGAGGGGTGGGAGAAGGCGGTTGTACGACCGTCGCCTCCTACCCTCAGGTGGTGATTAGCGGGCGACAGGCGCGGGGGCGCCTTCGCTCGCATTGCACAAATCGCCACCACCGTCGGGCGGGAACGGCCGAGCACTCACGGTCGTTTCCGGGCCCCTCCACTAAGGGAGGGGCGTGCGGGCCCCGCTGTAAAGGCGGGCGGTCGTCGGTGGGGGACTGGACGTAAAGGCTGTGCCGGTTTCCCAGTCCTCCTCCACACAGACGATGCGGGAGTGCCGCTGGGTTATTTTAGTGGGTATGCCGGAGTAGCCGGAGAGTCCCACATAACCCGTCCATCCCCCAATGGGCGGGTATGCGTAACGCATTTTTTCCCAGCGCAAACAAAAAAAAAAAAAAAAAAAAAAGGTTAGGTTAGGTTAGTGCGCGGGGAACCACCCCACAGTGCTTGCGTCCACGTCGCGTTCCCCGGAAACGTCCCAGTTCTGACCACCGTAACGGAGTGGCAGACTGGGTACGGCTAAAGTGCACTGTGCATCGTAGCGACCATACTGCCTAGAGAGCTACGAACTTGTTGGATTATGCCTAAACCCGCGCGGGATGCCCTCGGGCATTTCATCAAAAAAGGCCCTTCTCAGGGCCAACCCAAAGGCCCTTCTCAGGGCCAACCCAAAGGCCCTTCTCAGGGCCAACCAAAAGGCCCTTCTCAGGGCCAACGCGACGCTGAAGCGTCGAAGGAAGGCAGAACCTTCTATGGCGGGAGAGCGGATGATTCATTATCGGACTCCGACAATGAATCCACTACGTCAGATGTGATGGTGATCGAGGATACTCGATCGCGATCAGCATCCAGAAAGAGGAAGACCTACTTAAAAGGCGGGTCGGATGGGTCCTCGGCCTCGGGTTCGGCAAAGGAGTCGAAAAAGAAGGCCCAGAAGACCGCGGCGGACACCCACGATGTGGGTTTGGCAGACGCCCAGCGTGAGTTGGACCTGGCTCGGCGGGAGCAGCTCCAGCAAGAGCTGGAGGAGCGGGTTGCGGCCAAGGAGGAGCGGGCGCGCGTCGCTCGTGCCAAGGCCGAGTACGGTGCGTCCCGCGTCCTATACGCGGACCACTCTCTGGCCGAATTGCAGCGGATGGCCTTGGAGGACGAGGAGGTGATCGTCGAGGTCGCCACCAAGTCCTCCCACCTAAAAGGGACTTTTCAGAAGTCCCTTAAATGCCGGGCCGCGAGCATGCGTGGCATCGTCGCGGAGCTAGTCGACCGCAAGGCCAGCGACGAGTCGCGGCAACTGCAGGCGAAAGTGGATCGCCTGCAGACGGAGGTCAGCCAGCTTCACTTAAAGCTGGCTGAAGCCACGGCCCGGCCATTGCAAGCCGAGCCCAGACCTGCAGAGGAGGGTCTTGCCTCCTCCCTCGGCCTTGAGGATGTCCTCCGCAAGGTGATGGCGGAGGAGAGGGCGTTTGTTCGATCCTGCCTGGCAGGCATCGAGGACCGGCTCTTGCCGGAGAAAGTCCACCGACCGCCGCTTGCGGCGGACAAGAGGCGAGAGCCGGTGCCCACCTCGCAGAGGGAGGACGCCCTTCTCCCTTCGACCACCCCGACCAACCAGCAGGGCTGGACGAAGGTGGTCGGTAAGGGGAAGGGCAAGGGCAAAAAGACGGCAGCTGTCGTCCCTGCCGTTCCCGCCACCACCACTCCCAGCCAGTCGCGGCCAGCTGGCAAAGGGAAAGGGAAGGGGAAGGGGAAGAGCACCCCTCCAGCCCCAGCCGTCTCCGCCACCACCCCTGCCGGTCAGTCGTCGACTGGCAAGGGAAAGGGGAAGGGTTCGACCCCAGCCGGTGTCAGGAGGAACTTGGTTCCTCCCAAGACCGCAGCCGTCGTGATGACGCTCACCACGGAGGCTGCGGAGCGGGGCGAGACGTACGCGTCCGTGATGTTGCGGGCGCGCGCCAGTGCCGATCCCACCAAACTAGGGATCGGTAAAGTCTCGTGCCGCCGGACACAGGCTGGGGCTCGAATCTTCGAGTTCCCCGGTGCAGAGGGCGGAAAAAACGCTGACCTCTTCGCAGCGAAGCTGCAAGAGGTCATTGCGGACGCGGCAAAGGTGGCCAGGCCGGTGAAGTCGGCGGCCTTCGAGGTGACGGACCTGGACGACTCCGTCACCAAGGAGGAGGTGGTAGCGGCGGTCGCAGCCATAGGTGGCTGCGCAGTCGCAGCGGTGCAGGGCGGGGGCATCAGGCCCGGGCGCGGCGGCATGGGCGCAATTCGCCTGGAGTGCCCAGTCGCCGCTGCCAAAGCCGTCCTCGAGAAGGGACGGCTCGCCGTCGGGTTCAGCTCGGCGGCGGTCCGGGCCCTTGAGGTCCTGCCGCTGAGGTGTTACCGGTGCTTCGGCATCGGCCACACCCGGGCCCTCTGTTCGTCCAGTGTCGACAGGACGGACAGCTGCTACCGCTGCGGCAAGGAGGGGCACAAAGCCGCCTCCTGCAATGCCGCCACGCCGCACTGCACGGTCTGTGCCGCCAGTGGCCGCCCTGCGGGCCACATAATGAAGGGGAGGAACTGCAGTCCTCCCCTTAAGAAGGGGAAAGTACAGGCGCCGACCCGGCCTGTCGTTGCCACCGCCGTCCCAGTGGCTGGGACCTCAGCGGCTGTGGAGGAGGGGGGTGCGATGACCGACTAATGGGTAGGGTCGAACATCGCATCCTCCAGGCGAACACCAACCACTGCAGAGCGGCACAGGATCTGCTCATGCAGACTGTGGCCGAGTGGTTGGTGGACGTGGCGGTGGTCGCCGAGCCGTACTCGGTACCTGGCCGTTGGCTGGGTGATCGAGACGGCTTGGTGGCGTTGGTGTCGCGGCCTGCCACGGACTCCCCTCCCCTCTCGCTTTTAGAGAGGGGTCCGGGATACGTGGCCACCGCGTGGGGAGAAATAGCCCTGGTCGGGGTCTATTTCTCCCCAAACCGCCCTCTAAGGGACTTCGAGAATTTTCTCGAGGTCCTTACGGCAGTCGTCGGGAGGGCGGCGCCACGCCAGGTAATGGTGTTAGGCGACCTGAACGCCAAGTCGGTGGCCTGGGGCAACCCAGCGGCGTCCTGCAACGTCCGGGGGCGCGCCGTCGAATTTTGGTCGGCTTCGTGCGGCGTGTCCCTCCTGAACAGGGGGGATGTTCACACGTGTGTGCGGCAACAGGGAGGGTCAGTGGTGGACGTGTCGTTCGCCACCCCTGTGCTAGCCACACGCGTCGTGAACTGGCGGGTGGAGATGGTGGAGACCCTGTCGGACCACCGATATGTGCGGTTCGACATCTCCACCCAGAGCCCGCGGGGGATGGCCCGCTCGGGCCAATCTCCCTTCCCGCGGTGGGCTCTCACCCGCCTGGACCGGGAGGCAGCCCTGGAGGCAGCGTTCCTCGAGGACTGGCTCTCGCCCCCTGTGGAGGTGACGGACGTGACGCCGCAGCGGTCCAGCTGCGGAGGTCCCTGACCGAGGTGTGCAATTCCAGCATGCCTCGGTCTCGCCGTCCGCCTCCCCGTCGCGCCGTTTATTGGTGGACGGGGGAGCTGGCGGCGCTTCGGGCCGAGTGCGTGGAGGCCAGGAGGGCCTTCACGCGGAGTCGGCGGCGCGCCAGCCGATGTCAGGCGGAGGAGGACCGCCTCTACGCCTCTTACGTAGAGGCAAAGACGGTCCTCAAGTCGGCAATGTGCGCCGCCGAAGACTCGGCAAAGGCCGAGATGCTGGAGGGCCTCGATAGGGATCCGTTTGGGAGGCCATATAAGTTGGCGCGGAGCCAGCTGCGCCCTTATGGCCCCCCACTAACGGAGACCCTAGAGCCGGCGTTGCTGGATGGGGTGGTTCGGTCACTGTTTCCGCGCAGGACCGAATTCACCCCACCAACGATGAACCCCCCACTGGGGGGGGTGGCGGCTTCGCCGGCGGAGGAGGTCCCTCCGGTTTCGGTGGAGGAATTCGGCGCGGGGGTTCTTTCCCTCCGCGCGAAAAAGACGGCCCCTGGACCGGATGGCGTCCCCGCACGGGTGGTGGCCATCGCGGCGTCCCTAATGGAGCAGAGGTTTCGGGACCTCTTCAGCGCGTGCCTGACGGCTGGGAGGTTCCCGAAACTATGGAAGGAGGGGCAGCTTTGCCTGCTCCGCAAGGAGGGACGCCCGGTGGACTCCCCCTCGGCATACCGGCCCATCGTTCTGCTCGATGAGGTCGGTAAACTGTTCGAGGGGATCCTCGC
Organism: Pseudoips prasinana; assembly: GCA_951640165.1. Classification (NCBI taxonomy): domain Eukaryota; kingdom Metazoa; phylum Arthropoda; class Insecta; order Lepidoptera; family Nolidae; genus Pseudoips; species Pseudoips prasinana. Next base: position 40,057,213 of record OX621241.1, read on the forward strand.
CACCCGGCTTAACAGCCACTTGCGGGAGGTAGGGCCGGACCTGTCGGACGCCCAGTTCGGGTTTCGACAAGGGCGTTCGACGGTCGACGCGGTGGCCCTACTCAGGGGCCACGTTCAGGAGGCGGTCGAGGCTGGGGACGGAGTGTTGGCGGTGTCGTTCGACATCGCCAACGCGTTCAACTCCGTGCCCCACTCGACCATATTGGAGGCACTCCGGTACCACGGAGTGCCCCAATATCTGCGGGCGATCCTGGCCAACTACCTGGAGGACCGGGAGGTCCTCCTGGCGGACAGGACGGCCAGGATCAGGCGCTACGGCGCGGAGTCCGGTGTTCCACAGGGTTCGGTGCTAGGGCCCCTCTTGTGGAACATCGGATTCGATTGGCTGCTGCGCGGCACCCTCCTCCAGGGCACGAGTGTCATCTGCTACGCGGATGACACTCTCCTCGTTGCCCGGGGGAGGGACTTTGGAGAGGCGGCCTGTCTGGCCTCGGCTGGCGGATCCTTAGTGGCAGGTAGGATCCGCCAGCTCGGTTTGAGGGTAGCGCTGAACAAGACCGAGGCCGTGTTCTTTCACGGGCCTCGGCAGCGCTGCCCTCCTGACGCCCACATCGTGGTGGAGGGCGTCCGGATAGGGGTCGGGGCCCAGATGAAGTATCTGGGCCTCGTGCTGGACAGCAGGTGGCGCTTCGGCCCGCACTTTAGCGGGCTGTCGACGCGCCTGCTGAAAGCCGCGGACGCCCTCTCATGGCTCCTCCCAAACCTGGGAGGGCCCAAGGAGCGATGCCGGCGCCTCTATGCCGGCATCCTCAAGAGCATGGCCCTATATGGGGCACCCATCTGGGCGGACTCCCTCCATAGGAGGGAGAATGCAACCGCCATCCGCAGGCCCCAACGGGCCATTGCACAGCGGGTGGCGAGGGCCTACCGCTCAGTGGGCTTTGCGGCGGCGTGCGCTCTGGCCGGCACCCCTCCCTGGGAATTGGAGGCATGGGTGCTCGCCAGAGTGTACGAATGGGCGGCGCGGCGTAGGGCGCTGGGTGAGCGCCCCGCCGCGCAAGAGCGGGATGCCGTGCGGCGGGAGGCGAGGGACGCAATCGTCCTCCACTGGACACGGGACCTCGCCTCCGCCACATTTGGACGCCGGACGTTGGACGCGCTCGGTCCAGTCCTGCGGGACTGGCTCGAGCGATCCCACGGTTTCCTCTCTTTCCGTCTGGTGCAGGTGTTGTCCGGGCATGGTTGTTTCGGAACGCACCTGCATCGGATCCAGAGGGAGGAGACCCCGGCGTGCCACGACTGTGGAGCCGCGGAGGACACGGCGCAGCACACCCTCGAGGTGTGCCCAGCCTGGGCTGAGCTGCGCCGTGCCCTGACTGATGTGGTCGGGCAGGACCTCTCGCTTCCCAGTGTGGTCAACTCCATGCTGGGGAGTGAGGAGGCTTGGGCGGCGGTTGCCTCCTTTTGCGAGAATGTCATGTCGCAAAAGGAGGCGGCGGAGCGCGCGCGGGAGGATGATCCTCTCGCGCCGCCGCTCCGCAGGCGGAGAAGGGGTGGGAGACGGCGGTTGTACGATCGTCGCCTCCCTCCTTCTGGTGGTGATTAGCGGGCGACAGGCGCGGGGGCGCCTTCGCTCGCATTGCACCAATCACCACCCTCGTCGGGCGGGAACGGCCGAGCACTCACGGTCGTTCCCGGGCCCCTCCACTAAGGGAGGGGCGTGCGGGCCCCGCTGTAAAGGCGGGCGGTCGTCGGTGGGGGACTGGACGTAAAGGCTGTGCCGGTTTCCCAGTCCTCCTCCAAATAGACGATGCGGGAGTGCCGCTGGGTTATTTTAGTGGGTATGCCGGAGTAGCCGGAGAGTCCCACATAACCCGCCCATCCCCCAATGGGCGGGTATGCGTAACGCATTTTTTCCCAGCGCAAACAAAAAAAAAAAAAAAAAAAAAAAAAAAAAAGGTTAGGTTAGGTTGGGGAGGGGAACCACCCCACAGTGCTTGCGTCCACGTCGCGTTCCCCGGAAACGTCCCAGTTCTGACCACCGTAACGGAGTGGCAGACTGGGTACGGCTAAAGTGCACTGTGCATCGTAGCGATCTTATTGCCGTGACAGCTACGAATCTTGTTTTGTTCGAAATGCCGAAACCTGCGCGGGATGCCCTCGGGCATTTTGTGAAAAAAGGCCCTTCTCAGGGCCAACCCAAAGGCCCTTCTCAGGGCCAACCCAAAGGCCCTTCTCAGGGCCAACGCGACGCTGAAGCGTCGAAGGAAGGCAGCGCCTTCTACGGCGGGAGGGAGGGCGATTTGTCGGACTCCGACATTGAGTCCGTTGGGTCGGATGCCAGTGCGATGGCGATCGAGGATCCTCGATCGCGATCGGCATCTAGGAAGCGGAGCTTCCTAAAAGTCGTGTCCGATGGGTCCTCGGGCTCAGGTTCAGCGAAGGGGCCCGGAAGGAGGGTCAAGTCCAGAAAGGCGACGACAGCGGCAGACACCCACGACGTGGGTCTAGCCGACGCCCAACGCGAGTTGGACCTGGCAAGGCGGGAACAGCTCCAGCAAGAGCTGGAGGAGCGGGTAGCGGCCAAGGAAGAACGGGCGCGCGTCACCCGTGCCAAGTCCGGGTACGGTGCGTCCAGCGTGCTGTACTCGGACCACTCCCTGGCCGAACTGAAGAGGATGGCCTTGGAGGACGAGGAGGCGATCGCGGAGGTCGCCGCCAAGTCCTCGCATCTGAAGGGGACTTTCCAGAAGTCCCTCAGATGCCGGGCCGCCAGCATGCGTGGCATCGTCGCGGAGCTGGTGGACCGCAAGGCCAGCGATGAAACGCGGCAACTGCAGGCGAAGGTAGATCGCCTGCAGTCGGAGGTCAGCCAGCTGCACCTGAAGCTGGCTGAAGCCACGGCCCGGCCGTCGCAAGCCGAGCCCAGACCTGCGGCAGAGGTCCTCGCTCCCTCCTCCGGCCTGGAGGAAATCCTCCGCAAGGCTATGGCGGAGCAGAGGACATTTGTTAGAGCCTGCCTAGCGGGCATCGAGGACCGGCTCCTGCCGGAGAAACGCCTCCGACCGCCGCTTGCAGCGGACAAGAGGCGAGAGGAGCCGGTGCCCACCTCACAGAGGGAGGACGCCCTTCTCCCTTCGACCACCCCGACCAACCAGCAGGGCTGGACGAGGGTGGTCGGCAAGGGGAAGGGCAAGGGCAAAAAGACGGCAGCTGCCGTCCCTGCCGTTCCCGCCACCACCACTCCCAGCCAGTCGCGGCCAGCTGGGAAAGGGAAGGGGAAGGGGAAGAGCACCCCTCCAGCCCCAGCCGTCTCCGCCACCACCCCTGCCGGTCAGTCGTCAACTGGCAAGGGAAAGGGGAAGGGTTCGCCCCCAGCCGGTGCTAAGAGGAACCTAGTTCCTCCCAAGACCGCGGCCGTCGTGGTGACGCTCACCGCAGAGGCCGCGGAGCGGGGTGAGACGTACGCGTCCATGTTGGTGCGGGCGCGTGCCAATGCCGATCCCACCAAACTGGGAATCGGCAAAGTCTCATGCCGCAAGACACAGGCTGGGGCTCGTATATTCGAGTTCCCTGGTGCGGAGGGCGGCAAAAACGCGGACCTCTTCGCAGCTAAGCTGCAAGAGGTCATCGCAGACTCGGCGAAGGTGGCCAGGCCGGTAAAGTCGGCGGCCATTGAGGTGACGGATCTCGACGACTCCGTCACCAAGGAGGAGGTGGTGGCAGCAATCGTAGCCATAGGGGGCTGCGAAGTCGCAGCGGTACAAGGCGGGGGCATCAGGCCCGGGCGCGGCGGCATGGGCGCAATTCGCCTGGAGTGCCCAGTCGCCGCTGCCAAAGCCGTCCTCGAGAAGGGACGGCTCGCCGTCGGGTTCAGCTCGGGTGCGGTCCGGGCACTTGAGGACCAGCCTTTGCGGTGCTACAAGTGCTTCGGAATCGGCCACACCCGAGCCCTCTGTCCGTCCAGTGTCGACAGGACGGACAGCTGCTACCGCTGCGGCAAGGAGGGGCACAAAGCCGCCTCCTGCAAGGCCGCCACGCCGCACTGCGTGGTATGTGCCGCCAGTGGCCGCCCAGCGGGCCACATCATGAAGGGGAGGAATTGTAGTCCTCCCCTTAAGAAGGGCAAGGAACAGGCGCTGACCCGGCCTGTCGCTGCCACCGCCGTCCCAGTGGCTGGGACCTCGGCGGCCGTGGAGGAGAGGGGTGCGATGTCCGATTAATGGGAGTCGAACATCGCATCCTCCAGGCGAACACCAACCACTGCAGAGCGGCACAGGATCTGCTGATGCAGACTGTGGCCGAGTGGTTGGTGGACGTGGCGGTGGTCGCCGAGCCGTACTCGGTGCCTGGCCGTTGGCTGGGTGACCGGGACGGCTTGGTGGCGTTGGTGTCGCGGCCTGCCACGGACTCTCCTCCCCTCTCGCTTTTAGAGAGGGGTCCGGGATACGTGGCCGCCGCGTGGGGAGAAATAGCCCTGGTCGGGGTCTATTTCTCCCCAAACCGCCCTCTAAGGGACTTCGAGAATTTTCTCGAAGTCCTTACGGCAGTCGTCGGGAGGGCGGCACCACGTCAGGTCGTCGTAATGGGCGACCTGAACGCCAAGTCGGTGGCCTGGGGCAACCCGGCGGCGTCGTGCAACGTCCGGGGGCGCGCCGCCGAATTTTGGTCGGCTTCGTGCGGCGTGTCCCTCCTGAACAGGGGGGATGTTCACACGTGTGTGCGGCAACGGGGAGGGTCAGTGGTGGACGTATCGTTCGCCACCCCCGTGCTAGCCGCCCGCGTCGTGAACTGGCGGGTGGAGATGGTGGAGACCCTGTCGGACCACCGATATGTGCGGTTCGACATCTCCACCCAGAGCCCGCGGGGGATGGCCCGCTCGGGCCAATCTCCCTTCCCGCGGTGGGCTCTCACCCGCCTGGACCGGGAGGCAGCCCTGGAGGCAGCGTTCCTCGAGGACTGGCTCTCGCCCCCTGTGCAGGGCACGGACGTCGACGCCGCAGCGGTTCGGCTCCGGGGGTCCCTGACCGAGGTGTGCAACTCGAGCATGCCTCGGTCTCGCCGTCCGCCTCCCCGTCGCGCCGTTTATTGGTGGACGGCGGAGCTGGCGGCGCTCCGGGCCGCATGCGTGGAGGCCAGGAGGGCCTACACGCGGAGTCGGCGGCGCACCAGCCGATGTCAGGCGGAGGAGGACCGCCTCTACGACTCTTACGTAGAGGCAAAGACGGTCCTCAAGACGGCAATGTGCGCCGCCGAGGACTCGGCGAAGGCCGAGATGCTGGAGATCCTCGACAGGGATCCGTTTGGGAGGCCATATAAGCTGGCGCGGAGCCAGCTTCGCCCTTATGGCCCCCCACTAACGGAGACCCTAGAGCCGGCGTTGCTGGATGGGGTGGTTCGGTCGCTGTTTCCGCGCAGGACCGAATTCACCCCACCAACGATGAACCCCCCACTGGGGGGGGTGGTGGCTTCGCTGGCGGAGGAGGTCCCTCCGGTTTCAGCGGAGGAATTTGGCGCGGGGGTTCTTTCCCTCCGCGCGAAGAAGACGGCCCCTGGACCGGATGGCGTCCCCGCACGGGTGGTGGCCATCGCGGCGTCCCTCATGGAGCAGAGGTTTCGGGACCTCTTCAGCGCGTGTCTGACGGCTGGGAGGTTCCCGAAACTATGGAAGGAGGGGCAGCTTTGCCTGCTCCGGAAGGAGGGACGCCCGGTGGACTCCCCCTCGGCATACCGGCCCATCGTTCTGCTCGATGAGGTCGGTAAACTGTTCGAGGGGATCCTCGCCACCCGGCTTAACAGCCATTTGCGGGAGGTAGGGCCGGACCTGTCGGACGCCCAGTTCGGCTTTCGACAGGGGCGTTCGACGGTCGACGCGGTGGCCCTACTCAGGGGCCAGGTGCGGGAGGCGGTCGAGGCTGGGGACGGAGTGTTGGCGGTGTCGTTCGACATCGCCAACGCGTTCAACTCCGTGCCCCACTCGACCATATTGGAGGCACTCCGGTACCACGGAGTGCCCCAATATCTGCGGGTGATCCTGGCCAACTACCTGGAGGACCGGGAGGTCCTCCTGGCGGACAGGACGGCCAGGATCAGGCGCTACGGCGCGGAGTCCGGTGTTCCACAGGGTTCGGTGCTAGGGCCCCTCTTGTGGAACATCGGATTCGATTGGCTGCTGCGCGGCACCCTCCTCCAGGGCACGAGTGTCATCTGCTACGCGGATGACACTCTCCTCGTTGCCCGGGGGAGGGATTTTAGGGAGGCGGCCTGTCTGGCCTCAGCTGGCGGATCCTTAGTGGCAGGTAGGATCCGCCAGCTTGGTTTGAGGGTGGCGCTGAACAAGACCGAGGCCGTGTTCTTTCACGGGCCTCGGCAGCGCTGCCCTCCTGACGCCCACATTGTGGTGGAGGGCGTCCGGATAGGGGTCGGGGCCCAGATGAAGTATCTGGGCCTCGTGCTGGACAGCAGGTGGCGCTTCGGCCCGCACTTCAGCGGGCTGTCGACGCGCCTGCTGAAAGCCGCGGACGCCCTCTCATGGCTCCTCCCAAACCTGGGAGGGCCCAAGGAGCGATGCCGGCGCCTCTATGCCGGCATCCTCAAGAGTATGGCCCTGTATGGGGCACCCATCTGGGCGGACTCCCTCCACAGGAGGGAGAATGCAACCGCCATCCGCAGGCCCCAACGGGCCATTGCACAGCGGGTGGCGAGAGCCTACCGCTCAGTGGGCTTCGCGGCGGCGTGCGCTCTGGCCGGCACCCCTCCCTGGGAATTGGAGGCATGGGTGCTCGCCAGAGTGTACGAATGGGCGGCGCGGCGTAGGGCGCTGGGTGAGCGCCCCGCCGCGCAAGAGCGGGATGCCGTGCGGCGGGAGGCGAGGGACGCAATCGTCCTACACTGGACACGGGACCTCGCCTCCGCCACATTTGGACGCCGGACGCTGGACGCGCTCGGTCCAGTCCTGCGGGACTGGCTCGAGCGCCCCCACGGTTTCCTCTCTTTCCGTCTGGTGCAGGTGTTGTCCGGGCATGGCTGCTTCGGAACGCACCTGCATCGGATCCAGAGGGAGGAAACCCCGGCGTGCCACGACTGTGGAGCCGCGGAGGACACGGCGCAGCACACCCTCGAGGTGTGCCCAGCCTGGGCTGAGCTGCGCCGTGCCCTGACAGATGTGGTCGGAATGGACCTCTCACTTCCCAGTGTGGTGAACTCCATGCTGGGGAGTGAGGAGGCTTGGGCGGCGGTTGCCTCCTTTTGCGAGAATGTCATGTCGCAAAAGGAGGTGGCGGAGCGCGCGCGGGAGGACGATCCTCTCGCGCCACCTCTCCGCAGGCGAAGGAGGGGTGGGAGAAGGCGGTTGTACGACCGTCGCCTCCCACCCTCTGGTGGTGATTAGCGGGCGATAGGCGCGGGGGCGCCTTCGCTCGCATTGCACAAATCGCCACCATCGTCGGGCGGGAACGGCCGAGCACTCACGGTCGTTCCCGGGCCCCTCCACTTAGGGAGGGGCGTGCGGGCCCCGCTGTAAAGGCGGGCGGTCGTCGGTGGGGGACTGGACGTAAAGGCTGTGCCGGTTTCCCAGTCCTCCTCCACACAGACGATGCGGGAGTGCCGCTGGGTTATTTTAGTGGGTATGCCGGGCTAGCCGGAGAGTCCCACATAACCCGTCCATCCCCCAATGGGCGGGTATGCGTAACGCATTTTTTCCCAGCGCAAACAAAAAAAAAAAAAAAGGTTAGGTTGGGGAGGGGAACCACCCCACAGTGCTTGCGTCCACGTCGCGTTCCCCGGAAACGTCCCAGTCCTGACCACCGTAACGGAGTGGCAGGCTGGGTACGGCTAAAGTGCACTGTGCATCGTAGCGATCTTATTGCCTTGAGAGCTACGTACTTGTCGGAAATGCCAAAACAACCGCGGGATGCCCTCGGGCATTTCATTAGAAAAGGCCCTTCTCAGGGCCAACCCAAAGGCCCTTCTCAGGGCCAACCCAAAGGCCCTTCTCAGGGCCAACCAAAAGGCCCTTCTCAGGGCCAACGCGACGCTTCCTTAGCGTCGGATGAAGGGAGGACCTTCTACGGAGGGAGAGTGGACTCATTGACGGACTCCGACAATGAGTCCATTGCGTCGGATGTGATGGTGATCGAGGCTTCTCGGTCGCGATCGGCATCGGGAAAACGAAAGGCGTACCTCAGGCACGGCTCGGATGGATCCTCGGCCTCGGGTTCCGAAAAGAACAAACCGAAGGCCAAAAAGTCGACAAAAGAGGCGGACACCCACAACGTGGGTTTGGCAGACGCCCAACGCCAGTTGAACCTGGCTCAGCGGGAGCAGCTCCAACAGGAGCTGGAGGAGAAGGTTGCGGCCAACGAGGAACGGGCGCGCGTCGCCCGTGCCAAATCCAGCTACGGTGCGTCCCGCGTCCTGTACGCGGACCACTCCTTAGCCGAATTAGAAAAGATGGCCTTGGAGGACGAGGAGGTGATCGTGGAGGTCGCCGCCAAGTCCTCGCATTTGAAGGGGACGTTCCAGAAGTCCCTCAAATGCCGGGCCGCCAGCATGCGTGGCATCGTCGCGGAGCTGGTGGACCGCAAGGCCAGCGACGAAACGCGGCAACTGCAGGCGAAGGTAGATCGCCTGCAGTCGGAGGTCAGCCAGCTGCACATGAAGCTGGCTGAAGCCACGGCCCGGCCATCCCAAGCCGAGCCCAGACCTGCGGCAGAGGGCCTTGCCTCCTCCTCCGGCCTTGAAGATGTCCTCCGCAGGGTCATGGCAGAGGAGAGGGCCTTCGTCAGATCCTGTCTGGCGGGTATAGAGGGCCGGCTCTTGCCGGAGAAACGCCTCCGACCGCCACTTGCGGCGGACAAGAGGCGACAGGAGCCGGTGCCTACCTCCCAGACGGAGGACGCCCTTCTACCTTCGACCACCCCGACCAACCAGCAGGGCTGGACGAAGGTGGTCGGTAAGGGGAAGGGCAAGGGCAAAAGGACGGCAGCTGTCGTCCCTGCCGTCCCCGCCACCACCACTCCCAGCCAGTCGTCTGCGACTGGCAAAGGAAAAGGGAAGGGGAAGGGGAAGAGCACCCCTCCAGCCCCAGCCGTCTCCGCCACCACCCCTGCCGGTCAGTCGTCGACTGGCAAGGGAAAGGGGAAGGGTTCGCCCCCAGCCGGTGCCAAGAGGAACCTATTTCCTCCCAAGACCGCGGCCGTCGTGGTGACGCTCACCACAAAGGCCGCGGAGCGGGGTGAGACGTACGCGTCCATAATGGTGCGGGCGCGTGCAAATGCCGATCCCACCAAATTGGGGATCGGTAAAGTCTCATGCCGCCAGACACAGGCTGGGGCCCGAATCTTCGAGTTCCCGGGTGCCGAGGGCGGGAAGAACGCTGACCTCTTCGCAGCAAAGCTGCAAGAGGTCATTGCGGACGACGCGAAGGTGGCCAGGCCGGTTAAGTCGGCGGCCTTCGAGGTGACGGACCTAGACGACTCCGTCACCAAGGAGGAGGTGGTAGCGGCGGTCGCAGCCATAGGTGGCTGCGCAGTCGCAGCGGTGCAGGGCGGGGGCATCAGGCCCGGGCGCGGCGGCATGGGCGCAATTCGCCTGGAGTGCCCAGTCGCCGCTGCCAAAGCCGTCCTCGAGAAGGGACGGCTCGCCGTCGGGTTCAGCTCGGCGGCGGTCCGGGCCCTTGAAGTCCCGCCGCTGAGGTGTTACCGGTGCTTCGGCATCGGTCACACCCGGGCCCTCTGTCCGTCCAGTGTCGACAGGACGGACAGCTGCTACCGCTGCGGCAAGGAGGGGCACAAAGCCGCCTCCTGCGAGGCCACCGCACCGCACTGCGCGGTGTGTGCCGCCAGTGGCCGCCCTGCGGGCCACATTATGAAGGGGAGGAATTGTATTCCTCCCCTTAAGAAGGGCAAAGCGCAGGCGCCGACCCGGCCTGTCGCTGCCACCGCCACCCCAGTAGCTGGGACCTCGGCGGCTGTGGAGGAGGAGGGTGTGATGTCCGATTAATGGGTAGAGTCGGACATCGCATCCTCCAGGCGAACACCAACCACTGCAGAGCGGCCCAGGATCTGCTGATGCAGACTGTGGCCGAGTGGTTGGTGGACGTGGCGGTGGTCGCCGAGCCGTACTCGGTGCCTGGCCGTTGGCTGGGTGACCGGGACGGCTTGGTGGCGTTGGTGTCGCGGCCTGCCACGGACTCCCCTCCCCTCTCGCTTTTAGAGAGGGGTCCGGGATACGTGGCCGCCGCGTGGGGAGAAATAGCCCTGGTCGGGGTCTATTTCTCCCCAAACCGCCCTCTAAGGGACTTCGAGAATTTTCTCGAAGTCCTTACGGCAGTCGTCGGGAGGGCGGCACCACGTCAGGTCGTCGTAATGGGCGACCTGAACGCCAAGTCGGTGGCCTGGGGCAACCCGGCGGCGTCGTGCAACGTCCGGGGGCGCGCCGCCGAATTTTGGTCGGCTTCGTGCGGCGTGTCCCTCCTGAACAGGGGGGATGTTCACACGTGTGTGCGGCAACGGGGAGGGTCAGTGGTGGACGTATCGTTCGCCACCCCCGTGCTAGCCGCCCGCGTCGTGAACTGGCGGGTGGAGATGGTGGAGACCCTGTCGGACCACCGATATGTGCGGTTCGACATCTCCACCCAGAGCCCGCGGGGGATGGCCCGCTCGGGCCAATCTCCCTTCCCGCGGTGGGCTCTCACCCGCCTGGACCGGGAGGCAGCCCTGGAGGCAGCGTTCCTCGAGGACTGGCTCTCGCCCCCTGTGCAGGGCACGGACGTCGACGCCGCAGCGGTTCGGCTCCGGGGGTCCCTGACCGAGGTGTGCAACTCGAGCATGCCTCGGTCTCGCCGTCCACCTCCCCGTCGCGCCGTTTATTGGTGGACGGCGGAGCTGGCGGCGCTCCGGGCCGCGTGCGTGGAGGCCAGGAGGGCCTACACGCGGAGTCGGCGGCGCACCAGCCGATGTCAGGCGGAGGAGGACCGCCTCTACGCCTCTTACGTAGAGGCAAAGACGGTCCTCAAGTTGGCAATGTGCGCCGCCGAGGACTCGGCAAAGGCCGAGATGCTGGAGGGCCTCGACAGGGATCCGTTTGGGAGGCCGTATAAGCATGCGCGGAGCCAGCTGCGCCCTTACGGTCCCCCATTAGCGGAGACCCTAGAGCCGGCGTTGCTGGATGGGGTGGTTCGGTCACTGTTTCCGCGCAGGACCGACTTCACCCCACCAACGATGAACCCCCCACTGAGGGGGTGGTGGCTTCGCCGGAGGAGGAGGTCCCTCCAGTGTCAGTGGAGGAACTTCGCGCGGGGGTTCTGTCCCTCCGCGCGAAGAAGACGGCCCCTGGACCGGATGGTGTCCCCGCACGGGTGGTGGCCATCGCGGCGTCCCTCATGGAGGAGAGGTTTCGGGACCTCTTCAGCGCGTGCCTGACGGCTGGGAGGTTCCCGAAGATCTGGAAGGAGGGGCAGCTTTGCCTGCTCCGGAAGGAGGGACGCCCGGTGGACTCCCCCTCGGCATACCGGCCCATCGTTCTGCTCGATGAGGTCGGTAAATTGTTCGAGGGGATCATCGCCACCCGGCTCAATAGCCAGTTGCGGGAGGTAGGGCCAGACCTGTCGGACGCCCAGTTCGGGTTTCGACAGGGGCGTTCGACGGTCGACGCGGTGGCCCTACTCAGGGGCCAAGTGCAGGAGGCGGTTGGGGCTGGGGACGGAGTGTTGGCGGTATCGTTTGACATCGCCAACGCCTTCAACTCCGTGCCCCACACAACCATATTGGAGGCACTCCGGTACCACGGAGTGCCCCAATATCTGCGGGTGATCCTGGCCAACTACCTGGAGGACCGGGAGGTCCTCCTGGCGGACAGGACGGCCAGGATCAGGCGCTACGGCGCGGAATCCGGTGTTCCACAAGGCTCGGTGCTAGGGCCCCTCTTGTGGAACATCGGATTCGATTGGCTCCTGCGGGGCACCCTCCTCCAGGGCACGAGTGTCATCTGCTACGCGGATGACACTCTCCTCGTTGCCCGGGGGAGGGAATTTAGGGAGGCGGCCTGTCTGGCCTCAGCTGGCGGATCCTTAGTGGCAGGCAGGATCCGCCAGCTTGGTTTGAGGGTGGCGCTGAACAAGACCGAGGCCGTGTTCTTTCACGGGCCTCGGCAGCGCTGCCCTCCTGACGCCCACATCGTGGTGGAGGGCGTCCGGATAGGGGTCGGGGCCCAGATGAAGTATCTGGGCCTCGTGCTGGACAGCAGGTGGCGCTTCGGCCCGCACTTCAGCGGGCTGTCGACGCGCCTGCTGAAAGCCGCGGACGCCCTCTCGTGGCTCCTCCCAAACCTCGGAGGGCCCAAGGAGCGATGCCGGCGCCTCTATGCCGGCATCCTCAAGAGCATGGCCCTTTACGGGGCACCCATCTGGGCGGACTCCCTCCACAGGAGGGAGAATGCAACCGCCATCCGCAGGCCCCAACGGGCCATTGCACAGCGGGTGGCGAGAGCCTACCGCTCAGTGGGCTTTGCGGCGGCGTGCGCTCTGGCCGGCACCCCTCTCTGGGAATTGGAGGCATGGGTGCTCGCCAGAGTGTACGAATGGGTGGCGCGGCGTAGGGCGCTAGGTGAGCGCCCCGCCGCGCAAGAGCGGGAGGCCGTGCGGCGGGAGGCGAGGGACGCCATCGTCCTGCACTGGGAACGGGACCTCGCCTCCGCCACTTTTGGGCGCCGGACGCTGGACGCGCTCGGTCCAGTCCTGCGGGAATGGCTCGTGCGCCCCCACGGTTTCCTCTCGTTCCGTCTAGTGCAGGTGTTGTCCGGACATGGCTGTTTCGGAACGCACCTGCACCGGATTCGGAGGGAGGAAACCCCGGCGTGCCACGACTGTGGAGCCGCGGAGGACACGGCGCAGCACACCCTCGAGGTGTGCCCAGCCTGGGCTGAGCTGCGCCGTGCCCTGACCGATGTAGTCGGATTGGACCTCTCACTTCCCAGTGTGGTGAACTCCATGCTGGGGGGTGAGGAGGCTTGGGCGGCGGTTGCCTCCTTTTGCGAGAATGTCATGTCGCAAAAGGAGGCGGCGGAGCGCGCGCGGGAGGATGATCCTCTTGCGCCGCCGCTCCGCAGGCGAAGAAGGGGTGGGAGACGGCGGTTGTACGATCGTCGCCTCCCTCCTTCTGGTGGTGATCACCACCCTCGTCGGGCGGGAACGGCCGAGCACTCACGGTCGTTCCCGGGCCCCTCCACTTTGGGAGGGGCGTGCGGGCCCCGCTGTAAAGGCGGGCGGTCGTCGGTGGGGGACTGGACGTAAAGGCTGTGCCGGTTTCCCAGTCCTCCTCCACACAGACGATGCGGGAGTGCCGCTGGGTTATTTTAGTGGGTATGCCGGGCTAGCCGGAGAGTCCCACATAACCCGTCCATCCCCCAATGGGCGGGTATGCGTAACGCATTTTTTCCCAGCGCAAACAAAAAAAAAAAAAAAAAAAAATAAAAAAAAAAAAAAAAAAAAAAAGGTTAGGTTGGGGAACCACCCCACAGTGCTTGCGTCCACGTCGCGTTCCCCGGAAACGTCCCAGTTCTGACCACCGTAACGGAGTGGCAGACTGGGTACGGCTAAAGTGCACTGTGCTTCGTAGCGAACAACTGCCTTGCGTGCTACGAATACTGCTTTGTTTGCTATGCCAAAACCAGCGCGGGATGCCCTCGGGCATTTTGTGAAAAAAGGCCCTTCTCAGGGCCAACCCAAAGGCCCTTCTCAGGGCCAACCCAAAGGCCCTTCTCAGGGCCAACCCAAAGGCCCTTCTCAGGGCCAACCAAAAGGCCCTTCTCAGGGCCACCGCGACGCATCAGCGTCGGAGGAAGGCAGGGCCTTCTATGGCGGGAGGGAGGGCGATTTGTCGGACTCCGAAATTGAGTTCTTCGAATCGGACGCCGATTCCATGGTGTTGGAGGATTCGCGATCGAGATCCGCGTCCCGAAAGCGGAAGTCCTTTTTAAAGGACGGGTCCGATGGATCCTCGGCTTCAGGTTCTGCAAAGAAGAAACCGAAGGCTAAGAAGCCGGCAATAGTGGCAGATACCCACGAGGTGGGTTTAGCGGACGCCCAGCGCGAGCTGGACCTAATCAGGCGGGAGCGGCTCCAACATGACCTGGAGGAGCAGGTTGTGGCCAGGGAGGAACGTGCGCGCGCCGCCCGTGCCAAGTCCGGGTACGGGGCGTCCCGCGTCCAGTACGCGGACCACTCCCTGGCCGAACTGGAGCGGATGGCTTTGGAGGACGAGGAGGTGATCATCGAGGTCGCCACCAAGTCCTCCCACCTAAAAGGGACTTTTCAGAAGTCCCTTAAATGCCGGGCCGCGAGCATGCGAGGCATCGTCGCGGAGCTGGTCGATCGCAAGGCCAGCGACGAGACGCGGCAACTGCAGGCGAGAGTGGATCGCCTGCAGTCGGAGGTGAGCCAGCTTCACCTGAAGCTGGCTGAAGCCACGGCCCGGCCATCCCAAGCCGAGCCCAGACCTGCGGAAGAGGGCTTCGCCCCCCACTCCGGCCTTGAGGATATCCTCCGCAAGGTCATGGCGGAGGAGAGGTCATTTGTCCGCGCCTGCCTGGCAGGCATTGAGGACCGGCTCTTGCCGGCGAAAGTCGTCCGACCGCCGCTTGCGGCGGACAGGAGGCGAGAGGAGCCGGTGCCTACCTCTCAGAGGGAGGACGCCCTTCTGCCTTCCACCACCCCGACCAACCAGCAGGGCTGGACGAAGGTGGTCGGTAAGGGGAAGGGCAAGGGCAAAGGGACGGCAGCTGTCGTCCCTGCCGTTCCCGCCACCACCACTCCCAGCCAGTCGCAGCCGACTGGCAAAGGGAAAGGGAAGGGGAAGGGGAAGAGAACCCCTCCAGCCCCAGCCGTCCCCACCACCACCCCTGCTGGTCAGTCGACCGGCACGGGAAAGGGGAAAGGGAAGAGTTCCCCCCAGCCGGTGCCAAGAGGAACCTGGTTCCTCCCAAAACCGCAGCCGTCGTGATGACGCTCACCGCGGAGGCTGCGGAGCGGGGCGAGACATACGCGTCCGTAATGTTGCGGGCGCGTGCCAATGCCGATCCAACCAAACTGGGGATCGGCAAAGTCTCGTGCCGCCGGACACAGGCTGGGGCTCGTATCTTCGAGTTCCCCGGTGCTGAGGGCGGGAAACACGCCGACCTCTTCGCAGCTAAGCTGCAAGAGGTCATTGCGGACGCGGCGAAGGTGGCCAGGCCGGTGAAGTCGGCGGCCATCGAGGTGACGGATCTGGACGACTCCGTCACCAAGGAGGAGGTGGTGGCAGCAGTCGCAGCCATTGGGGGCTGCACAGTCGCAGCGGTACAGGGCGGGGGCATCAGGCCCGGGCGTGGCGGCATGGGCACTATTCGCCTAGAGTGCCCAGTCGCCGCTGCCAAAGCCGTCCTTGAAAAGGGACGGCTAGCCGTCGGCTTCAGCTCGGGTGCGGTCCGGGCACTTGAGGCCCAGCCGCTGAGGTGCTACAAGTGCTTCGGCATTGGCCACACCCGAGCCCTCTGTCCATCCACTGTCGACAGGACGGACAGTTGTTACCGCTGCGGCAAGGAGGGCCACAAGTCCGCCTCCTGCATGGCCGCCGCACCGCACTGCGCAGTTTGTGCCGCCAGTGGCCGCCCTGCGGGCCATATAATGAAGGGGAGGAATTGCAGTCCTCCCCTTAAGAAGGGCAAAGTTCAGGCGCCGACCCGGCCTGTCGCTGCCACCGCCACCCCAGTAGCTGGGACCTCAGCGGCTGTGGAGGAGGAGGGTGCGATGTTCGATTAATGGGTAGAGTCGAACATCGCATCCTCCAGGCGAACACCAACCACTGCAGAGCGGCCCAGGATCTGCTGATGCAGACTGTGGCCGAGTGGTTGGTGGACGTGGCGGTGGTCGCCGAGCCGTACTCGGTGCCTGGTCGTTGGCTGGGTGATCGAGACGGCTTGGTGGCGTTGGTGTCGCGGCCTGCCACGGACTCCCCTCCCCTCTCGCTTTTAGAGAGGGGTCCGGGATACGTGGCCGCCGTGTGGGGAGAAATAGCCCTGGTCGGGGTCTATTTCTCCCCAAACCGCCCTCTAAGGGACTTCGAGAATTTTCTCGAGGTCCTTACGGCAGTCGTCGGGAGGGCGGCACCACGTCAGGTCGTAGTGTTGGGCGACCTGAACGCCAAGTCGGTGGCCTGGGGCAACCCAGCGGCGTCCTGCAACGTCCGGGGGCGCGCCGTCGAATTTTGGGCGGCCTCGTGCGGCGTGTCCCTGCTAAACAGGGGGGATGTTCAGACGTGTGTGCGGCAACAGGGAGGGTCAGTGGTGGACGTGTCGTTCGCCACCCCTGTGCTAGCCACACGCGTCGTGAACTGGCGGGTGGAGATGGTGGAGACCCTGTCGGACCACCGATATGTGCGGTTCGACATCTCCACCCAGAGCCCGCGGGGGATGGCCCGCTCGGGCCAATCTCCCTTCCCGCGGTGGGCTCTCACCCGCCTGGACCGGGAGGCAGCCCTGGAGGCAGCGTTCCTCGAGGACTGGCTCTCGCCCCCTGTGGAGGGCACGGACGTGGACGCCGCAGCGGTTAGGCTGCGGGGGTCCCTGACCGAGGTGTGCAACTCCAGCATGCCTCGGTCTCGCCGTCCGCCTCCCCGTCGCGCCGTTTATTGGTGGACGGTGGAGCTGGCGGGGCTCCGGGCCGCGTGCGTGGAGGCCAGGAGGGCCTACACGCGGAGTCGGCGGCGCACCAGCCGATGTCAGACTGAAGAGGACCGCCTCTACGCCTCTTACCTAGAGGCAAAGACGGTCCTCAAGTCGGAAATGTGCGCCGCCGAGGACTCGGCAAAGGCCGAGATGCTGGAGGGCCTCGACAGGGATCCGTTTGGGAGGCCGTATAAGCAGGTGCGGAGCCAGCTGCGCCCTTACGGTCCCCCATTAGCGGAGACCCTAGAGCCGGCGTTGCTGGATGGGGTGGTTCGGTCACTGTTTCCGCGCAGGACCGACTTCACCCCATCAACGATGAACCCCCCGCTGGGGGGGGTGGTGGCTTCGCCGGAGGAGGAGGTGCCTCCAGTGTCGGCGGAGGAATTTCGCGCGGGGGTTCTGTCCCTCCGCGCGAAGAAGACGGCCCCTGGACCAGATGGCGTCCCCGCACGGGTGGTGGCCATCGCGGCGTCCTTCATGGAGCAGAGGTTTCGGGACCTCTTCAGCGCGTGCCTGACGGCTGGGAGGTTCCCGAAGATCTGGAAGGAGGGGCAGCTTTGCCTGCTCCGGAAGGAGGGACGCCCGGTGGACTCCCCCTCGGCATACCGGCCCATCGTTCTGCTCGATGAGGTCGGTAAATTGTTCGAGGGGATCATCGCCACCCGGCTAAATAGCCAGTTGCGGGTGGTAGGGCCAGACCTGTCGGACGCCCAGTTCGGGTTCCGACAAGGGCGTTCGACGGTCGATGCATTGGCCCTACTCAGGGGCCAAGTGCGGGAAGCGGTCGAGGCTGGGGACGGAGTGTTGGCGGTGTCGTTCGACATCGCCAACGCGTTCAACTCCGTGCCCCACTCGACCATATTGGAGGCACTCCGGTATCACGGAGTGCCCCAATATCTGCGGGTGATCCTGGCCAACTACCTGGAGGACCGGGAGGTCCTCCTGGCGGACAGGACGGCCAGGATCAGGCGCTACGGCGCGGAGTCCGGTGTTCCACAAGGTTCGGTGCTAGGGCCCCTCTTGTGGAACATCGGATTCGATTGGCTGCTGCGCGGCACCCTCCTCCAGGGCACGGGTGTCATCTGCTATGCGGATGACACTCTCCTCGTTGCCCGGGGGAGGAACTTTGGGGAGGCGGCCTGTCTGGCCTCGGCTGGCGGATCCTTAGTGGCAGGTAGGATCCGCCAGCTTGGTTTGAGGGTAGCGCTGAACAAGACCGAGGCCGTGTTCTTTCACGGGCCTCGGCAGCGCTGCCCTCCTGACGCCCACATCGTGGTGGAGGGCGTCCGGATAGGGGTCGGGGCCCAGATGAAGTATCTGGGCCTCGTGCTGGACAGCAGGTGGCGCTTCGGCCCGCACTTTAGCGGGCTGTCGACGCGCCTGCTGAAAGCCGCGGACGCCCTCTCATGGCTCCTCCCAAACCTGGGCGGGCCCAAGGAGCGATGCCGGCGCCTCTATGCCGGCATCTTAAAGAGTATGGCCCTATACGGGGCACCCATCTGGGCGGACTCCCTTCACAGGAGGGAGAATGCAACCGCCATCCGCAGGCCCCAACGGGCCATTGCACAGCGGGTGGCGCGAGCGTACCGCTCGGTGGGTTTCGCGGCGGCGTGCGCTCTGGCCGGCACCCCTCCATGGGAATTGGAGGCATGGGTGCTAGCCAGAGTCTACGAGTGGACGGCGCGGCGTAGAGCGCTGGGTGAGCGCCCAGCCGCGGAAGAGCGGGAGGCCGTGCGGCGGGAGGCGAGGGATGCCATCGTCCTCCACTGGGCACGTGATCTCGCCTCTGCCACCTTTGGGCGCCGGACGCTGGACGCGCTCGGTCCAGTCCTGCAGGACTGGCTCGAGCGCCCCCACGGTTTCCTCTCGTTCCGTCTGGTGCAGGTGTTGTCCGGGCATGGCTGTTTCGGAACGCACCTGCATCGGATTCGGAGGGAGGAAACCCCGGCGTGCCACGACTGTGGAGCCGCGGAGGACACGGCGCAGCACACCCTCGAGGTGTGCCCAGCCTGGGCTGAGCTGCGCCGTGCCCTGACAGATGTGGTCGGAATGGACCTCTCACTTCCCAGTGTGGTGAACTCCATGCTGGGGAGTGAGGAGGCTTGGGCGGCGGTTGCCTCCTTTTGCGAGAATGTCATGTCGCAAAAGGAGGTGGCGGAGCGCGCGCGGGAGGACGATCCTCTCGCGCCACCTCTCCGCAGGCGAAGGAGGGGTGGGAGAAGGCGGTTGTACGACCGTCGCCTCCCACCCTCTGGTGGTGATTAGCGGGCGTTAGGCGCGGGGGCGCCTTCGCTCGCATTGCACTAATCACCACCCTCGTCGGGCGGGAACGGCCGAGCACTCACGGTCGTTCCCGGGCCCCTCCACTTAGGGAGGGGCGTGCGGGCCCCGCTGTAAAGGCGGTCGTCGGTGGGGGACTGGACGTAAAGGCTGTGCCGGTTTCCCAGTCCTCCTCCAAATAGACGATGCGGGAGTGCCGCTGGGTTATTTTAGTGGGTATGCCGGAGCAGCCGGAGAGTCCCACATAACCCGCCCATCCCCCAATGGGCGGGTATGCGTAACGCATTTTTTCCCAGCGCAAACAAAAAAAAAAAAAAAAAAAAAAAGGTTAGGTTAGGTTCCCTGCGGGCCACATTATGAAGGGGAGGAATTGTATTCCTCCCCTTAAGAAGGGCAAAGCGCAGGCGCCGACCCGGCCTGTCGCTGCCACCGCCACCCCAGTAGCTGGGACCTCGGCGGCTGTGGAGGAGGAGGGTGCGATGACCGATTAATGGGTAGAGTCGAACATCGCCTCTGAGCGGCGAGTCCTGGTCGCAAAAATCGGCAGTGACCTTTCGCCGCCAGCAGTTATTTCATCAATGCTGGCGGCGGACAACTCCTGGAGCGCGGTGGTCTCCTTCTGTGAAGCAGTTATGCTGCAGAAGGAGATCGCCGAGCGGGCCAGGGAGCGGGATGACCCTGCCCGTAGAAGGGTCAGGCGCCGGAGAGGTGGTATCAACCGCTAATCTGGCGAGAACGAGAGCGCCGGGTGATCCAGGCGGCTGCGGTCGCTAGCCTGGTGCGAGAGAAAATGCGGCGCTAATCGTGCAACATAGTTGTATTATTAGCGCCGCCCTTGGGATCGTCGGTGGTTGAAGATGGGGATCTCCCACTACCGTCAAAAGCGATCCCGGGAAGAGGCAATCTGCCGTAGCCGCAGGTTGCCTAACCACGACCACGCGCGTTGGGGGCAACAAATCGCCCCCTGGGTTGAGCCTTGAAAAGGCAGCAATGCTATGGTGGCGGCTCCGGTGGTGATCGTTACGAGTTCCCGGAGTCGCTACCCCACGCGTTGTGAGGCTGGCTACCATGGTGGTTTTAGTGGGTATCCCGGGACTAGCCCGGCGAGTCCCACATAACCCGTCGTCTCCCCAAGCGGCGGGTATGCGTAACGCATTTCCACCAAAAAAAAAAAAAAAAAAAAAAAAAAAAAAAAAAAAAAAAGGTTAGGTTAGGTTAGGTTAGGTTAGGTTAGGTTGGGGAACCACCCCACAGTGCTTACGTCCTCGTCGTGTTCCCTGGAAACGTCCCAGTTCTGACCACCGTAACGGAGTGGCAGACTGGGTACGGCTAAAGTGCACTGTGCTTCGTAGCGACTATCTGCCTTGAGTGCTGCGAAATTGCTTTGTTTTGATATGCCAAAACCAGCGCGGGATGCCCTCGGGCATTTTGTGAAAAAAGGCCCTTCTCAGGGCCAACCCAAAGGCCCTTCTCAGGGCCAACCCAAAGGCCCTTTTCAGGGCCAACCCAAAGGCCCTTCTCAGGGCCAACCAAAAGGCCCTTCTCAGGGCCAACGCGACGCATCAGCGTCGGGGGAAGGCAGGGCCTTCTACGGCGGGAGGGAGGGCGATTTATCGGACTCCGAAATTGAGTCCATTGAATCGGACGCCGATTCAATGGTGGTAGAGGATGCGCGATCGCGATCCGCGTCCAGAAAAAGGAAGACCTTTTTAAAGGACGGGTCGGATGGCTCCTCGGCGTCGGGTTCGGCGAAGGAGCCAAAACGAAAGGTTAAGGCCAAGAAGTTGGCAATAACAGCGGATACCCACGACGTGGGTTTGGTAGACGCCCAGCGCGAGTTGGACCTCACCAGGCGGGAGCAGCTCCAGCAAGACCTGGAGGAGCAGGTAGCGGCCAGGGAGGAACGGGCTTGCGCCGCCCGTGCCAAATCGGGATACGGAGCGTCCCGCGTTCTGTACGCGGACCACTCTCTGGCCGAACTAGAGCGGATGGCATTAGAGGACGAGGAGGTAATCGTCCAGGTCGCCACCAAGTCCTCCCACCTAAAAGGGACTTTTCAAAAGTCCCTCAAATGCCGGGCCGCCAGCATGTGCGGCATCGTCGCGGAGCTGGTCAACCGCAAGGCCAGCGATGAATCGCGGCAGCTGCAGGCGAAAGTGGATCGCCTGCAGCAGGAGGTAAGCCAGCTGCACCAAAAGCTGGCTGAAGCCACGGCCCGGCCATCCCAAGCCGAGCCCAGACCTGCGGCAGAGGGCCTCGCCCCCTCCTCCGGCCTTGAGGATATCCTCCGCAAGGTCATGGCGGAGGAGAGGGCGTTTGTTAGAGCCTGCCTGGCAGGCATTGAGGACCGGCTCTTGCCGGAGAAAGTCGTCCGGCCGCCGCTTGCGGCGGACAGGAGGCAAAAGGAGCCGGTGCCTACGTCCCAGACGGAGGATGCCCTTCTCCCCTCTACCACCCCGACCAACCAGCAGGGCTGGACGAAGGTGGTCGGTAAGGGGAAGGGCAAGGGCAAAAGGACGGCAGCTGTCGTCCCTGCCGTTCCCGCTACCACCACTCCCAGCCAGTCGCAGCCGACTGGCAAAGGGAAAGGGAAGGGGAAGAGAACCCCTCCAGCCCCAGCCGTCCCCGCCACCACCCCTGCTGGTCAGTCGACTGGCACGGGAAAGGGGAAGGGAAAGAGTTCCCCCCAAGCCGGAGCAAAGAGGAAACTGGTTCCTCCCAAGACCGCGGCCGTCGTGGTGACGCTCACCGCGGAGGCTGCGGAGCGAGGCCAGACATACGCCTCCATAATGGTGCGGGCGCGTGCAAACGCCGATCCCACGAAACTGGGCATCGGCAAAGTGTCATGCCGCCGGACACAAGCTGGGGCTCGAATTTTCGAGTTCCCGGGGGCCGAGGGCGGCAAAAACGCGGACCTCTTCGCAGCTAAGCTGCAAGAGGTCATCGCAGACTCGGCGAAGGTGGCCAGGCCGGTAAAGTCAGCGGCCATTGAGGTGACGGATCTCGACGACTCCGTCACCAAGGAGGAGGTGGTGGCAGCAATCGCAGCCATAGGGGGCTGCGAAGTCGCAGCGGTACAAGGCGGGGGCATCAGGCCCGGGCGCGGCGGCATGGGCGCAATTCGCCTGGAGTGCCCAGTCGCCGCTGCCAAAGCCGTCCTCGAGAAGGGACGGCTCGCCGTCGGGTTCAGCTCGGCGGCGGTCCGGGCACTTGAGGACCAGCCTTTGAGGTGCTACAAGTGCTTCGGAATCGGCCACACCCGAGCCCTCTGTCCGTCCAGTGTCGACAGGACGGACAGCTGCTACCGCTGCGGCAAGGAGGGGCACAAAGCCGCCTCCTGCAAGGCCGCCACGCCCCACTGCGCGGTATGTGCCGCCAGTGGCCGCCCAGCGGGCCACATCATGAAGGGGAGGAATTGTAGTCCTCCCCTTAAAAAGGGCAAGGAACAGGCGCCGACCCGGCCTGTCGTTGCCACCGCCGTCCCAGTGGCTGGGACCTCGGCGGCCGTGGAGGAGAGGGGTGCGATGTCCGATTAATGGGAGTCGAACATCGCATCCTCCAGGCGAACACCAACCACTGCAGAGCGGCCCAGGATCTGCTGATGCAGACTGTGGCCGAGTGGTTGGTGGACGTGGCGGTGGTCGCCGAGCCGTACTCGGTGCCTGGCCGTTGGCTGGGTGACCGGGACGGCTTGGTGGCGTTGGTGTCGCGGCCTGCCACGGACTCCCCTCCCCTCTCGCTTTTAGAGAGGGGTCCGGGATACGTGGCCGCCGCGTGGGGAGAAATAGCCCTGGTCGGGGTCTATTTCTCCCCAAACCGCCCTCTAAGGGACTTCGAGAATTTTCTCGAAGTCCTTACGGCAGTCGTCGGGAGGGCGGCACCACGTCAGGTCGTCGTAATGGGCGACCTGAACGCCAAGTCGGTGGCCTGGGGCAACCCGGCGGCGTCGTGCAACGTCCGGGGGCGCGCCGCCGAATTTTGGTCGGCTTCGTGCGGCGTGTCCCTCCTGAACAGGGGGGATGTTCACACGTGTGTGCGGCAACGGGGAGGGTCAGTGGTGGACGTATCGTTCGCCACCCCCGTTCTAGCCGCCCGCGTCGTGAACTGGCGGGTGGAGTTGGTGGAGACCCTGTCGGACCACCGATATGTGCGGTTCGACATCTCCACCCAGAGCCCGCGGGGGATGGCCCGCTCGGGCCAATCTCCCTTCCCGCGGTGGGCTCTCACCCGCCTGGACCGGGAGGCAGCCCAGGAGGCTGCGTTCCTCCGGGACTGGCTCTCGCCCCCTGTTGAGGTCACGGACGTGGACGCCGCAGCGGTTCAGCTGCGGGGGTCCCTGACCGAGGTGTGCAACTCCAGCATGCCTCGGTCTCGCCGTCCGCCTCCCCGTCGCGCCGTTTATTGGTGGACGGGGGAGCTGGCGGCGCTACGGGCCGCGTGCGTGGAGGCCAGGAGGGCCTACACGCGGAGTCGGCGGCGCACCAGCCGATGTCAGGCTGAGGAGGACCGCCTCTACGCCTCTTACCTAGAGGCAAAGACGGTCCTCAAGTCGGAAATGTGCGCCGCCGAGGACTCGGCAAAGGCCGAGATGCTGGAGGGCCTCGACAGGGATCCGTTTGGGAGGCCGTATAAGCAGGCGCGGAGCCAGCTGCGCCCTTACGGTCCCCCATTAGCGGAGACCCTAGAGCCGGCGTTGCTGGATGGGGTGGTTCGGTCACTGTTTCCGCGCAGGACCGACTTCGCCCCACCAACGATGAACCCCCCGCTGGGGGGGGTGGTGGCTTCGCCGGAGGAGGAGGTCCCTCCAGTATCGGTGGAGGAATTTCGCGCGGGGGTTCTGTCCCTCCGCGCGAAGAAGACGGCCCCTGGACCGGATGGTGTCCCCGCACGGGTGGTGGCCATCGCGGCGTCCCTCATGGAGGAGAGGTTTCGGGACCTCTTCAGCGCGTGCCTGACGGCTGGGAGGTTCCCAAAAATCTGGAAGGAGGGGCAGCTTTGCCTGCTCCGGAAGGAGGGACGCCCGGTGGACTCCTCCTCGGCATACCGGCCCATCGTTCTGCTCGATGAGGTCGGTAAATTGTTCGAGGGGATCATCGCCACCCGGCTTAATAGCCAGTTGCGGGAGGTAGGGCCAGACCTGTCGGACGCCCAGTTCGGGTTTCGACAGGGGCGTTCGACGGTCGACGCGGTGGCCCTACTCAGGGGCCAAGTGCAGGAGGCGGTTGGAGCTGGGGACGGAGTGTTGGCGGTGTCGTTCGACATCGCCAACGCCTTCAACTCCGTGCCCCACTCGACCATATTGGAGGCACTCCGGTACCACGGAGTGCCCCAATATCTGCGGGTGATCCTGGCCAACTACCTGGAGGACCGGGAGGTCCTCCTGGCGGACAGGACGGCCAGGATCAGGCGCTACGGCGCGGAGTCCGGTGTTCCACAGGGTTCGGTGCTGGGGCCCCTCTTGTGGAACATCGGATTCGATTGGCTGCTGCGCGGCACCCTCCTCCAGGGCACGAGTGTCATCTGCTACGCGGATGACACTCTCCTCGTTGCCCGGGGGAGGGACTTTCGGGAGGCGGCCTGTCTGGCCTCAGCTGGCGGATCCTTAGTGGCAGGTAGGATCCGCCAGCTTGGTTTGAGGGTAGCGCTGAACAAGACCGAGGCCGTGTTCTTTCACGGGCCTCGGCAGCGCTGCCCTCCTGACGCCCACATCGTGGTGGAGGGCGTCCGGATAGGGGTCGGGGCCCAGATGAAGTATCTGGGCCTCGTGCTGGACAGCAGGTGGCGCTTCGGCCCGCACTTTAGCGGGCTGTCGACGCGCCTGCTGAAAGCCGCGGACGCCCTCTCATGGCTCCTCCCAAACCTGGGCGGGCCCAAGGAGCGATGCCGGCGCCTCTATGCCGGCATCCTAAAGAGTATGGCCCTATACGGGGCACCCATCTGGGCGGACTCCCTCCACAGGAGGGAGAATGCAACCGCCATCCGCAGGCCCCAACGGGCCATTGCACAGCGGGTGGCGCGAGCCTACCGCTCGGTGGGTTTCGCGGCGGCGTGCGCTCTGGCCGGCACCCCTCCATGGGAATTGGAGGCATGGGTGCTCGCCAGAGTATACGAGTGGACGGCGCGGCGTAGGGCGCTGGGTGAGCGCCCAGCCGCGGAAGAGCGGGAGGCCGTGCGGCGGGAGGCGAGGGATGCCATTGTTCTCCACTGGGCACGCGATCTCGCCTCCGCCACCTTTGGACGCCGGACGCTGGACGCGCTCGGTCCAGTCCTGCGGGAATGGCTCGAGCGCCCCCACGGTTTCCTCTCGTTCCGTCTAGTGCAGGTGTTGTCCGGACATGGCTGTTTCGGAACGCACCTGCACCGGATCCGGAGGGAGGAAACCCCGGCGTGCCATGAATGCGGAGCCGCGGAGGACACGGCGCAGCACACCCTCGAGGTGTGCCCAGCCTGGGCTGAGCTGCGCCGTGCCCTGAATACTGTCATTGGGCTGGACCTCTCACTTCCCAGTGTGGTGAACTCCATGCTGGGGAGTGAGGAGGCTTGGGCGGCGGTTGCCTCCTTTTGCGAGGACGTCATGTCGCAAAAGGAGGCGGCGGAGCGCGCGCGGGAGGATGATCCTCTCGCGCCACCGCTCCGCAGGCGAAGGAGGGGTGGGAGAAGGCGGTTGTACGACCGTCGCCTCCCACCCTCAGGTGGTGATTAGCGGGCGACAGGCGCGGGGGCGCCTTCGCTCGCATTGCACAAATCGCCACCACCGTCGGGCGGGAACGGCCAAGCACTCACGGTCGTTTCCGGGCCCCTCCACTAAGGGAGGGGCGTGCGGGCCCCGCTGTAAAGGCGGGCGGTCGTCGGTGGGGGACTGGACGTAAAGGCTGTGCCGGTTTCCCAGTCCTCCTCCAAATAGACGATGCGGGAGTGCCGCTGGGTTATTTTAGTGGGTATGCCGGAGTAGCCGGAGAGTCCCACATAACCCGTCCATCCCCCAATGGGCGGGTATGCGTAACGCATTTTTTCCCAGCGCAAACAAAAAAAAAACAAAAAAAAAAAAAAAAAGGTTAGGTTAGGTTGGGGGGGGAACCACCCCACAGTGCTTGCGTCCACGTCGCGTTCCCCGGAAACGTCCCAGTTCTGACCACCGTAACGGAGTGGCAGACTGGGTACGGCTAAAGTGCACTGTGCTTCGTAGCTACCTATTGCGTTGAGAGTTACGAATTTTGCGTTGTTTGATATGCCAAAACCTGTGCGGGATGCCCTCGGGCATTTTGTAAAAAAAGGCCCTTCTCAGGGCCAACCCAAAGGCCCTTCTCAGGGCCAACCCAAAGGCCCTTCTCAGGGCCAACCCAAAGGCCCTTCTCAGGGCCAACCAAAAGGCCCTTCTCAGGGCCAACGCGACGCAGCCTTAGCGTCGGAGGAAGGCAGGACCTTCTACGGAGGGAAGGCGGGCGATTTGTCTGAATCCGACAACGAGTCCGTATTGTCGGATGCCAGTTCTATGGTGATTGATGCTCGATCGCGATCGGCATCGAGGAAGCGGAGCTTCTTGAAAGTCGTGTCCGATGGGTCCTCGGGCTCAGGTTCAGCGAAGGGGCCCGGAAGGAGGGTCAAGTCTAGAAAGGCGACGACAGCGGCAGACACCCACGACGTGGGTTTAGCCGACGCCCAACGCGAGTTGGACCTGGCAAGGCGGGAGCAGCTCCAGCAAGAGCTGGAGGAGCGGGTTGCGGCCCAGGAGGAACGGGCGCGCGTCGCCCGTGCAAAGTCCGGGTACGGGGCGTCCCGCGTCCTGTACGCGGACCACTCCTTGGCCGAACTCCAGAGGATGGCCTTGGAGGACGAGGAGGCGATCGTGGAGGTCGCCGCCAAGTCCTCGCATCTGAAGGGGACTTTCCAGAAGTCCCTCAAATGCCGGGCCGCGAGTCTTCGCGAAATCGTCGCGGAGCTGGTGGACCGCAAGGCCAGCGATGAGTCGCGGCAACTGCAGGCGAAAGTAGATCGCCTGCAGTCGGAGGTCAGCCAGCTGCACTTAAAGCTGGCTGAAGCCACGGCCCGGCCATCGCAAGCCGAGCCCGGACCTGCGGCGGAGGGTCTTTCCTCCACTCCCGGCCTTGAGGATGTCCTCCGCAGGGTCATGGCGGAGGAGAGGGCGTTCGTTCGCTCCTGCCTAGCGGGCATCGAGGACCGGCTCCTACCGGAGAAACGCCTCCGACCGCCGCTTGCGGCAGACAAGAGGCGAGAGGAGCGAGTGGAAACCTCCCAGAGGGAAGACGCCCTACTCCCTTCGACCACCCCGACCAACCAGCAGGGCTGGACGAAGGTGGTCGGTAAGGGCAAGGGAAAAAGGACGGCAGCTGTCGTCCCTGCCGTTCCCGCCACCACCACTCCCAGCCATTCGCAGCCGACTGGCAAAGGGAAGGGAAAAGGGAAAGGGAAGGGGAAGAGCACCCCCCCAGCCCCAGCCGTCCCCGCCACCACCCCTGCTGGTCAGTCGACTGGCACGGGAAAGGGGAAGGGTTCGACCCCAGCCGGTGTCAGGAGGAACTTGGTTCCTCCCAAGACCGCAGCCGTCGTGATGACGCTCACCACGGAGGCTGCGGAGCGGGGCGAGACGTACGCGTCCGTGATGTTGCGGGCGCGTGCCAATGCCGATCCTACCAAATTGGGGATCGGTAAAGTCTCGTGCCGCCGGACGCAGGCTGGGGCTCGAATTTTCGAGTTCCCGGGTGCCGAGGGCGCGAAGAACGCGGACCTCTTTGCAGCGAAGCTGCAGGAGGTCATCGCGAACTCGGCGAAGGTGGCCAGGCCGGTGAAGTCGGCGGCCATCGAGGTGACGGACCTGGATGACTCCGTCACCAGGGAGGAGGTGGTGGCAGCGATCGCAGCCATTGGGGGCTGCGAAGTCGCAGCGGTGCAGGGCGGGGGCATCAGGCCCGGGCGCGGCGGCATGGGCACTATTCGTCTGGAGTGCCCAGTCGCCGCTGCCAAAGCCGTCCTCGAGAAGGGACGGCTCGCCGTCGGGTTCAGCTCGGCGGCGGTCCGGGCCCTTGAGGTCCTGCCGCTGAGGTGTTACCGGTGCTTCGGCATTGGTCACACCCGGGCCCTCTGTCCGTCCAGTGTCGACAGGGCGGACAGCTGCTACCGCTGCGGCAAGGAGGGGCATAAAGCCGCCTCCTGCGAGGCCACCGCACCGCACTGCGCGGTGTGTGCCGCCAGTGGCCGCCCTGCGGGCCACATTATGAAGGGGAGGAATTGTATTCCTCCCCTTAAGAAGGGCAAAGTGCAGGCGCCGACCCGGCCTGTCGCTGCCACCGTCACCCCAGTAGCTGGGACCTCGGCGGCTGTGGAGGAGGAGAGTGCGATGTTCGATTAATGGGTAGAGTCGAACATCGCATCCTCCAGGCGAACACCAACCACTGCAGAGCGGCACAGGATCTGCTGATGCAGACTGTGGCCGAGTGGTTGGTGGACGTGGCGGTGGTCGCCGAGCCGTACTCGGTACCTGGCCGTTGGCTGGGTGATCGGGACGGCTTGGTGGCGTTGGTGTCGCGGCCTGCCACGGACTCCCCTCCCCTCTCGCTTTTAGAGAGGGGTCCGGGATACGTGGCCGCCGCGTGGGGAGACATAGCCCTGGTCGGGGTCTATTTCTCCCCAAACCGCCCTCTAAGGGACTTCGAGGATTTTCTCGAAGTCCTTACGGCAGTCGTCGGGAGGGCGGCGCCACGTCAGGTCGTCATATTGGGCGACCTGAACGCCAAGGCGGTGGCCTGGGGCAACCCAGCGGCGTCCTGCAACGTCCGGGGGCACGCCGTCGAATTTTGGTCGGCTTCGTGCGGCGTGTCCCTCCTGAACAGGGGGGATGTTCACACGTGTGTGCGGCAACGGGGAGGGTCAGTGGTGGACGTATCGTTCGCCACCCCCGTTCTAGCCGCCCGCGTCGTGAACTGGCGGGTGGAGTTGGTGGAGACCCTGTCGGACCACCGATATGTGCGGTTCGACATCTCCACCCAGAGCCCGCGGGGGATGGCCCGCTCGGGCCAATCTCCCTTCCCGCGGTGGGCTCTCACCCGCCTGGACCGGGAGGCAGCCCAGGAGGCTGCGTTCCTCCGGGACTGGCTCTCGCCCCCTGTTGAGGTCACGGACGTGGACGCCGCAGCGGTTCAGCTGCGGGGGTCCCTGACCGAGGTGTGCAACTCCAGCATGCCTCGGTCTCGCCGTCCGCCTCCCCGTCGCGCCGTTTATTGGTGGACGGGGGAGCTGGCGGCGCTACGGGCCGCGTGCGTGGAGGCCAGGAGGGCCTACACGCGGAGTCGGCGGCGCACCAGCCGATGTCAGGCTGAGGAGGACCGCCTCTACGCCTCTTACCTAGAGGCAAAGACGGTCCTCAAGTCGGAAATGTGCGCCGCCGAGGACTCGGCAAAGGCCGAGATGCTGGAGGGCCTCGACAGGGATCCGTTTGGGAGGCCGTATAAGCAGGCGCGGAGCCAGCTGCGCCCTTACGGTCCCCCATTAGCGGAGACCCTAGAGCCGGCGTTGCTGGATGGGGTGGTTCGGTCACTGTTTCCGCGCAGGACCGACTTCACCCCACCAACGATGAACCCCCCGCTGGGGGGGGTGGTGGCTTCGCCGGAGGAGGAGGTCCCTCCAGTATCGGTGGAGGAATTTCGCGCGGGGGTTCTGTCCCTCCGCGCGAAGAAGACGGCCCCTGGACCGGATGGTGTCCCCGCACGGGTGGTGGCCATCGCGGCGTCCCTCATGGAGGAGAGGTTTCGGGACCTCTTCAGCGCGTGCCTGACGGCTGGGAGGTTCCCGAAAATCTGGAAGGAGGGGCAGCTTTGCCTGCTCCGGAAGGAGGGACGCCCGGTGGACTCCCCCTCGGCATACCGGCCCATCGTTCTGCTCGATGAGGTCGGTAAATTGTTCGAGGGGATCATCGCCACCCGGCTTAATAGCCAGTTGCGGGAGGTAGGGCCAGACCTGTCGGACGCCCAGTTCGGGTTTCGACAGGGGCGTTCGACGGTCGACGCGGTGGCCCTACTCAGGGGCCAAGTGCAGGAGGCGGTTGGAGCTGGGGACGGAGTGTTGGCGGTGTCGTTCGACATCGCCAACGCCTTCAACTCCGTGCCCCACTCGACCATATTGGAGGCACTCCGGTACCACGGAGTGCCCCAATATCTGCGGGTGATCCTGGCCAACTACCTGGAGGACCGGGAGGTCCTCCTGGCGGACAGGACGGCCAGGATCAGGCGCTACGGCGCGGAGTCCGGTGTTCCACAGGGTTCGGTGCTGGGGCCCCTCTTGTGGAACATCGGATTCGATTGGCTGCTGCGCGGCACCCTCCTCCAGGGCACGAGTGTCATCTGCTACGCGGATGACACTCTCCTCGTTGCCCGGGGGAGGGACTTTCGGGAGGCGGCCTGTCTGGCCTCAGCTGGCGGATCCTTAGTGGCAGGTAGGATCCGCCAGCTTGGTTTGAGGGTAGCGCTGAACAAGACCGAGGCCGTGTTCTTTCACGGGCCTCGGCAGCGCTGCCCTCCTGACGCCCACATCGTGGTGGAGGGCGTCCGGATAGGGGTCGGGGCCCAGATGAAGTATCTGGGCCTCGTGCTGGACAGCAGGTGGCGCTTCGGCCCGCACTTTAGCGGGCTGTCGACGCGCCTGCTGAAAGCCGCGGACGCCCTCTCATGGCTCCTCCCAAACCTGGGCGGGCCCAAGGAGCGATGCCGGCGCCTCTATGCCGGCATCCTGAGGAGTATGGCCCTATACGGGGCACCCATCTGGGCGGACTCCCTCCACAGGAGGGAGAATGCAACCGCCATCCGCAGGCCCCAACGGGCCATTGCACAGCGGGTGGCGCGAGCCTACCGCTCGGTGGGTTTTGCGGCGGCGTGCGCTCTGGCCGGCACCCCTCCCTGGGAATTGGAGGCATGGGTGCTCGCCAGAGTGTACGAATGGGCGGCGCGTCGTAGGGCGCTAGGTGAGCGCCCCGCCACGGAAGAGCGGGAGGCCGTGCGGCGGGAGGCGAGGGATGCCATCGTCCTCCACTGGGCACGCGACCTCGCCTCCGCCACATTTGGACGCCGGACGCTGGACGCGCTCGGTCCAGTCCTGCGGGACTGGCTCGAGCGACCCCACGGTTTCCTCTCCTTCCGTCTGGTGCAGGTGTTGTCCGGGCATGGCTGCTTCGGAACGCACCTGCATCGGATCCAGAGGGAGGAAACCCCGGCGTGCCATGACTGTGGAGCCGCGGAGGACACGGCGCAGCACACCCTCGAGGTGTGCCCAGCCTGGGCTGAGCTGCGCCGTGCCCTGACAGATGTGGTCGGGCTGGACCTCTCACTTCCCAGTGTGGTGAACTCCATGCTGGGGAGTGAGGAGGCTTGGGCGGCGGTTGCCTCCTTTTGCGAGAATGTCATGTCGCAAAAGGAGGCGGCGGAGCGCGCGCGGGAGGATGATCCTCTCGCGCCGCCGCTCCGCAGGCGAAAAAGGGGTGGGAGACGGCGGTTGTACGATCGTCGCCTCCCTCCTTCTGGTGGTGATTAGCGGGCGACAGGCGCGGGGGCGCCTTCGCTCGCATTGCACTGATCACCACCCTCGTCGGGCGGGAACGGCCGAGCACTCACGGTCGTTCCCGGGCCCCTCCACTTAGGGAGGGGCGTGCGGGCCCCGCTGTAAAGGCGGGCGGTCGTCGGTGGGGGACTGGACGTAAAGGCTGTGCCGGTTTCCCAGTCCTCCTCCAAATAGACGATGCGGGAGTGCCGCTGGGTTATTTTAGTGGGTATGCCGGAGTAGCCGGAGAGTCCCACATAACCCGTCCATCCCCCAATGGGCGGGTATGCGTAACGCATTTTTTCCCAGCGCAAACAAAAAAAAAAAAAAAAAAAAAAAGGTTAGGTTGGGGAACCACCCCACAGTGCTTGCGTCCACGTCGCGTTCCCTGGAAACGTCCCAGTTCTGACCACCGTAACGGAGTGGCAGACTGGGTACGGCTAAAGTGCACTGTGCGTCGTAGCTATCTATTGCCTTGCGAGCTACGAAATTGATTGAATTTGATATGCCAAAACCTGTGCGGGATGCCCTCGGGCATTTTGTAAAAAAAGGCCAACCCAAAGGCCCTTCTCAGGGCCAACCCAAAGGCCCTTCTCAGGGCCAACCAAAAGGCCCTTCTCAGGGCCAACGCGACGCGTCGGCGTCGAACGAAGGCAGGGCCTTCTACGGAGGAAAAGTTGTCGAATTGTCGGACTCCGACAACGAGTCCGTTGGGTCGGATGCCAGTGCGATGGCGATCGAAGATCGGTCACGCTCGGCATCAAGGAAGCGAACCTTCCTGAAAGTTGTGTCTGATGGCTCCTCAGGCTCGGGTTCGGCGAAGGAGTCCAAGAGAAAGGTCAAGGCCAAAAAGGCGTTGACAGCAGCTGACACCCATGACGTGGGTTTGGCCGATGCCCAACGTGAGTTGGACCTGGCATGGCGGGAGCAGCTCCAGCAAGAGCTGGAGGAGCGGGTTGCGGCCCAGGAGGAACGGGCGCGCGTCGCCCGTGCAAAGTCCGGGTACGGGGCGTCCCGCGTCCTGTACGCGGACCACTCCCTGGCCGAACTCCAAAGGATGGCCTTGGAGGACGAGGAGGCGATCGTAGAGGTCGCCGCCAAGTCTTCGCATCTGAAGGGGACTTTCCAGAAGTCCCTCAAATGCCGGGCCGCCAGCATGCGTGGCATCGTCGCGGAGCTGGTGGACCGCAAGGCCAGCGACGAAACGCGGCAACTGCAGGCGAAGGTAGATCGCCTGCAGTCGGAGGTCAGCCAGCTGCACATGAAGCTGGCTGAAGCCACAGCCCGGCCATCGCAAGCCGAGCCCGGACCTGCGTCGGAGGGTCTTGCCTCCTCTCCCGGCCTTGAGGATGTCCTCCGCAAGGTGATGGCGGAGGAGAGGGCATTTGTTCGGGCCTGCCTAGCGGGTATTGAGGACCGGCTCTTACCGGCGAAGACCCTCCGACCGCCGCTTGCAGCGGACAAGAGGCGAGAGGAGCCGGTGCCTGCCTCTCAGAGGGAGGACGCCCTTCTGCCTTCCACCACCCCGACCAACCAGCAGGGCTGGACGAAGGTGGTCGGTAAGGGGAAGGGTAAAGGCAAAAGGACGGCACCTGTTGTCACTGCCGTTCCCACCACCACTCCCGGCCAGTCGCAGCCGACTGGCAAAGGAAAAGGGAAGGGGAAGGGGAAGAGCACCCCCCCAGCCCCAGCCGTCTCCGCCACCACCCCTGCCGGTCAGTCGTCGACTGGCAAGGGAAAGGGGAAGGGTTCGCCCCCAGCCGGTGCCAAGAGGAACCTGGTTCCTCCAAAGACCGCGGCCGTCGTGGTGACACTCACCGCGAAGGCCGCGGAGCGGGGTGAGACGTACGCGTCCATGTTGGTGCGGGCGCGTGCCACTGCCGATCCCACCAAACTGGGGATCGGCAAGGTCTCATGCCGCCGGACCCAGGCTGGGGCCCGAATCTTTGAGTTCCCGGGAGCGGAAGGCAGTAAGAACGCGGACCTCTTCGCAGCGAAGCTGCAGGAGGTCATTGCGGACGTGGCGAAGGTGGCCAGGCCGGTGAAGTCGGCGGCCATCGAGGTGACGGATCTGGACGACTCCGTCACCAAGGAGGAGGTGGTGGCAGCAATCGCAGCCATAGGGGGCTGCGAAGTCGCAGCGGTGCAGGGCGGGGGCATCAGGCCCGGGCGCGGCGGCATGGGCACGATTCGCCTGGAGTGCCCAGTTGCCGCTGCCAAAGCCGTCCTCGAGAAGGGACGGCTCGCCGTCGGGTTCAGCTCGGCGGCGGTCCGGGCCCTTGAGGACCAGCCTCTGCGGTGTTACCGGTGCTTCGGCATCGGTCACACCCGAGCTCTCTGTCCGTCCAGCATTGACAGGACGGACAGCTGCTACCGCTGCGGCAAGGAGGGGCACAAAGCCGCCTCCTGCAAGGCCGCCGCACCGCACTGCGCGGTATGCGCCGCCAGTGGCCGCCCAGCGGGCCACATTATGAAGGGGAGGAATTGCAGTCCTCCCCTTAAGAAGGGCAAGGAACAGGCGCCGACCCGGCCTGTCGCTGCCACCGCCGTCCCAGTGGCTGGGACCTCAGCGGCTGTGGAGGAGGGGGGTGCGATGACCGACTAATGGGTAGAGTCGAACATCGCATCCTCCAGGCGAACACCAACCACTGCAGAGCGGCACAGGATCTGCTGATGCAGACTGTGGCCGAGTGGTTGGTGGACGTGGCGGTGGTCGCCGAGCCGTACTCGATACCTGGCCGCTGGCTGGGTGATCGGGACGGCTTGGTGGCGTTGGTGTCGCGGCCTGCCACGGACTCCCCTCCCCTCTCGTTCTTAGAGAGGGGTCCGGGATACGTGGCCGCCGCGTGGGGAGAAATAGCCCTGGTCGGGGTCTATTTCTCCCCAAACCGCCCTCTAAGGGACTTCGAGAATTTTCTCGAGGTCCTTACGACAGTCGTCGGGAGGGCGGCGCCACGTCAGGTCATTGTGTGTGGTGACCTGAACGCCAAGTCGGTGGCCTGGGGCAACCCAGCGGCGTCCTGTAACGTCCGGGGGCGCGCCGTCGAATTTTGGGCGGCTTCGTGCGGCGTGTCCCTCCTGAACAGGGGGGATGTTCACACGTGTGTGCGGCAACAGGGAGGGTCAGTGGTGGACGTGTCGTTCGCCACCCCTGTGCTAGCCACACGCGTCGTGAACTGGCGGGTGGAGATGGTGGAGACCCTGTCGGACCACCGATATGTGCGGTTCGACATCTCCACCCAGAGCCCGCGGGGGATGGCCCGCTCGGGCCAATCTCCCTTCCCGCGGTGGGCTCTCACCCGCCTGGACCGGGAGGCAGCCCAGGAGGCTGCGTTCCTCCGGGACTGGCTCTCGCCCCCTGTTGAGGTCACGGACGTGGACGCCGCAGCGGTTCAGCTGCGGGGGTCCCTGACCGAGGTGTGCAACTCCAGCATGCCTCGGTCTCGCCGTCCGCCTCCCCGTCGCGCCGTTTATTGGTGGACGGGGGAGCTGGCGGCGCTACGGGCCGCGTGCGTGGAGGCCAGGAGGGCCTACACGCGGAGTCGGCGGCGCACCAGCCGATGTCAGGCTGAGGAGGACCGCCTCTACGCCTCTTACCTAGAGGCAAAGACGGTCCTCAAGTCGGAAATGTGCGCCGCCGAGGACTCGGCAAAGGCCGAGATGCTGGAGGGCCTCGACAGGGATCCGTTTGGGAGGCCGTATAAGCAGGCGCGGAGCCAGCTGCGCCCTTACGGTCCCCCATTAGCGGAGACCCTAGAGCCGGCGTTGCTGGATGGGGTGGTTCGGTCACTGTTTCCGCGCAGGACCGACTTCACCCCACCAACGATGAACCCCCCGCTGGGGGGGGTGGTGGCTTCGCCGGAGGAGGAGGTCCCTCCAGTATCGGTGGAGGAACTTCGCGCGGGGGTTCTGCCCCTCCGCACGAAGAAGACGGCCCCTGGACCGGACGGCGTCCCCGCACGGGTGGTGGCCATCGCGGCGTCCCTCATGGAGGAAAGGCTTCGGGACCTCTTCAGCGCGTGCCTGACGGCTGGGAGGTTCCCGAAGCTATGGAAGGAAGGCAAGTTGTGCCTTCTTCGCAAGGAGGGACGCCCGGTGGACTCCCCCTCGGCATACCGGCCCATCGTTTTACTCGATGAGGTCGGTAAACTGTTCGAGGGGATCATCGCCACCCGGCTTAATAGCCAGCTGCGGGAGGTAGGGCCGGACCTGTCGGACGCCCAATTCGGGTTCCGACAAGGGCGTTCGACGGTCGACGCGTTGGCCCTACTCAGGGGCCAGGTGCGGGAGGCGGTCGAGGCTGGGGACGGAGTGTTGGCGGTGTCGTTCGACATCGCCAACGCCTTCAACTCCGTGCCCCACTCGACCATATTGGAGGCACTCCGATACTACGGAGTGCCCCAATATCTGCGGGCGATCCTGGCCAGCTACCTGGAGGACCGAGAGGTCCTTCTGGTGGACAAGGCGGCCAGGATCAGGCGCTACGGCGCGGAGTCCGGTGTTCCACAGGGTTCGGTGCTAGGGCCCCTCTTGTGGAACATCGGATTCGATTGGCTGCTGCGCGGCACCCTCCTCCAGGGCACGAGTGTCATCTGCTACGCGGATGACACTCTCCTCGTTGCCCGGGGGAGGGACTTTCGGGAGGCGGCCTGCCTGGCCTCGGCTGGCGGATCCTTAGTGGCAGGTAGGATCCGCCAGCTTGGTTTGAGGGTAGCGCTGAACAAGACCGAGGCCGTGTTCTTTCACGGGCCTCGGCAGCGCTGCCCTCCAGACGCCCACATCGTCGTGGAGGGCGTCCGAATAGGGGTCGGGGCCCAGATGAAGTATCTGGGCCTCGTGCTGGACAGCAGGTGGCGCTTCGGCTCGCACTTCAGCGGGCTGTCGACGCGCCTGCTTAAGGCCGCGGACGCCCTCTCATGGCTCCTCCCGAACCTGGGCGGGCCCAAGGAGCGATGCCGGCGCCTCTATGCCGGCATCCTCAAAAGCATGGCCCTATATGGGGCTCCCATCTGGGCGGACTCCCTCCACAGGAGGGAGAATGCAACCGCCATCCGCAGGCCCCAACGGGCCATTGCACAGCGGGTGGCGCGAGCCTACCGCTCGGTGGGCTTCGCGGCGGCGTGCGCTCTGGCCGGCACCCCTCCATGGGAATTGGAGGCATGGGTGCTCGCCAGAGTGTACGAGTGGACGGCGCGGCGTAGGGCGCTGGGTGAGCGCCCAGCCGCGGAAGAGCGGGAGGCCGTGCGGCGGGAGGCGAGGGATGCCATCGTCCTCCACTGGGCACGCGACCTCGCCTCCGCCACCTTTGGACGCCGGACGCTGGACGCGCTCGGTCCAGTCCTGCAGGACTGGCTCGAGCGCCCCCACGGTTTCCTCTCGTTCCGTCTGGTGCAGGTGTTGTCCGGGCATGGCTGCTTCGGAACGCACCTGCATCGGATCCAGAGGGAGGAAACCCCGGCGTGCCACGAGTGTGGAGCCGCGGAGGACACGGCGCAGCACACCCTCGAGGTGTGCCCAGCCTGGGCTGAGCTGCGCCGTGCCCTGACAGATGTGGTCGGGCAAGACCTCTCACTTCCCAGTGTGGTCAACTCCATGCTGGGGAGTGAGGAGGCTTGGGCGGTGGTTGCCTCCTTTTGCGAGAATGTCATGTCGCAAAAGGAGGCGGCGGAGCGTGCGCGGGAGGATGATCCTCTCGCGCCGCCGCTCCGCAGGCGAAGAAGGGGTGGGAGACGGCGGTTGTACGATCGTCGCCTCCCTCCTTCTGGTGGTGATTAGCGGGCGACAGGCGCGGGGGCGCCTTCGCTCGCATTGCACTAATCACCACCCTCGTCGGGCGGGAACGGCCGAGCACTCACGGTCGTTCCCGGGCCCCTCCACTTAGGGAGGGGCGTGCGGGCCCCGCTGTAAAGGCGGGCGGTCGTCGGTGGGGGACTGGACGTAAAGGCTGTGCCGGTTTCCCAGTCCTCCTCCAAATAGACGATGCGGGAGTGCCGCTGGGTTATTTTAGTGGGTATGCTGGAGTAGCCGGAGAGTCCCACATAACCCGTCCATCCCCCAATGGGCGGGTATGCGTAACGCATTTTTTCCCAGCGCAAACAAAAAAAAAAAAAAAAGGTTAGGTTAGGTTCCTGCGGGCCACATTATGAAGGGGAGGAATTGTATTCCTCCCCTTAAGAAGGGCAAAGCGCAGGCGCCGACCCGGCCTGTCGCTGCCACCGCCACCCCAGTAGCTGGGACCTCGGCGGCTGTGGAGGAGGAGGGTGTGATGTCCGATTAATGGGTAGAGTCGGACATCGCATCCTCCAGGCGAACACCAACCACTGCAGAACGGCCCAGGATCTGCTGATGCAGACTGTGGCCGAGTGGTTGGTGGACGTGGCGGTGGTCGCCGAGCCGTACTCGGTGCCTGGCCGTTGGCTGGGTGACCGGGACGGCTTGGTGGCGTTGGTGTCGCGGCCTGCCACGGACTCCCCTCCCCTCTCGCTTTTAGAGAGGGGTCCGGGATACGTGGCCGCCGCGTGGGGAGAAATAGCCCTGGTCGGGGTCTATTTCTCCCCAAACCGCCCTCTAAGGGACTTCGAGAATTTTCTCGAAGTCCTTACGGCAGTCGTCGGGAGGGCGGCACCACGTCAGGTCGTCGTAATGGGCGACCTGAACGCCAAGTCGGTGGCCTGGGGCAACCCGGTGGCGTCGTGCAACGTCCGGGGGCGCGCCGCCGAATTTTGGTCGGCTTCGTGCGGCGTGTCCCTCCTAAACAGGGGGGATGTTCACACGTGTGTGCGGCAACGGGGAGGGTCAGTGGTGGACGTATCGTTCGCCACCCCCGTGCTAGCCGCCCGCGTCGTGAACTGGCGGGTGGAGATGGTGGAGACCCTGTCGGACCACCGATATGTGCGGTTCGACATCTCCACCCAGAGCCCGCGGGGGATGGCCCGCTCGGGCCAATCACCCTTCCCGCGGTGGGCTCTCACCCGCCTGGACCGGGAGTCAGCCCAGGAGGCAGCGTTCCTCGAGGACTGGCTCTCGCCCCCTGTGGAGGGCACGGACGTGGACGCCGCAGCGGTTCGGCTGCGGGGGTCCCTGACCGAGGTGTGCAACTCCAGCATGCCTCGGTCTCGCCGTCCGCCTCCCCGTCGCGCCGTTTATTGGTGGACGGTGGAGCTGGCGGGGCTCCGGGCCGCGTGCGTGGAGGCCAGGAGGGCCTACACGCGGAGTCGGCGGCGCACCAGCCGATGTCAGGCTGAGGAGGACCGCCTCTACGCCTCTTACCTAGAGGCAAAGACGGTCCTCAAGTCGGAAATGTGCGCCGCCGAGGACTCGGCAAAGGCCGAGATGCTGGAGGGCCTCGACAGGGATCCGTTTGGGAGGCCGTATAAGCAGGCGCGGAGCCAGCTGCGCCCTTACGGTCCCCCATTAGCGGAGACCCTAGAGCCGGCGTTGCTGGATGGGGTGGTTCGGTCACTGTTTCCGCGCAGGACCGACTTCACCCCACCAACGATGAACCCCCCACTGGGGGGGGTGGTGGCTTCGCCGGAGGAGGAGGTGCCTCCAGTGTCGGTGGAGGAATTTCGCGCGGGGGTTCTGTCCCTCCGCGCGAAGAAGACGGCCCCTGGACCAGATGGCGTCCCCGCACGGGTGGTGGCCATCGCAGCGTCCTTCATGGAGCAGAGGTTTCGGGACCTCTTCAGCGCGTGCCTGACGGCTGGGAGGTTCCCGAAGATCTGGAAGGAGGGGCAGCTTTGCCTGCTCCGGAAGGAGGGACGCCCGGTGGACTCCCCCTCGGCATACCGGCCCATCGTTCTGCTCGATGAGGTCGGTAAATTGTTCGAGGGGATCATCGCCACCCGGCTAAATAGCCAGTTGCGGGAGGTAGGGCCGGACCTGTCGGACGCCCAGTTCGGGTTCCGACAAGGGCGTTCGACGGTCGACGCGTTGGCCCTACTCAGGGGCCAAGTGCGGGAAGCGGTCGAGGCTGGGGACGGAGTGTTGGCGGTGTCGTTCGACATCGCCAACGCCTTCAACTCCGTGCCCCACTCGACCATATTGGAGGCACTCCGGTATCACGGAGTGCCCCAATATCTGCGGGCGATCCTGGCCAACTACCTGGAGGACCGGGAGGTCCTCCTGGCGGACAGGATCGCCAGGATCAGGCGCTACGGCGCGGAATCCGGTGTTCCACAAGGCTCGGTGCTAGGGCCCCTCTTGTGGAACATCGGATTCGATTGGCTCCTGCGGGGCACCCTCCTCCAGGGCACGAGTGTCATCTGCTACGCGGATGACACTCTCCTCGTTGCCCGGGGGAGGGACTTTCGGGAGGCGGCCTGTCTGGCCTCGGCTGGCGGATCCTTAGTGGCAGGTAGGATCCGCCAGCTTGGTTTGAGGGTAGCGCTGAACAAGACCGAGGCCGTTTTCTTTCACGGGCCTCGGCAGCGCTGCCCTCCAGACGCCCACATCGTCGTGGAGGGCGTCCGAATAGGGGTCGGGGCCCAGATGAAGTATCTGGGCCTCGTGCTGGACAGCAGGTGGCGCTTCGGCCCGCACTTCAGCGGGCTGTCGACGCGCCTGCTTAAGGCCGCGGACGCCCTCTCATGGCTCCTCCCGAACCTGGGCGGGCCCAAGGAGCGATGCCGGCGCCTCTATGCCGGCATCCTCAAGAGCATGGCCTTATATGGGGCACCCATCTGGGCGGACTCCCTCCATAGGAGGGAGAATGCAACCGCCATCCGCAGGCCCCAACGGGCCATTGCACAGCGGGTGGCGAGAGCCTACCGCTCAGTGGGCTTTGCGGCGGCGTGCGCTCTGGCCGGCACCCCTCCCTGGGAATTGGAGGCATGGGTGCTTGCCAGAGTGTACGAATGGGCGGCGCGGCGTAGGGCGCTGGGCGAGCGCCCCGCCGCGCAAGAGCGGGATGCCGTGCGGCGGGAGGCGAGGGACGCAATCGTCCTACACTGGACACGGGACCTCGCCTCCGCCACATTTGGACGCCGGACGCTGGACGCGCTCGGTCCAGTCCTGCGGGACTGGCTCGAGCGCCCCCACGGTTTCCTCTCGTTCCGTCTAGTGCAGGTGTTGTCCGGACATGGCTGTTTCGGAACGCACCTGCACCGGATTCGGAGGGAGGAAACCCCGGCGTGCCACGATTGTGGAGCCGCGGAGGACACGGCGCAGCACACCTTCGAGGTGTGCCCAGCCTGGGCTGAGCTGCGCCGTGCCCTGACAGATGTGGTCGGGCAGGACCTCTCACTTCCCAGTGTGGTGAACTCCATGCTGGGGAGTGAGGAGGCTTGGGCGGCGGTTGCCTCCTTTTGCGAGAATGTCATGTCGCAAAAGGAGGCGGCGGAGCGCGCGCGGGAGGATGATCCTCTCGCGCCACCGCTCCGCAGGCGAAGAAGGGGTGGGAGAAGGCGGTTATACGACCGTCGCCTCCCACCTTCTGGTGGTGATTAGCGGGCGATAGGCGCGGGGGCGCCTTCGCTCGCATTGCACCAATCACCACCATCGTCGGGCGGGAACGGCCGAGCACTCACGGTCGTTCCCGGGCTCCTCCACTTAGGGAGGGGCGTGCGGGCCCCGCTGTAAAGGCGGGCGGTCGTCGGTGGGGGACTGGACGTAAAGGCTGTGCCGGTTTCCCAGTCCTCCTCCAAATAGACGATGCGGGAGTGCCGCTGGGTTATTTTAGTGGGTATGCCGGAGTAGCCGGAGAGTCCCACATAACCCGTCTATCCCCCAATGGGCGGGTATGCGTAACGCATTTTTTCCCAGCGCAAACAAAAAAAAAAAAAAAAAAAAAAAAAAAAAAAAGGTTAGGTTAGGTTGGGGAGCGGCACCCTCCTCCAGGGCACGAGTGTCATCTGCTACGCGGATGACACTCTCCTCGTTGCCCGGGGGAGGGATTTTAGGGAGGCGGCTTGTCTGGCCTCAGCTGGCGGATCCTTAGTGGCAGGTAGGATCCGCCAGCTTGGTTTGAGGGTGGCGCTGAACAAGACCGAGGCCGTGTTCTTTCACGGGCCTCGGCAGCGCTGCCCTCCTGACGCCCACATCGTGGTGGAGGGCGTCCGGATAGGGGTCGGGGCCCAGATGAAGTATCTGGGCCTCGTGCTGGACAGCAGGTGGCGCTTCGGCCCGCACTTCAGCGGGCTGTCGACGCGCCTGCTAAAAGCCGCGGACGCCCTCTCGTGGCTCCTCCCGAACCTGGGCGGGCCCAAGGAGCGATGCCGGCGCCTCTATGCCGGCATCCTCAAAAGCATGGCCCTATATGGGGCTCCCATCTGGGCGGACTCCCTCCACAGGAGGGAGAATGCAACCGCCATCCGCAGGCCCCAACGGGCCATTGCACAGCGGGTGGCGCGAGCCTACCGCTCGGTGGGCTTCGCGGCGGCGTGCGCTCTGGCCGGCACCCGTCCATGGGAATTGGAGGCATGGGTGCTCGCCAGAGTGTACGAATGGGTGGCGCGGCGTAGGGCGCTGGGTGAGCGCCCCGCCGCGCAAGAGCGGGAGGCCGTGCGGCGGGAGGCGAGGGACGCAATCGTCCTTCACTGGACACGAGACCTCGCCTCCGCCACCTTTGGTCGCCGGACGCTGGACGCGCTCGGTCCAGTCCTGCGGGACTGGCTCGAGCGCCCCCACGGTTTCCTCTCTTTCCGTCTGGTGCAGGTGTTGTCCGGGCATGGCTGCTTCGGAACGCACCTGCATCGGATCCAGAGGGAGGAGACCCCGGCGTGCCACAACTGTGGAGCCGCGGAGGACACGGCGCAGCACACCCTCGAGGTGTGCCCAGCCTGGGCTGAGCTGCGCCGTGCCCTGACAGATGTGGTCGGGATGGACCTCTCACTTCCCAGTGTGGTGAACTCCATGCTGGGGAGTGAGGAGGCTTGGGCGGCGGTTGCCTCCTTTTGCGAGAATGTCATGTCGCAAAAGGAGGCGGCGGAGCGCGCGCGGGAGGATGATCCTCTCGCGCCGCCGCTCCGCAGGCGAAGAAGGGGTGGGAGACGGCGGTTGTACGATCGTCGCCTCCCTCCTTCTGGTGGTGATTAGCGGGCGACAGGCGCGGGGGCGCCTTCGCTCGCATTGCACTAATCACCACCCTCGTCGGGCGGGAACGGCCGAGCACTCACGGTCGTTCCCGGGCCCCTCCACTTAGGGAGGGGCGTGCGGGCCCCGCTGTAAAGGCGGGCGGTCGTCGGTGGGGGACTGGACGTAAAGGCTGTGCCGGTTTCCCAGTCCTCCTCCACACAGACGATGCGGGAGTGCCGCTGGGTTATTTTAGTGGGTATGCCGGGCTAGCCGGAGAGTCCCACATAACCCGTCCATCCCCCAATGGGCGGGTATGCGTAACGCATTTTTTCCCAGCGTCAACAAAAAAAAAAAAAAAAAAAAAAAAAAAAAAAAAAAAAAAAGGTTAGGTTGGGGAGGGGAACCACCCCACAGTGCTTACGTCCTCGTCGTGTTCCCTGGAAACGTCCCAGTTCTGACCACCGTAACGGAGTGGCAGACTGGGTACGGCTAAAGTGCACTGTGCATCGTTGCGAACAATTGCCTGGATTGCAACGAAACTGCGGATATGCCAAAACAAGCGCGGGATGCCCTCGGGCATTTCACTAAAAACGGCCCTTCTCAGGGCCAACCCAAAGGCCCTTCTCAGGGCCAACCCAAAGGCCCTTCTCAGGGCCAACCCAAAGGCCCTTCTCAGGGCCAACCAAAAGGCCCTTCTCAGGGCCAACGCGACGCGTCGGCGTCGGAAGGCAGAGCCTTCTACGGCGGGAGTGTGGGCGACATGTCGGACTCCGACATTGAGTCCATAGCATCTGATGCGGGTTCGATGGTGGTTGATCCTCGTTCGAGATCGGCATCAAGGAAGCGAACCTTCCTGAAAGTTGTGTCTGATGGCTCCTCAGGCTCGGGTTCGGCGAAGGAGTCCAAGAGAAAGGTCAAGGCCAAAAAGGCGTTGACAGCAGCTGACACCCATGACGTGGGTTTGGCCGATGCCCAACGTGAGTTGGACCTGGCATGGCGGGAGCAGCTCCAGCAAGAGCTGGAGGAGCGGGTTGCGGCCCAGGAGGAACGGGCGCGCGTCGCCCGTGCAAAGTCCGGGTACGGGGCGTCCCGCGTCCTGTACGCGGACCACTCCCTGGCCGAACTCCAAAGGATGGCCTTGGAGGACGAGGAGGCGATCGTAGAGGTCGCCGCCAAGTCTTCGCATCTGAAGGGGACTTTCCAGAAGTCCCTCAAATGCCGGGCCGCCAGCATGCGTGGCATCGTCGCGGAGCTGGTGGACCGCAAGGCCAGCGACGAAACGCGGCAACTGCAGGCGAAAGTGGATCGCCTGCAGTCGGAGGTCAGCCAGCTGCACATGAAGCTGGCTGAAGCCACAGCCCGGCCATCGCAAGCCGAGCCCGGACCTGCGTCGGAGGGTCTTGCCTCCTCCCCCGGCCTTGAGGATGTCCTCCGCAAGGTGATGGCGGAGGAGAGGGCATTTGTTCGGGCCTGCCTAGCGGGTATTGAGGACCGGCTCTTACCGGCGAAGACCCTCCGACCGCCGCTTGCAGCGGACAAGAGGCGAGAGGAGCCGGTGCCTGCCTCTCAGAGGGAGGACGCCCTTCTGCCTTCCACCACCCCGACCAACCAGCAGGGCTGGACGAAGGTGGTCGGTAAGGGGAAGGGCAAAGGCAAAAGGACGGCACCTGTTGTCACTGCCGTTCCCACCACCACTCCCGGCCAGTCGCAGCCGACTGGCAAAGGAAAAGGGAAGGGGAAGGGGAAGAGCACCCCCCCAGCCCCAGCCGTCTCCGCCACCACCCCTGCCGGTCAGTCGTCGACTGGCAAGGGAAAGGGGAAGGGTTCGCCCCCAGCCGGTGCCAAGAGGAACCTGGTTCCTCCAAAGACCGCGGCCGTCGTGGTGACACTCACCGCGAAGGCCGCGGAGCGGGGTGAGACGTACGCGTCCATGTTGGTGCGGGCGCGTGCCACTGCCGATCCCACCAAACTGGGGATCGGCAAGGTCTCATGCCGCCGGACCCAGGCTGGGGCCCGAATCTTTGAGTTCCCGGGAGCGGAAGGCAGTAAGAACGCGGACCTCTTCGCAGCGAAGCTGCAGGAGGTCATCGCGGACGTGGCGAAGGTGGCCAGGCCGGTGAAGTCGGCGGCCATCGAGGTGACGGATCTGGACGACTCCGTCACCAAGGAGGAGGTGGTGGCAGCGATCGCAGCCATAGGGGGCTGCGAAGTCGCAGCGGTGCAGGGCGGGGGCATCAGGCCCGGGCGCGGCGGCATGGGCACGATTCGCCTGGAGTGCCCAGTTGCCGCTGCCAAAGCCGTCCTCGAGAAGGGACGGCTCGCCGTCGGGTTCAGCTCGGCGGCGGTCCGGGCCCTTGAGGACCAGCCTCTGCGGTGTTACCGGTGCTTCGGCATCGGTCACACCCGAGCCCTCTGTCCGTCCAGCATTGACAGGACGGACAGCTGCTACCGCTGCGGCA
The DNA here is from genome assembly GCA_951640165.1 of Pseudoips prasinana. NCBI lineage: Eukaryota > Metazoa > Arthropoda > Insecta > Lepidoptera > Nolidae > Pseudoips > Pseudoips prasinana. Next base: position 40,102,209 of record OX621241.1, read on the forward strand.
AGGAGGGGCACAAAGCCGCCTCCTGCAAGGCCGCCGCACCGCACTGCGCGGTATGCGCCGCCAGTGGCCGCCCAGCGGGCCACATTATGAAGGGGAGGAATTGCAGTCCTCCCCTTAAGAAGGGCAAGGAACAGGCGCCGACCCGGCCTGTCGCTGCCACCGCCGTCCCAGTGGCTGGGACCTCAGCGGCTGTGGAGGAGGGGGGTGCGATGACCGACTAATGGGTAGAGTCGAACATCGCATCCTCCAGGCGAACACCAACCACTGCAGAGCGGCACAGGATCTGCTGATGCAGACTGTGGCCGAGTGGTTGGTGGACGTGGCGGTGGTCGCCGAGCCGTACTCGATACCTGGCCGCTGGCTGGGTGATCGGGACGGCTTGGTGGCGTTGGTGTCGCGGCCTGCCACGGACTCCCCTCCCCTCTCGTTCTTAGAGAGGGGTCCGGGATACGTGGCCGCCGCGTGGGGAGAAATAGCCCTGGTCGGGGTCTATTTCTCCCCAAACCGCCCTCTAAGGGACTTCGAGAATTTTCTCGAGGTCCTTACGGCAGTCGTCGGGAGGGCGGCGCCACGTCAGGTCATTGTGTGTGGTGACCTGAACGCCAAGTCGGTGGCCTGGGGCAACCCAGCGGCGTCCTGTAACGTCCGGGGGCGCGCCGTCGAATTTTGGGCGGCTTCGTGCGGCGTGTCCCTCCTGAACAGGGGGGATGTTCACACGTGTGTGCGGCAACAGGGAGGGTCAGTGGTGGACGTGTCGTTCGCCACCCCTGTGCTAGCCACACGCGTCGTGAACTGGCGGGTGGAGATGGTGGAGACCCTGTCGGACCACCGATATGTGCGGTTCGACATCTCCACCCAGAGCCCGCGGGGGATGGCCCGCTCGGGCCAATCTCCCTTCCCGCGGTGGGCTCTCACCCGCCTGGACCGGGAGGCAGCCCAGGAGGCTGCGTTCCTCCGGGACTGGCTCTCGCCCCCTGTTGAGGTCACGGACGTGGACGCCGCAGCGGTTCAGCTGCGGGGGTCCCTGACCGAGGTGTGCAACTCCAGCATGCCTCGGTCTCGCCGTCCGCCTCCCCGTCGCGCCGTTTATTGGTGGACGGGGGAGCTGGCGGCGCTACGGGCCGCGTGCGTGGAGGCCAGGAGGGCCTACACGCGGAGTCGGCGGCGCACCAGCCGATGTCAGGCTGAGGAGGACCGCCTCTACGCCTCTTACCTAGAGGCAAAGACGGTCCTCAAGTCGGAAATGTGCGCCGCCGAGGGCCTCGAGATGCTGGAGGGCCTCGACAGGGATCCGTTTGGGAGGCCGTATAAGCAGGCGCGGAGCCAGCTGCGCCCTTACGGTCCCCCATTAGCGGAGACCCTAGAGCCGGCGTTGCTGGATGGGGTGGTTCGGTCACTGTTTCCGCGCAGGACCGACTTCACCCCACCAACGATGAACCCCCCGCTGGGGGGGGTGGTGGCTTCGCCGGAGGAGGAGGTCCCTCCAGTATCGGTGGAGGAACTTCGCGCGGGGGTTCTGCCCCTCCGCACGAAGAAGACGGCCCCTGGACCGGACGGCGTCCCCGCACGGGTGGTGGCCATCGCGGCGTCCCTCATGGAGGAAAGGCTTCGGGACCTCTTCAGCGCGTGCCTGACGGCTGGGAGGTTCCCGAAGCTATGGAAGGAAGGCAAGTTGTGCCTTCTTCGCAAGGAGGGACGCCCGGTGGACTCCCCCTCGGCATACCGGCCCATCGTTTTACTCGATGAGGTCGGTAAACTGTTCGAGGGGATCATCGCCACCCGGCTTAATAGCCAGCTGCGGGAGGTAGGGCCGGACCTGTCGGACGCCCAATTCGGGTTCCGACAAGGGCGTTCGACGGTCGACGCGTTGGCCCTACTCAGGGGCCAGGTGCGGGAGGCGGTCGAGGCTGGGGACGGAGTGTTGGCGGTGTCGTTCGACATCGCCAACGCCTTCAACTCCGTGCCCCACTCGACCATATTGGAGGCACTCCGATACTACGGAGTGCCCCAATATCTGCGGGCGATCCTGGCCAGCTACCTGGAGGACCGAGAGGTCCTTCTGGTGGACAAGGCGGCCAGGATCAGGCGCTACGGAGTGGAGTCCGGTGTTCCACAGGGTTCGGTGCTGGGGCCCCTCCTGTGGAACATCGGATTTGACTGGCTCCTGCGGGGCACCCTCCTCCAGGGCACGAGTGTCATCTGCTACGCGGATGACACTCTCCTCGTTGCCCGGGGGAGGGATTTTAGGGAGGCGGCCTGTCTGGCCTCAGCTGGCGGATCCTTAGTGGCAGGTAGGATCCGCCAGCTTGGATTGGGGGTAGCGCTGAACAAGACCGAGGCCGTGTTCTTTCACGGGCCTCGGCAGCGCTGCCCACCTGACGCCCACATCGTGGTGGAGGGCGTCCGGATAGGGGTCGGGGCCCAGATGAAGTATCTGGGCCTCGTGCTGGACAGCAGGTGGCGCTTCGGCCCGCACTTTAGCGGGCTGTCGACGCGCCTGCTGAAAGCCGCGGACGCCCTCTCATGGCTCCTCCCAAACCTGGGAGGGCCCAAGGAGCGATGCCGGCGCCTCTATGCCGGCATCCTCAAGAGCATGGCCCTGTATGGGGCACCCATCTGGGCGGACTCCCTCCACAGGAGGGAGAATGCAACCGCCATCCGCAGGCCCCAACGGGCCATTGCACAGCGGGTGGCGAGGGCCTACCGCTCAGTGGGCTTTGCGGCGGCGTGCGCTCTGGCCGGCACCCCTCCCTGGGAATTGGAGGCATGGGTGCTCGCCAGAGTATACGAATGGGCGGCGCGGCGTAGGGCGCTAGGTGAGCGCCCCGCCGCGCAAGAGCGGGAGGCCGTGCGGCGGGAGGCGAGGGACGCCATCGTCCTGCACTGGGCACGGGACCTCGCCTCCGCCACCTTTGGGCGCCGGACGCTGGACGCGCTCGGTCCAGTCCTGCGGGAATGGCTCGAGCGCCCCCACGGTTTCCTCTCGTTCCGTTTGGTGCAGGTGTTGTCCGGACATGGCTGTTTCGGAACGCACCTGCACCGGATTCGGAGGGAGGAAGCCCCGGCGTGCCACGACTGTGGAGCCGCGGAGGACACGGCGCAGCACACCCTCGAGGTGTGCCCAGCCTGGGCTGAGCTGCGCCGTGCCCTGAATACCGTCGTTGGGCTGGACCTCTCACTTCCCAGTGTGGTGAACTCCATGCTGGGGAGTGAGGAGGCTTGGGCAGCGGTTGCCTCCTTTTGCGAGGACGTCATGTCGCAAAAGGAGGCGGCGGAGCGCGCGCGGGAGGACGATCCTCTCGCGCCGCCGCTCCGCAGGCGAAGAAGGGGTGGGAGACGGCGGTTGTACGATCGTCGCCTCCCTCCTTCTGGTGGTGATTAGCGGGCGACAGGCGCGGGGGCGCCTTCGCTCGCATTGCACTGATCACCACCCTCGTCGGGCGGGAACGGCCGAGCACTCACGGTCGTTCCCGGGCCTCTCCACTTAGGGAGGGGCATGCGGGCCCCGCTGTTAAGGCGGGCGGTCGTCGGTGGGGGACTGGACGTAAAGGCTGAGCCGGTTTCCCAGTCCTCCTCCACATAGACGATGCGGGAGTGCCGCTGGGTTATTTTAGTGGGTATGCCGGACTAGCCGGAGAGTCCCACATAACCCGTCCATCCCCCAATGGGCGGGTATGCGTAACGCATTTTTTCCCAGCGCAAACAAAAAAAAAAAAAAAAAAAAGGTTAGGTTGGGGAACCACCCCACAGTGCTTGCGTCCACGTCGCGTTCCCCGGAAACGTCCCAGTTCTGACCACCGTAACGGAGTGGCAGACTGGGTACGGCTAAAGTGCACTGTGCATCGTAGCGAACTTAAACTGATTGGAGTGCTACGAATTTTTGATTGCGGAATATGCCGAAACCTGCGCGGGATGCCCTCGGGCATTTTGCCAAAAAAGGCCCTTCTCAGGGCCAACCCAAAGGCCCTTCTCAGGGCCAACCCAAAGGCCCTTCTCAGGGCCAACCCAAAGGCCCTTCTCAGGGCCAACCAAAAGGCCCTTCTCAGGGCCAACGCGACGCGTCGGCGTCGGAAGGTAGAGCCTTCTACGGAGGGAGAGCGGGCGATGTGTTGGACACCGACAATGAGTCCGTAACGTCGGATGCTAGCTCTATGGCGATCGATCCTCGATCGAGATCGGCATCGAGGAAGCGGACCTTCCTAAAGGTCGTGTCCGATGGCTCCTCGGGCTCGGGTTCAGCTCGGGTTAAGGAGCCAAAGAAAAAGATTAAGGCCAAAAAGGCAATTACAGCGGCAGACACCCACGATGTGGGCTTGGTTGACGCCCAGCGAGAGCTGGACCTGACTCGGCGGGAGCAGCTCCAGCAAGAGCTGGAGGAGCGGGTTGCGGCCCAGGAGGAACGGGCGCGCGCCGCCCGTGCAAAGTCCGGGTACGGGGCGTCCCGCGTCCTGTACGCGGACCACTCCTTGGCCGAACTGGAGAAGATGGCCTTGAAGGACGAAGAGGCGATCGTTGAGGTCGCCGCCAAGTCCTCCCACCTAAAGGGGACGTTCCAGAAGTCCCTAAAATGCCGGGCCGCGAGTCTGCGCGAAATCGTCGCGGAGCTAGTGGGCCGCAAGGCCAACGATGAGTCGCGGCAACTGCAGGCGAAAGTAGATCGCCTGCAGTCGGAGGTCAGCCAGCTGCACTTAAAGCTGGCTGAAGCCACGGCCCGGCCATCGCAAGCCGAGCCCATACCTGCGGCGGAGGGTCTTTCATCCACCCCCGGCCTTGAGGATGTCCTCCGCAGGGTGATGGCGGAAGAGAGGGCGTTCGTTCGCTCCTGCCTAGCGGGCATCGAGGACCGGCTCCTACCGGAGAAACGCCTCCGACCGCCGCTTGCGGCGGACAAGAGGCGAGAGGAACGGGTGGAAACCTCCCAGAGGGAGGACGCCCTTCTCCCCTCCACCACCCCGACCAGCCAGCAGGGCTGGACGAAGGTGGTCGGTAAGGGGAAGGGCAAGGGCAAAAGGACGGCAGCTGTCGTCCCTGCCATCCCCGCCACCACCACTCCCAGCCAGTCGCAGCCGACTGGCAACGGGAAGGGGAAAGGGAAAGGGAAGGGGAAGAGCACCCCTCCAGCTCCAGCCGTCTCCGCCACCACCCCTGCCGGTCAGTCGTCGACTGGCAAGGGAAAGGGAAAGGGTTCGCCCCCAGCCGGTGCCAAGAGGAACCTAGTTCCTCCCAAGACCGCGGCCGTCGTGGTGACGCTCACCGCAAAGGCCGCGGAGCGGGGTGAGACGTACGCGTCCATAATGGTGCGGGCGCGTGCAAATGCCGATCCCACCAAATTGGGGATCGGTAAAGTCTCATGCCGCCGGACACAGGCTGGGGCCCGAATCTTCGAGTTCCCGGGTGCCGAGGGCGGGAAAAACGCTGACCTCTTCGCAGCAAAGCTGCAAGAGGTCATTGCGGACGACGCGAAGGTGGCCAGGCCGGTGAAGTCGGCGGCCTTCGAGGTGACGGACCTGGACGACTCCGTCACCAAGGAGGAGGTGGTAGCGGCGGTTGCAGCCATAGGTGGCTGCGCAGTCGCAGCGGTGCAGGGCGGGGGCATCAGGCCCGGGCGCGGCGGCATGGGCGCAATTCGCCTGGAGTGCCCAGTCGCCGCTGCCAAAGCCGTCCTCGAGAAGGGACGGCTTGTCGTCGGGTTCAGCTCGGCGGCGGTCCGGGCCCTTGAGGTCCCGCCGTTGAGGTGTTACCGGTGCTTCGGCATCGGTCACACCCGGGCCCTCTGTCCGTCCAGTGTCGACAGGACGGACAGCTGCTACCGCTGCGGCAAGGAGGGGCACAAAGCCGCCTCCTGCGAGGCCACCGCACCGCACTGCGCGGTGTGTGCCGCCAGTGGCCGCCCTGCGGGCCACATTATGAAGGGGAGGAATTGTATTCCTCCCCTTAAGAAGGGCAAAGCGCAGGCGCCGACCCGGCCCGTCGCTGCCACCGCCACCCCAGTAGCTGGGACCTCGGCGGCTGTGGAGGAGGAGGATATGATGTCCGATGCATAGAGTCGAACATCGAATCCTCCAGGCGAACACCAACCACTGCAGAGCGGCACAGGATCTGTTGATGCAGACTGTGGCCGAGTGGTTGGTGGACGTGGCGGTGGTTGCCGAGCCGTACTCGATACCTGGCCGCTGGCTAGGTGATCGGGACGGCTTGGTGGCGTTGGTGTCGCGGCCTTCCACGGACTCCCCTCCCCTCTCGCTTTTAGAGAGGGGTCCGGGATACGTGGCCGCCGCGTGGGGAGAAATAGCCCTGGTCGGGGTCTATTTCTCCCCAAACCGCCCTCTAAGGGACTTCGAGAATTTTCTCGAAGTCCTTACGGCAGTCGTCGGGAGGGCGGCACCACGTCAGGTCGTCGTAATGGGCGACCTGAACGCCAAGTCGGTGGCCTGGGGCAACCCGGCGGCGTCGTGCAACGTCCGGGGGCGCGCCGCCGAATTTTGGTCGGCTTCGTGCGGCGTGTCCCTCCTGAACAGGGGGGATGTTCACACGTGTGTGCGGCAACGGGGAGGGTCAGTGGTGGACGTATCGTTCGCCACCCCCGTTCTAGCCGCCCGCGTCGTGAACTGGCGGGTGGAGATGGTGGAGACCCTGTCGGACCACCGATATGTGCGGTTCGACATCTCCACCCAGAGCCCGCGGGGGATGGCCCGCTCGGGCCAATCTCCCTTCCCGCGGTGGGCTCTCACCCGCCTGGACCGGGAGGCAGCCCTGGAGGCAGCGTTCCTCGAGGACTGGCTCTCGCCCCCTGTGCAGGGCACGGACGTCGACGCCGCAGCGGTTCGGCTCCGGGGGTCCCTGACCGAGGTGTGCAATTCCAGCATGCCTCGGTCTCGCCGTCCGCCTCCCCGTCGCGCTGTTTATTGGTGGACGGCGGAGCTGGCGGCGCTCCGGGCCGCGTGCGTGGAGGCCAGGAGGGCCTACACGCGGAGTCGGCGGCGCACCAGCCGATGTCAGGCGGAGGAGGACCGCCTCTACGCCTCTTACGTAGAGGCAAAGACGGTCCTCAAGTTGGCAATGTGCGCCGCCGAAGACTCGGCAAAGGCCGAGATGCTGGAGGGACTCGACAGGGATCCGTTTGGGAGGCCATATAAGCTGGCGCGGAGCCAGCTGCGCCCTTATGGCCCCCCACTAACGGAGACCCTAGAGCCGGCGTTGCTGGATGGGGTGGTTCGGTCACTGTTTCCGCGCAGGACCGAATTCACCCCACCAACGATGAACCCCCCACTGGGGGGGGTGGTGGCTTCGCCGGCGGAGGAGGTCCCTCCGGTTTCGGCGGAGGAATTTGGCGCGGGGGTTCTGTCCCTCCGCGCGAAACAGACGGCCCCTGGACCGGATGGCGTCCCCGCACGGGTGGTGGCCATCGCGGCGTCCCTAATGGAGCAGAGGTTTCGGGACCTCTTCAGCGCTTGCCTGACGGCTGGGAGGTTCCCGAAGCTCTGGAAGGAGGGGCAGCTTTGCCTGCTCCGGAAGGAGGGACGCCCGGTGGACTCCCCCTCGGCATACCGGCCCATCGTTCTGCTCGATGAGGTCGGTAAACTGTTCGAGGGGATCCTCGCCACCCGGCTTAACAGCCATTTGCGGGAGGTAGGGCCGGACCTGTCGGACGCCCAGTTCGGCTTTCGACAAGGGCGTTCGACGGTCGACGCGGTGGCCCTACTCAGGGGCCAAGTAAAGGCAGCGGTCGAGGCTGGGGACGGAGTGTTGGCGGTGTCGTTCGACATCGCCAACGCGTTCAACTCCGTGCCCCACTCGACCATATTGGAGGCACTCCGGTACCACGGAGTGCCCCAATATCTGCGAGCGATCCTGGCCAACTACCTGGAGGACCGGGAGGTCCTCCTGGCGGACAGGACGGCCAGGATCAGGCGCTACGGCGCGGAGTCCGGTGTTCCACAGGGTTCGGTGCTAGGGCCCCTCTTGTGGAACATTGGATTCGATTGGCTCCTGCGGGGCACCCTCCTCCAGGGCACGAGTGTCATCTGCTACGCGGATGACACTCTCCTCGTTGCCCGGGGGAGGGACTTTAGGGAGGCGGCCTGTCTGGCCTCAGCTGGCGGATCCTTAGTGGCAGGTAGGATCCGCCAGCTTGGTTTGAGGGTGGCGCTGAACAAGACCGAGGCCGTGTTCTTTCACGGGCCTCGGCAGCGCTGCCCTCCTGACGCCCACATCGTGGTGGAGGGCGTCCGGATAGGGGTCGGGGCCCAGATGAAGTATCTGGGCCTCGTGCTGGACAGCAGGTGGCGCTTCGGCCCGCACTTCAGCGGGCTGTCGACGCGCCTGCTAAAAGCCGCGGACGCCCTCTCATGGCTCCTCCCGAACCTGGGCGGGCCCAAGGAGCGATGCCGGCGCCTCTATGCCGGCATCCTCAAAAGCATGGCCCTATATGGGGCTCCCATCTGGGCGGACTCCCTCCACAGGAGGGAGAATGCAACCGCCATCCGCAGGCCCCAACGGGCCATTGCACAGCGGGTGGCGCGAGCCTACCGCTCGGTGGGCTTCGCGGCGGCGTGCGCTCTGGCCGGCACCCCTCCATGGGAATTGGAGGCATGGGTGCTCGCCAGAGTGTACGAATGGGTGGCGCGGCGTAGGGCGCTGGGTGAGCGCCCCGCCACGCATGAGCGGGAGGCCGTGCGGCGGGAGGCGAGGGACGCAATCGTCCTTCACTGGACACGAGACCTCGCCTCCGCCACCTTTGGACGCCGGACGCTGGACGCGCTCGGTCCAGTCCTGCGGGACTGGCTCGAGCGCCCCCACGGTTTCCTCTCTTTCCGTCTGGTGCAGGTGTTGTCCGGGCATGGCTGCTTCGGAACGCACCTGCATCGGATCCAGAGGGAGGAAACCCCGGCGTGCCACGACTGTGGAGCCGCGGAGGACACGGCGCAGCACACCCTCGAGGTGTGCCCAGCCTGGGCTGAGCTGCGCCGTGCCCTGACAGATGTGGTCGGGATGGACCTCTCACTTCCCAGTGTGGTGAACTCCATGCTGGGGAGTGAGGAGGCTTGGGCGGCGGTTGCCTCCTTTTGCGAGAATGTCATGTCGCAAAAGGAGGCGGCGGAGCGCGCGCGGGAGGACGATCCTCTCGCGGCGCCGCTCCGCAGGCGAAGAAGGGGTGGGAGAAGGCGGTTATACGACCGTCGCCTCCCACCTTCTGGTGGTGATTAGCGGGCGATAGGCGCGGGGGCGCCTTCGCTCACATTGCACAAATCGCCACCATCGTCGGGCGGGAACGGCCGAGCACTCACGGTCGTTCCCGGGCCCCTCCACTTAGGGAGGGGCGTGCGGGCCCCGCTGTAAAGGCGGGCGGTCGTCGGTGGGGGACTGGACGTAAAGGCTGAGCCGGTTTCCCAGTCCTCCTCCAAATAGACGATGCGGGAGTGCCGCTGGGTTATTTTAGTGGGTATGCCGGAGTAGCCGGAGAGTCCCACATAACCCGTCCATCCCCCAATGGGCGGGTATGCGTAACGCATTTTTTCCCAGCGCAAACAAAAAAAAAAAAAAAAAAAAAAAAAAAAAAAAAAAGGTTAGGTTGGGGCACCACTGCAGAGCGGCCCAGGATCTGCTGATGCAGACTGTGGCCGAGTGGTTGGTGGACGTGGCGGTGGTCGCCGAGCCGTACTCGGTGCCTGGCCGTTGGCTGGGTGACCGGGACGGCTTGGTGGCGTTGGTGTCGCGGCCTGCCACGGACTCCCCTCCCCTCTCGCTTTTAGAGAGGGGTCCGGGATACGTGGCCGCCGCGTGGGGAGAAATAGCCCTGGTCGGGGTCTATTTCTCCCCAAACCGCCCTCTAAGGGACTTCGAGAATTTTCTCGAAGTCCTTACGGCAGTCGTCGGGAGGGCGGCACCACGTCAGGTCGTCGTAATGGGCGACCTGAATGCCAAGTCGGTGGCCTGGGGCAACCCGGCGGCGTCGTGCAACGTCCGGGGGCGCGCCGCCGAATTTTGGTCGGCTTCGTGCGGCGTGTCCCTCCTAAACAGGGGGGATGTTCACACGTGTGTGCGGCAACGGGGAGGGTCAGTGGTGGACGTATCGTTCGCCACCCCCGTTCTAGCCGCCCGCGTCGTGAACTGGCGGGTGGAGTTGGTGGAGACCCTGTCGGACCACCGATATGTGCGGTTCGACATCTCCACCCAGAGCCCGCGGGGGATGGCCCGCTCGGGCCAATCTCCCTTCCCGCGGTGGGCTCTCACCCGCCTGGACCGGGAGGCAGCCCAGGAGGCTGCGTTCCTCCGGGACTGGCTCTCGCCCCCTGTTGAGGTCACGGACGTGGACGCCGCAGCGGTTCAGCTGCGGGGGTCCCTGACCGAGGTGTGCAACTCCAGCATGCCTCGGTCTCGCCGTCCGCCTCCCCGTCGCGCCGTTTATTGGTGGACGGTGGAGCTGGCGGCGCTACGGGCCGCGTGCGTGGAGGCCAGGAGGGCCTACACGCGGAGTCGGCGGCGCACCAGCCGATGTCAGGCTGAGGAGGACCGCCTCTACGCCTCTTACCTAGAGGCAAAGACGGTCCTCAAGTCGGAAATGTGCGCCGCCGAGGACTCGGCAAAGGCCGAGATGCTGGAGGGCCTCGACAGGGATCCGTTTGGGAGGCCGTATAAGCAGGCGCGGAGCCAGCTGCGCCCTTACGGTCCCCCATTAGCGGAGACCCTAGAGCCGGCGTTGCTGGATGGGGTGGTTCGGTCACTGTTTCCGCGCAGGACCGACTTCACCCCACCAACGATGAACCCCCCGCTGGGGGGGGTGGTGGCTTCGCTGGAGGAGGAGGTGCCTCCAGTGTCGGCGGAGGAATTTCGCGCGGGGGTTCTGTCCCTCCGCGCGAAGAAGACGGCCCCTGGACCAGATGGCGTCCCCGCACGGGTGGTGGCCATCGCAGCGTCCTTCATGGAGCAGAGGTTTCGGGACCTCTTCAGCGCGTGCCTGACGGCTGGGAGGTTCCCGAAGATCTGGAAGGAGGGGCAGCTTTGCCTGCTCCGGAAGGAGGGACGCCCGGTGGACTCCCCCTCGGCATACCGGCCCATCGTTCTGCTCGATGAGGTCGGTAAATTGTTCGAGGGGATCATCGCCACCCGGCTAAATAGCCAGTTGCGGGAGGTAGGGCCAGACCTGTCGGACGCCCAGTTCGGGTTCCGACAAGGGCGTTCGACGGTCGATGCGTTGGCCCTACTCAGGGGCCAAGTGCGGGAAGCGGTCGAGGCTGGGGACGGAGTGTTGGCGGTGTCGTTCGACATCGCCAACGCCTTCAACTCCGTGCCCCACTCGACCATATTGGAGGCACTCCGGTATCACGGAGTGCCCCAATATCTGCGGGCGATCCTGGCCAACTACCTGGAGGACCGGGAGGTCCTCCTGGCGGACAGGACGGCCAGGATCAGGCGCTACGGCGCGGAGTCCGGTGTTCCACAAGGTTCGGTGCTAGGGCCCCTCTTGTGGAACATCGGATTCGATTGGCTGCTGCGCGGCACCCTCCTCCAGGGCACGGGTGTCATCTGCTATGCGGATGACACTCTCCTCGTTGCCCGGGGGAGGAACTTTGGGGAGGCGGCCTGTCTGGCCTCGGCTGGCGGATCCTTAGTGGCAGGTAGGATCCGCCAGCTTGGTTTGAGGGTAGCGCTGAACAAGACCGAGGCCGTGTTCTTTCACGGGCCTCGGCAGCGCTGCCCTCCTGACGCCCACATCGTGGTGGAGGGCGTCCGGATAGGGGTCGGGGCCCAGATGAAGTATCTGGGCCTCGTGCTGGACAGCAGGTGGCGCTTCGGCCCGCACTTCAGCGGGCTGTCGACGCGCCTGCTGAAAGCCGCGGACGCCCTCTCATGGCTCCTCCCAAACCTGGGAGGGCCGAAGGAGCGATGCCGGCGCCTATATGCCGGCATCCTCAAGAGCATGGCCCTTTACGGGGCACCCATCTGGGCGGACTCCCTCCACAGGAGGGAGAATGCAACCGCCATCCGCAGGCCCCAACGGGCCATTGCACAGCGGGTGGCGAGAGCCTACCGCTCAGTGGGCTTTGCGGCGGCGTGCGCTCTGGCCGGCACCCCTCCCTGGGAATTGGAGGCATGGGTGCTCGCCAGAGTGTACGAATGGGTGGCGCATCGTAGGGCGCTAGGTGAGCGCCCCGCCGCGGAAGAGCGGGAGGCCGTGCGGCGGGAGGCGAGGGATGCCATCGTCCTCCACTGGGCACGCGACCTTGCCTCCGCCACATTTGGACGCCGGACGCTGGACGCGCTCGGTCCAGTCCTGCGGGACTGGCTCGAGCGACCCCACGGTTTCCTCTCCTTCCGTCTGGTGCAGGTGTTGTCCGGGCATGGCTGCTTCGGAACGCACCTGCATCGGATCCAGAGGGAGGAAACCCCGGCGTGCCACGACTGTGGAGCCGCGGAGGACACGGCGCAGCACACCCTCGAGGTGTGCCCAGCCTGGGCTGAGCTGCGCCGTGCCCTGACCGATGTAGTCGGGATTGACCTCTCGCTTCCCAGTGTGGTGAATTCCATGCTGGGAAGTGAGGAGGCTTGGGCGGCGGTTGCCTCCTTTTGCGAGAATGTCATGTCGCAAAAGGAGGCGGCGGAGCGTGCGCGGGAGGATGATCCTCTCGCGCCGCCGCTCCGCAGGCGAAGAAGGGGTGGGAGATGGCGGTTGTACGATCGTCGCCTCCCTCCTTCTGGTGGTGATTAGCGGGCGCCAGGCGCGGGGGCGCCTTCGCTCGCATTGCACTAATCACCACCCTCGTCGGGCGGGAACGGCCGAGCACTCACGGTCGTTCCCGGGCCCCTCCACTTAGGGAGGGGCGTGCGGGCCCCGCTGTAAAGGCGGGCGGTCGTCGGTGGAGGACTGGACGTAAAGGCTGTGCCGGTTTCCCAGTCCTCCTCCAAATAGACGATGCGGGAGTGCCGCTGGGTTATTTTAGTGGGTATGCCGGAGTAGCCGGAGAGTCCCACATAACCCGTCCATCCCCCAATGGGCGGGTATGCGTAACGCATTTTTTCCCAGCGCAAACAAAAAAAAAAAAAAAAAAAAGGTTAGGTTGGGGCCCCGGCGGGAGCAGCTCCAGCAAGAGCTGGAGGAGCGGGTTGCGGCCCAGGAAGAACGGGCGCGCGTCGCCCGTGGCAAGTCCGGGTATGGTGCGTCCCGCGTGCTATACTCGGACCACTCCCTGGCCGAACTCCAGAGGATGGCCTTGGAGGACGAAGAGGCGATCGTGGAGGTCGCCGCCAAGTCCTCCCACTTAAAGGGGACTTTTCAAAAGTCCCTTAAATGCCGGGCTGCGAGTCTTCGCGAAATCGTGGCGGAGCTTGTGGAGCGCAAGGCCAGCGAGGAGTCGCGGCAACTGCAGGCGAAAGTGGATCGCCTGCAGTCGGAGGTGAGCCAGCTTCACCTGAAGCTGGCTGAAGCCACGGCCCGGCCATCCCAAGCCGAGCCCCAACCTGCGGCAGAGGGCCTCGTTTCCTCTCCCGGCCTTGAGGATGTCCTCCGCAAGGTGATGGCGGAGGAGAGGGCGTTCGTTCGCTCCTGCATAGCGGGCATTGAGGACCGGCTCTTGCCGGAGAAACGCCTCCGACCGCCACTTGCGGCGGACAAAAGGCGAAAGGAGCCGGCGCCTAGCTCCTCGAGGGAGGACGCCCTTCTCCCTTCCACCACCCCGACCAACCAGCAGGGCTGGACTAAGGTGGTCGGTAAGGGGAAGGGCAAAGGCAAAAGGACGGCAGCTGTCGTCCCTGCCGTGCCTGCCACCACCATTCCCAGCCAGTCGAAGTCGACTGGCAAGGGGAAAGGGAAGGGGAAAACCACCCCCCCAGCCGCCTCCGCCACCACCCCTGCCGGTCAGTCACAGACGACTGGCAAGGGAAAGGGGAAGGGTACGACCCCAGCCGGTGTCAGGAGGAACTTGGTTCCTCCCAAGTCCGCGGCCGTCGTGATGACGCTCACCACGAAGGCTGCGGAGCGGGGCGAGACGTACGCGTCCGTGATGTTGCGGGCGCGTGCCAATGCCGAGCCTACCAAACTGGGGATCGGTAAAGTCTCGTGCCGCCGGACGCAGGCTGGGGCTCGTATTTTCGAGTTCCCGGGTGCGGAGGGCGCAAAACACGCGGACCTCTTTGCAGCTAAGCTGCAGGAGGTCATCGCGGACGCGGTGAAGGTGGCGAGGCCTGTAAAGTCAGCGGCCATCGAGGTGACGGATCTTGACGACTCCGTCACCAAGGAGGAGGTGGTGGCAGCAGTCGTGGCCATTGGGGGCTGCACAGTCGCAGCGGTGCAGGGTGGGGCCATCAGGCCCGGGCGCGGCGGCATGGGCACCATCCGCCTGGAGTGCCCAGTCGCCGCTGCCAAAGCCGTCCTCGAGAAGGGACGGCTTGCCGTCGGGTTCAGCTCGGCGGCGGTCCGGGCCCTTGAGGTCCCGCCGCTGAGGTGTTACCGGTGCTTCGGCATCGGTCACACCCGGGCCCTCTGTCCGTCCAGTGTCGACAGGACGGACAGCTGCTACCGCTGCGGCAAGGAGGGGCACAAAGCCGCCTCCTGCGAGGCCACCACACCGCACTGCGCAGTGTGTGCCGCCAGTGGCCGCCCTGCGGGCCACATTATGAAGGGGAGGAATTGTATTCCTCCCCTTAAGAAGGGCAAAGCGCAGGCGCCGACCCGGCCTGTCGCTGCCACCGCCACCCCAGTAGCTGGGACCTCGGCGGCTGTGGAGGAGGAGGGTGCGATGACCGATTAATGGGTAGAGTCGAACATCGCATCCTCCAGGCGAACACCAACCACTGCAGAGCGGCACAGGATCTGTTGATGCAGACTGTGGCCGAGTGGTTGGTGGACGTGGCGGTGGTTGCCGAGCCGTACTCGATACCTGGCCGCTGGCTAGGTGATCGAGACGGCTTGGTGGCGTTGGTGTCGCGGCCTTCCACGGACTCCCCTCCCCTCTCGCTTTTAGAGAGGGGTCCGGGATACGTGGCCGCCGCGTGGGGAGAAATAGCCCTGGTCGGGGTCTATTTCTCCCCAAACCGCCCTCTAAGGGACTTCGAGAATTTTCTCGAAGTCCTTACGGCAGTCGTCGGGAGGGCGGCACCACGTCAGGTCGTCGTAATGGGCGACCTGAACGCCAAATCAGTGGCCTGGGGCAACCCGGCGGCGTCGTGCAACGTCCGGGGGCGCGCCGCCGAATTTTGGTCGGCTTCGTGCGGCGTGTCCCTCCTGAACAGGGGGGATGTTCACACGTGTGTGCGGCAACGGGGTGGGTCAGTGGTGGACGTATCGTTCGCCACCCCCGTGCTAGCCGCCCGCGTCGTGAACTGGCGGGTGGAGATGGTGGAGACCCTGTCGGACCACCGATATGTGCGGTTCGACATCTCCACCCAGAGCCCGCGGGGGATGGCCCGCTCGGGCCCTTCTCCCTTCCCGCGGTGGGCTCTCACCCGCCTGGACCGGGAGGCAGCCCAGGAGGCTGCGTTCCTCCGTGACTGGCTCTCGCCCCCTGTTGAGGTCACGGACGTGGACGCCGCAGCGGTTCAGCTGCGGGGGTCCCTGACCGAGGTGTGCAACTCCAGCATGCCTCGGTCTCGCCGTCCGCCTCCCCGTCGCGCCGTTTATTGGTGGACGGTGGAGCTGGCGGGGCTCCGGGCCGCGTGCGTGGAGGCCAGGAGGGCCTACACGCGGAGTCGGCGGCGCACCAGCCGATGTCAGGCTGAGGAGGACCGCCTCTACGCCTCTTACCTAGAGGCAAAGACGGTCCTCAAGTCGGAAATGTGCGCCGCCGAGGACTCGGCAAAGGCCGAGATGCTGGAAGGCCTCGACAGGGATCCGTTTGGGAGGCCGTATAAGCAGGCGCGGAGCCAGCTGCGCCCTTACGGTCCCCCATTAGCGGAGACCCTAGAGCCGGCGTTGCTGGATGGGGTGGTTCGGTCACTGTTTCCGCGCAGGACCGACTTCACCCCTCCAACGATGAACCCCCCGCTGAGGGGGTTGGTGGCTTCGCCGGAGGAGGTGCCTCCAGTTTCGGCGGAGGAACTTCGCGCGGGGGTTCTGCCCCTCCGCGCGAAGAAGACGGCCCCTGGGCCGGACGGCGTCCCCGCACGGGTGGTGGCCATCGCGGCGTCCCTAATGGAGGAAAGGCTTCGGGACCTCTTCAGCGCGTGCCTGACGGCTGGGAGGTTCCCGAAGCTATGGAAGGAAGGCAAGTTGTGCCTTCTCCGCAAGGAGGGACGCCCGGTGGACTCCCCCTCGGCATACCGGCCCATCGTTTTACTCGATGAGGTCGGTAAACTGTTCGAGGGGATCCTCGCCACCCGGCTTAACAGCCATTTGCGGGAGGTAGGGCCGGACCTGTCGGACGCCCAGTTCGGGTTCCGACAAGGGCGTTCGACGGTCGATGCGCTGGCCCTACTCAGGGGCCAGGTGCGGGAGGCGGTCGAGGCTGGGGACGGAGTGTTGGCGGTGTCGTTCGACATCGCCAACGCCTTCAACTCCGTGCCCCACTCGACCATATTGGAGGCACTCCGGTACCACGGAGTGCCCCAATATCTGCGGGCGATCCTGGCCAGCTACCTGGAGGACCGGGAGGTCCTTCTGGTGGACAAGATGGCCAGGATCAGGCGGTATGGAGTGGAGTCCGGTGTTCCACAGGGTTCGGTGCTGGGGCCCCTCTTGTGGAACATCGGATTTGACTGGCTCCTGCGGGGCACCCTCCTCCAGGGCACGAGTGTCATCTGCTACGCAGATGACACTCTCCTCGTTGCCCGGGGGAGGGACTTTGGAGAGGCGGCCTGTTTGGCCTCGGCTGGCGGATCCTTAGTGGCAGGTAGGATCCGCCAGCTTGGATTGGGGGTAGCGCTGAACAAGACCGAGGCCGTGTTCTTTCACGGGCCTCGGCAGCGCTGCCCACCTGACGCCCACATCGTGGTGGAGGGCGTCCGAATAGGGGTCGGGGCCCAGATGAAGTATCTGGGCCTCGTGCTGGACAGCAGGTGGCGCTTCGGCCCGCACTTTAGCGGGCTGTCGACGCGCCTGCTGAAAGCCGCGGACGCCCTCTCATGGCTCCTCCCAAACCTGGGCGGGCCCAAGGAGCGATGCCGGCGCCTCTATGCCGGCATCCTAAAGAGTATGGCCCTATACGGGGCACCCATCTGGGCGGACTCCCTCCACAGGAGGGAGAATGCAACCGCCATCCGCAGGCCCCAACGGGCCATTGCACAGCGGGTGGCGCGAGCCTACCGCTCGGTGGGTTTCGCGGCGGCGTGCGCTCTGGCCGGCACCCCTCCCTGGGAATTGGAGGCATGGGTGCTCGCCAGAGTGTACGAATGGGCGGCGCGGCGTAGGGCGCTGGGTGAGCGCCCCGCCGCGCAAGAGCGGGATGCCGTGCGGCGGGAGGCGAGGGACGCAATCGTCCTACACTGGACACGGGACCTCGCCTCCGCCACATTTGGACGCCGGACGTTGGACGCGCTCGGTCCAGTCCTGCGGGACTGGCTCGAGCGATCCCACGGTTTCCTCTCTTTCCGTCTGGTGCAGGTGTTGTCCGGGCATGGCTGCTTCGGAACGCACCTGCATCGGATCCAGAGGGAGGAGACCCCGGCGTGCCACGACTGTGGAGCCGCGGAGGACACGGCGCAGCACACCCTCGAGGTGTGCCCAGCCTGGGCTGAGCTGCGCCGTGCCCTGACAGATGTGGTCGGGATGGACCTCTCACTTCCCAGTGTGGTGAACTCCATGCTGGGGAGTGAGGAGGCTTGGGCGGCGGTTGCCTCCTTTTGCGAGAATGTCATGTCGCAAAAGGAGGCGGCGGAGCGCGCGCGGGAGGATGATCCTCTCGCGCCGCCGCTCCGCAGGCGAAGAAGGGGTGGGAGACGGCGGTTGTACGATCGTCGCCTCCCTCCTTCTGGTGGTGATTAGCGGGCGACAGGCGCGGGGGCGCCTTCGCTCGCATTGCACTAATCACCACCCTCGTCGGGCGGGAACGGCCGAGCACTCACGGTCGTTCCCGGGCCCCTCCACTTAGGGAGGGGCGTGCGGGCCCCGCTGTAAAGGCGGGCGGTCGTCGGTGGGGGACTGGACGTAAAGGCTGTGCCGGTTTCCCAGTCCTCCTCCAAATAGACGATGCGGGAGTGCCGCTGGGTTATTTTAATGGGTATCCCGGGACTAGCCCGGCGAGTCCCACATAACCCGTCCATCCCCCAATGGGCGGGTATGCGTAACGCATTTTTTCCCAGCGTCAAAAAAAAAAAAAAAAAAAAAAAAAAAAAAGGTTAGGTTGGGGCACGTGGTCGGAAAACCTCCTCGTTGTCCGAGGCTATTGGTCCTATTCGAATATTTATATTCGGTGGGAACGGTAGTTTTTTCGGATTGGTGTGCCCTGGGCGTGGGCGCTGGCTTCTTCCTGTGCTTGCATGGGGAGAAGCCACCGTCCGTGGCCAATATTCCGACATCTCACGCCTCTGCTGTCCCTTCCATACTCTGGAGGGGACAGCGGAGGACGCAAGCCTAAGCTTCGTCGGACGGTGATGGGCTGAATGGCCGGTGCGTTAATCCGGTCGATAGCATTCGGCAAACTCTTAACCTCTGAGCATACCCGGCGAGGGGGCTACCGGGGGGTAAACCGGTCTACAGGGTATAAGGTCAGGATGTCTACTGGAAAAACATTACCCCAGGAGGGTACCGGCTTAGCCGGAGAATCCCTCCCGGGTCCTTCTGGGCCCGGCTGTCCCACCGTATCTGGGGGGGACACTATTGGACATGTTACCGCGGAGGTCGCGGATAGGGCGCACACGCCCAGTTTTGTGTGCCCAGTTTTGAGTGTCGAGGGACCCTCACCTGCAGCTAGCGAGCTGCGGGTGAGAGTCTCTAAAGGGGAAAGAAGTCTGGCTGACAGAGCCAGAGAGACTGCTCCACCGCGGAGGCAGCTGCGACCGCGTTCTACTTCTCGGTCGCTGTTGCGTTCGCGGTCGCGGTCACGCTCGAAGTCCGTACTTCGAAGCGATTCCGTGGGAAGCGACAAGTCGGCCGCTTCCTGCGTGTCATTGCCGGCAGAAGGGCCAAAGCTTGGGAAGCGGAGATCCCTTGTGGCTCCAAATGCTCGCACACAGATTGTGCGGGCAAAAATAGGAATTGACGAGGGGGGAGACTTGGATGGGGATATTTCGGATATCCTCAACCCTCTCCTCCCTCCTACAAATACGCGTGCTAAGAAATCTTTGCCCCGCGTTGAAGACATAGCGGAGGAGCTCAGACATCAGCCTACGGCTGATGTTGGGGCTAGGCTGCTCGAGGCTCTGTCCGTGGTGGAGAAGGCCACGGATAGGTCCTCGAACATCCAAGGGCCGCTGAAGCACGCCATTAGGCGAAGTGTGCGTGAGGCGCAGGCCGCCACCTCCGAACTGCACGTTCGGACGTACGGGGGCGAGGCTGAGCGATTGGAGGTGGAGAACCGAGAGCTTCGTTCGAAGCTCTCCTCCCTCGAGGGACGTCTCGCCAAACTGTCGGCGGAGGTTGAGACCCTGCGCTCTTGTCAGGGGCCTCCCACAGTGACCCAGGCGAATGCTGCTACAACGACCAGTGTGCCACGGAAGGCTTCCAAGCCGGATGCAGTTAAGCCAAAGGCCACTGGACGAGAGAGCGGCTCCAACGCCGAGCAGGTGGCTGCCATTATGGAGGAGAAACTCGTCTCCTTCCGTGCAGCCCTCATGGCGGAGCTCTTCCCAGGAAGGGCCATCAGGCCCCCACTTGGGAAGAAGGCTGCGGCCATCCCTCCTCGTGGTGCCGAGGCGAAAAAGCCAAAAGCTCCAGCACCGCCGCCACTCCCGACCCCTTCTACCTCGTCCAATAAGGACAAGAGGAAAAAGAAGCGGGAAAGGGAGAGGCAGCGTAAGAGAGTAGGTGTGCCTGTTGCGCCTGCGCAGGTTGCTGGCGCTTCGCAGAGCCAGCAGTCTAGTGCAGTGCATGCGAATGCGGGAGAGACCACATGGGCGAAAGTCGTTGGTCGCAAATCTGCGGCTAAGGCCAAAAAGGCAGTGGCCACACCGAACACCGCTCCCGGAGGTGCATCGAGGAAACTCCCTCGTCCACCGAAAACGGCAGCGGTGCTAATAACGCGGGCAGAAGGGTCAGAGACTCCTCTTGCTGACCTTATAAGGACGGCGAAGGAGAAGGTCTGCCTTAAGGACTTTGGACTGGAAGGTGGTATCTTCCAGAAGAGAGCCTTAAACGGTGGCTTGGTCTTGAGAGTCTCCGGGCCCGACAATACCACAAGAGCCGATGCCCTCGCAGCCAAACTAAGGGAAGTTCTGGCGGATACGGACGCTCGGATCTCGCGTCCTGTCAAGACCGCAGAAATGCGCGTCTTTGACCTGGACGAGACTGTCACTCCCGCAGCGATCGCGGTGGCCTTAGCGGGCACCGTCGGTTGCTCCGCGAATGACTTTAAAGTAGGGCCTGTCCGAGTCCATGCGTCTGGGCTCAACACTGCGTGGGTCAGATGCCCGCTAGAGGCGGCCAATAAGCTCGCAGGCAAACGCGTGTGCGTTGGTTGGTCAGCAGCAAGGGTCGAGGCACTCAAGGCTAGACCCTTACAGTGCTACAAATGCCTCGGGTTTGGCCACGTTAAGGCCAAGTGCAGTAGTCCCACAGATCGCAGCAAATGCTGCTATGTCTGTGGCGACCAGGGCCATAAGGCCGTAAACTGCAAAGCCAGCGAACCGAAGTGTCCGATCTGTACGGACCTTGGCGTCGCTGGCAAACACAGGATGGGAGGAAGTAAGTGCTTCCCTCCCAAAAGCCGGACAGTGCAGAAGCCGCAGGGTCCACCCACTACGCCAGTAGCGAATTCGTTCGCGCTGCTGGCTGGTCAGGAGACAATGGAGGTCTAAAATTCCCGCCCCCATCCAAGATATTGCAGGGTAACTTAAACCACTGCCGTGCAGCGCAGGATCTCCTGCTACAGACGCTCGCGGAGTGGTCAGTTGCCCTTGCGGTGATATCGGAGCCCTATTCCATCCCAGATCACCCGAGGTGGTTCGGGGTGGACGGGGGTTCCGTCGCTATTTACTGGGCGGAAGCATCGGGTGGCCTCCATTGCCGCCTCATCCATGGTGGGACAGATTTTGTTGTCATCGAATGGGGCGACGCCGTAGTGGTGGGATGTTACATCTCTCCAAACTGCGGCCTTGCCCACTTCGAGGACACCATCGACAGACTGGACACCTGCATCCAGGGTCTACTCTCACGTCCACTGTTCGTCATGGGCGACTTCAATGCACACTCCAGGGTGTGGGGGGACGCTCGTGACGACCTGAGAGGGGAAGCACTGATAGAGTGGGCTGCATCACTTAATCTTCAGCTACTCAACCAAGGATCAACCAGTACTTGCGTGCGGTGGCAGGGGGAGTCGGTTGTCGACCTAACGTGGGCGACTGTCCCTGCTGCGCGCAGGGTATCATGGCTGAGGAGCTCGCAACTCTATCAGATCACCGGCACATTCTCATTGAGATGTCGGGCAGGTGCCCAAATGGCGAACTGGGACGCCAACAAAATGCCGCTCCGCGACGATGGGCCTTGAAGCGATTAGACAGAGATCTGCTTCTTGCTTCTGCCCTCGTCGCGGATTGGGAAGAGTTGGAGGACGAAGCCTCTCCGGAGGTGGTGGCGGCATGGTTCGGGGAAAAGATGACCACTATTTGTGACGTCGCCATGCCCCGAGCCAGGCCGACAACGAGGTCCTCCGTCTACTGGTGGTCAGCGGACTTAGCGCGGCTGCGGGGGTCCTGCGTCTCTGCGCGCCGCCGTTATACTAGGACTAGAAGGAGACGGCGTGCCTCGGTCGACGAGATTGCAGAGGCTTACCGAGCATACCGCTTGGCCACCATGGCGTTCCAGTTCGCCATCAAGGAGGCAAAGACCAGGGCGTGGGAGGAGCTGATCGAGGGGATCAACAGGGATCCATGGGGGCGCCCGTACAAGATGGTTATGGGCAAGCTCAGACCATGGGTCCCTCCACTCACCGAAACGCTCGACCCCGAGTTCGTGGGAAGAGTGGTAGACACCCTCTTCCCAAGGGCCGAGCCCGGTGACTCGGTCGCTCCACCGCGATCTACACCGGACTGGACATCCGACATGGAAGTGACGGAGGACGAGCTTGAGAGCGCAGTAAGGCGACTCGCGGCGCGAAACACTGCCCCTGGGCCCGACGGTATCCCAGGTCGGGCCTGGGTGCTGGCCCTGTCAGTGCTAGGCAGTAAGCTGCGTCGCCTCTTCTCTCGCTGCCTCCACCTTGGGGTTTTCCCGTCTAAGTGGAAGGAGGCCAAGCTCGTCCTCATCCAAAAGAAAGGGAGAAATGCGGACTCTCCCTCTTCGTTCCGACCCATTTGCCTTCTGGACGAGGTGGGCAAACTCTTTGAGCGAGTAGTGTCCTCCCGTCTCAGCGGGCACCTGTCACGGGATGGGCCTGACCTGTCGGACTGCCAGTTCGGATTCCGTCGCGGTCGTTCGACGGTGGACGCAGTCCGGCGGGTCCAATCCCTGGCACAGGACGTCACTCGGGAGGGGGGGGTAGCGATGGCTGTCAGTCTTGACATTGTCAACGCCTTCAACTCCCTCCCGTGGTGGGCAATAAGGGAGGCACTGGTTTACCACAACGTGCCCCCTTACCTACAGGGGATTGTTAGCTCGTATCTGAGCGATAGGCTCATCGTTTACACGGCTCGGGGCGGAGAGGGAATGTCAAGGGAGGTCGATCGCGGGGTTCCACAGGGATCTGTTTTAGGACCCCTCTTGTGGAACCTCGCTTTTGACACGGTCCTCAGGACGAGGCTCCCCCTCGGCGTAGATGTCGTTTGCTATGCGGATGACACTCTCGTGTTGGCCAGGGGGAGCAATTTCATGGATGTGGCACGGCTTGCCGAACTGGGAGTGGCATGCGTCGTCGGCAGTGTCCGCGGGCTGGGCCTTCAGGTAGCGCCTCATAAAACTGAGGCGCTTTGGTTCCACAGCCTCCGTCGGGGTAGGGAACCTCCCAGCACGCGGATTCAGGTGTGTGGTGAGGCGGTCCCAGTTGGGCAAACCCTCAAATACCTCGGGCTGACGCTGGACAGTAGGTGGGCTTTTGACGCCCACTTTGTCCAGCTAGTCCCCCGACTTCGCGGAGCGGCGGGCGCACTCCAGCGTCTGCTGCCCAACCTTGGGGGACCCCGGGAAGAAGTCCGCCGCCTCTACTGTGGGGTTATCCGGTCTATGGCCCTCTACGGTGCTCCCGTCTGGTCGTCTAGACTGGCGAGAGCTTCCCGCTGCAAAGCTCTTTTGAATAGCGTGCAGCGGGTGGTTGCCGTCAGAGTGGTCCGTGGATACCGGACGATCTCCTTCGAGGCGGCGACTTTACTAGGACGATTCCCGCCACTGGATATCCTGGCGGACATGGACGCGAGAGTTTACGATCTCGTCCGTGCCCGCTCGGATGCCGGCGGCCAACAACCGGACTCGACAAACGTGCGGCGGGACGCGCACCGACAGGCCTTAGAGATTTGGCGCGAGCGGCTTGAATTGCCAAGAGGCTCGCGCCAACGCTCTGTCGGTGCGGTCCTGCCGTGGTTTGACGCATGGCTGCTCCGGAAACGGGGCAGCCTAACCTTCAGGTTGACACAGATACTCACCGGACACGGGTGCTTCGGTGAGTACCTGTGTCGAATAGGTAGAGAGGCGACACCGTCGTGTCACCATTGTGGCGGCGGCCCGGACTCGGCCCAACATACACTCGAGGAGTGCCCAGCTTGGGCCCCCGAGAGGCGAGTCCTGGTCGCTGAAATAGGATTGGACCTCTCGCTGCCATCAGTGGTTTCGGCTATGCTGGCGGCGACAACCGGATGGAACGCGGTGGCCTCATTCTGTGAAGCTGTTATGCTCAAGAAGGAGGCCTCCGAGCGCGAGAGGGAGCGCAACGATCCCTCCCGTAGGAGAACGAGACGGCGCCGATGAACTGGATATTGACACTAATATCCGCTTCATCGGCGCCGGCGCTGGGATCTAATCTCAGCGCGTGAGAGTATGCGGCGTCCGGCTGGCTTCTCCCCGGCTTGACGTCGCCCCTGGGACCGCTGGCGTTTGGAGGAGGGGAACTCCACTCGTCTTACATAAGCGGTCCCGGGAAGAGGTAACCTGCTGTAGCTCAGGTTGCCTAAACGCGCTTGTGCGTGAAGGGGAGGGGAGGAGGCATTTGGCCCCCTCCCGTCCCCGGAGGAGAGTCTCAGACGCTCAGTGTACAGCGGGGGTACTGGCGAGATCGTTCACGAGTACCCAGGCCCCCCGCTACAGGCATTGTGAGGCTGGCTACCATGGTGGTTTTAGTGCGTATCCCGGGACTAGCCCGAGTGAGTCCCACATAACCCGTCGCCTCCCCAAGCGGCGGGTATGCGTAAGTTTCATGCATTTCCACCATGTAAAAAAAAAAAAAAAAAAAAAAAAAAAAAAAAAAAAAAAAAAAAAAAAAAAAGGTTAGGTTAGGTTAGGTTAGGTTAGGTTGGGGCGGGGAACCACCCCACAGTGCTTGCGTCCACGTCGCGTTCCCCGGAAACGTCCCAGTTCTGACCACCGTAACGGAGTGGCAGACTGGGAACGGCTAAAGTGCACTGTGCATCGTAGCGATCTTATTGCCTGGAAGCTACGAACTTGAACGGAAATGCCTAAACCCGCGCGGGATGCCCTCGGGCATTTAAAAAAAAAAGGCCCTTCTCAGGGCCAAACCAAAGGCCCTTCTCAGGGCCAACCAAAAGGCCCTTCTCAGGGCCAACCAAAAGGCCCTTCTCAGGGCCAACGCGACGCGTCGGCGTCGAACGAAGGCAGAGCCTTCTACGGCGGGAGGGTGGGTGATATGTCGGACGACTCCGACATTGAGTCCATTGCCTCTGATGCCGATTCGATGACGATCGATGATTGTCGATCGCGATCGGCATCAAGGAAGCGAAAGGACTTCCTGAAAGACGGGTCGGATGGATCCTCGACATCGGGCTCAACGAAGAAGCCTAATAAGAAGGCCCAAAAGACAATGGCGGACACCCACGATGTGGGTTTGGCAGACGCCCAGCGCCAGTTGAACTTGGCTCAGCGGGAGCGGCTCCAACAAGACTTGGAGGAGCAGGTGGCGGCTAGGGAGGAACGGGCGCGCGTTGCCCGGGCCAAGTCCGGGTACGGGGCGTCCCGTATTCTGTACGCGGACCACTCCCTGGCTGAACTGAAGCGGATGGCCGTGGAGGACGAGGAGGTAATCGTCGAGGTTGCCACCAAGTCCTCCCACCTAAAAGGGACTTTTCAGAAGTCCCTTAAATGCCGGGCCGCCAGCATGCGGGGCATCGTCGATGAGCTGGTGGACCGCAAGGCCAGTGACGAGTCGCGGCAACTGCAGGTGAAAGTGGATCGCCTGCAGTCTGAGGTAAGCCAGCTGCACCAAAAGCTGGCTGAAGCCACGGCCCGGCCATCCGAAGCTGAGCCCAGACCTGCGGCAGAGGGCCCCGCCCTCTCCTCCGGCCTTGAGGACGTCCTCCGCAAGGTTATGGCGGAGGAGAGGGCGTTTGTTCGTTCCTGCCTGGCGGGAATAGAGGACCGGCTCCTGCCGGCGAAAGTCGTCCGACCGCCGCTTGCGGCGGACAGAAGGCGAGAGGAGCCGGTGCCTAGCTCCTCGAGGGAGGACGCCCTTCTCCCTTCCACCACCCCGACCAACCAGCAGGGCTGGATGAAGGTGGTCGGTAAGGGGAAGGGCAAGGGCAAAGGGACGGCAGCTGTCGTCCCTGCCGTTCCCGCCACCACCACTCCCAGCCAGTCGCAGCCGACTGGCAAAGGGAAAGGGAAGGGGAAGGGGAAGAGAACCCCTCCAGCCCCAGCCGTCCCCACCACCACCCCTGCTGGTCAGTCGACCGGCACGGGAAAGGGGAAAGGGAAGAGTTCCCCCCCAGCCGGTGCCAAGAGGAACCTGGTTCCTCCCAAAACCGCAGCCGTCGTGATGACGCTCACCGCGGAGGCTGCGGAGCGGGGCGAGACATACGCGTCCGTAATGTTGCGGGCGCGTGCCAATGCCGATCCAACCAAACTGGGGATCGGCAAAGTCTCGTGCCGCCGGACACAGGCTGGGGCTCGTATCTTCGAGTTCCCCGGTGCTGAGGGCGGGAAACACGCCGACCTCTTCGCAGCTAAGCTGCAAGAGGTCATTGCGGACGCGGCGAAGGTGGCCAGGCCGGTGAAGTCGGCGGCCATCGAGGTGACGGATCTGGACGACTCCGTCACCAAGGAGGAGGTGGTGGCAGCAGTCGCAGCCATTGGGGGCTGCACAGTCGCAGCGGTACAGGGCGGGGGCATCAGGCCCGGGCGTGGCGGCATGGGCACCATTCGCCTAGAGTGCCCAGTCGCCGCTGCCAAAGCCGTCCTTGAAAAGGGACGGCTAGCCGTCGGCTTCAGCTCGGGTGCGGTCCGGGCACTTGAGGCCCAGCCGCTGAGGTGCTACAAGTGCTTCGGCATTGGCCACACCCGAGCCCTCTGTCCATCCACTGTCGACAGGACGGACAGTTGTTACCGCTGCGGCAAGGAGGGCCACAAGTCCGCCTCCTGCATGGCCGCCGCACCGCACTGCGCAGTTTGTGCCGCCAGTGGCCGCCCTGCGGGCCATATAATGAAGGGGAGGAATTGCAGTCCTCCCCTTAAGAAGGGCAAAGTTCAGGCGCCGACCCGGCCTGTCGCTGCCACCGCCACCCCAGTAGCTGGGACCTCAGCGGCTGTGGAGGAGGAGGGTGCGATGTTCGATTAATGGGTAGAGTCGAACATCGCATCCTCCAGGCGAACACCAACCACTGCAGAGCGGCCCAGGATCTGCTGATGCAGACTGTGGCCGAGTGGTTGGTGGACGTGGCGGTGGTCGCCGAGCCGTACTCGGTGCCTGGTCGTTGGCTGGGTGATCGAGACGGCTTGGTGGCGTTGGTGTCGCGGCCTGCCACGGACTCCCCTCCCCTCTCGCTTTTAGAGAGGGGTCCGGGATACGTGGCCGCCGCGTGGGGAGAAATAGCCCTGGTCGGGGTCTATTTCTCCCCAAACCGCCCTCTAAGGGACTTCGAGAATTTTCTCGAGGTCCTTACGGCAGTCGTCGGGAGGGCGGCACCACGTCAGGTCGTAGTGTTGGGCGACCTGAACGCCAAGTCGGTGGCCTGGGGCAACCCAGCGGCGTCCTGCAACGTCCGGGGGCGCGCCGTCGAATTTTGGGCGGCCTCGTGCGGCGTGTCCCTGCTAAACAGGGGGGATGTTCAGACGTGTGTGCGGCAACAGGGAGGGTCAGTGGTGGACGTGTCGTTCGCCACCCCTGTGCTAGCCACACGCGTCGTGAACTGGCGGGTGGAGATGGTGGAGACCCTGTCGGACCACCGATATGTGCGGTTCGACATCTCCACCCAGAGCCCGCGGGGGATGGCCCGCTCGGGCCAATCTCCCTTCCCGCGGTGGGCTCTCACCCGCCTGGACCGGGAGGCAGCCCTGGAGGCAGCGTTCCTCGAGGACTGGCTCTCGCCCCCTGTGGAGGGCACGGACGTGGACGCCGCAGCGGTTCGGCTGCGGGGGTCCCTGACCGAGGTGTGCAACTCTAGCATGCCTCGGTCTCGCCGTCCGCCTCCCCGTCGCGCCGTTTATTGGTGGACGGTGGAGCTGGCGGGGCTCCGGGCCGCGTGCGTGGAGGCCAGAAGGGCCTACACGCGGAGTCGGCGGCGCACCAGCCGATGTCAGGCTGAAGAGGACCGCCTCTACGCCTCTTACTTAGAGGCAAAGACGGTCCTCAAGTCGGAAATGTGCGCCGCCGAGGACTCGGCAAAGGCCGAGATGCTGGAGGGCCTCGACAGGGATCCGTTTGGGAGGCCGTATAAGCAGGCGCGGAGCCAGCTGCGCCCTTACGGTCCCCCATTAGCGGAGACCCTAGAGCCGGCGTTGCTGGATGGGGTGGTTCGGTCACTGTTTCCGCGCAGGACCGACTTCACCCCACCAACGATGAACCCCCCGCTGGGGGGGTTGGTGGCTTCGCCGGAGGAGGAGGTGCCTCCAGTGTCGGCGGAGGAATTTCGCGCGGGGGTTCTGTCCCTCCGCGCGAAGAAGACGGCCCCTGGACCAGATGGCGTCCCCGCACGGGTGGTGGCCATCGCGGCGTCCTTCATGGAGCAGAGGTTTCGGGACCTCTTCAGCGCGTGCCTGACGGCTGGGAGGTTCCCGAAGATCTGGAAGGAGGGGCAGCTTTGCCTGCTCCGGAAGGAGGGACGCCCGGTGGACTCCCCCTCGGCATACCGGCCCATCGTTCTGCTCGATGAGGTCGGTAAATTGTTCGAGGGGATCATCGCCACCCGGCTAAATAGCCAGTTGCGGGAGGTAGGGCCAGACCTGTCGGACGCCCAGTTCGGGTTCCGACAAGGGCGTTCGACGGTCGATGCGGTGGCCCTACTCAGGGGCCAAGTGCGGGAAGCGGTCGAGGCTGGGGACGGAGTGTTGGCGGTGTCGTTCGACATCGCCAACGCGTTCAACTCCGTGCCCCACTCGACCATATTGGAGGCACTCCGGTATCACGGAGTGCCCCAATATCTGCGGGCGATCCTGGCCAACTACCTGGAGGACCGGGAGGTCCTCCTGGCGGACAGGACGGCCAGGATCAGACGCTACGGCGCGGAGTCCGGTGTTCCACAAGGTTCGGTGCTAGGGCCCCTCTTGTGGAACATCGGATTCGATTGGCTGCTGCGCGGCACCCTCCTCCAGGGCACGGGTGTCATCTGCTATGCGGATGACACTCTCCTCGTTGCCCGGGGGAGGAACTTTGGGGAGGCGGCCTGTCTGGCCTCGGCTGGCGGATCCTTAGTGGCAGGTAGGATCCGCCAGCTTGGTTTGAGGGTAGCGCTGAACAAGACCGAGGCCGTGTTCTTTCACGGGCCTCGGCAGCGCTGCCCTCCTGACGCCCACATCGTGGTGGAGGGCGTCCGGATAGGGGTCGGGGCCCAGATGAAGTATCTGGGCCTCGTGCTGGACAGCAGGTGGCGCTTCGGCCCGCACTTTAGCGGGCTGTCGACGCGCCTGCTGAAAGCCGCGGACGCCCTCTCATGGCTCCTCCCAAACCTGGGCGGGCCCAAGGAGCGATGCCGGCGCCTCTATGCCGGCATCTTAAAGAGTATGGCCCTATACGGGGCACCCATCTGGGCGGACTCCCTCCACAGGAGGGAGAATGCAACCGCCATCCGCAGGCCCCAACGGGCCATTGCACAGCGGGTGGCGCGAGCGTACCGCTCGGTGGGTTTCGCGGCGGCGTGCGCTCTGGCCGGCACCCCTCCATGGGAATTGGAGGCATGGGTGCTCGCCAGAGTCTACGAGTGGACGGCGCGGCGTAGGGCGCTGGGTGAGCGCCCAGCCGCGGAAGAGCGGGAGGCCGTGCGGCGGGAGGCGAGGGATGCCATCGTCCTCCACTGGGCACGTGATCTCGCCTCTGCCACCTTTGGGCGCCGGACGCTGGACGCGCTCGGTCCAGTCCTGCAGGACTGGCTCGAGCGCCCCCACGGTTTCCTCTCGTTCCGTCTGGTGCAGGTGTTGTCCGGGCATGGCTGTTTCGGAACGCACCTGCATCGGATTCGGAGGGAGGAAACCCCGGCGTGCCACGAGTGTGGAGCCGCGGAGGACACGGCGCAGCACACCCTCGAGGTGTGCCCAGCCTGGGCTGAGCTGCGCCGTGCCCTGACTGATATAGTCGGGCTAGACCTGTCACTTCCCAGTGTGGTGAACTCCATGCTGGGGAGTGAGGAGGCTTGGGCGGCGGTTGCCTCCTTTTGCGAGAATGTCATGTCGCAAAAGGAGGCGGCGGAGCGCGCGCGGGAGGATGATCCTCTCGCGCCGCCGCTCCGCAGGCGAAGAAGGGGTGGGAGACGGCGGTTGTACGATCGTCGCCTCCCTCCTTCTGGTGGTGATTAGCGGGCGACAGGCGCGGGGGCGCCTTCGCTCGCATTGCACTAATCACCACCCTCGTCGGGCGGGAACGGCCGAGCACTCACGGTCGTTCCCGGGCCCCTCCACTTAGGGAGGGGCGTGCGGGCCCCGCTGTAAAGGCGGGCGGTCGTCGGTGGGGGACTGGACGTAAAGGCTGTGCTGGTTTCCCAGTCCTCCTCCAAATAGACGATGCGGGAGTGCCGCTGGGTTATTTTAGTGGGTATGCCGGAGTAGCCGGAGAGTCCCACATAACCCGTCCATCCCCCAATGGGCGGGTATGCGTAACGCATTTTTTCCCAGCGCAAACAAAAAAAAAAAAAAAAAAAAAAAAAAAAAAGGTTAGGTTGGGGCAGACCGCAGCCGTCGTGATGACGCTCACCACGGAGGCTGCGGAGCGGGGCGAGACGTACGCGTCCGTAATGTTGCGGGCACGTGCTAATGCCGATCCTACCAAACTGGGGATCGGTAAAGTCTCGTGCCGCCGAACGCAGGCTGGGGCTCGAATTTTTGAGTTCCCTGGCGCCGAGGGCGCGAAGAACGCGGACCTCTTCGCAGCGAAGCTGCAGGAGGTCATCGCGAACTCGGCGAAGGTGGCC
The DNA here is from genome assembly GCA_951640165.1 of Pseudoips prasinana. Taxonomy (NCBI): domain Eukaryota; kingdom Metazoa; phylum Arthropoda; class Insecta; order Lepidoptera; family Nolidae; genus Pseudoips; species Pseudoips prasinana. The sequence continues at coordinate 40,132,785 of OX621241.1, forward strand.
AGGCCGGTGAAGTCGGCGGCCATGGAGGTGACGGATCTGGACGACTCCGTCACCAAGGAGGAGGTGGTGGCAGCGATCGCAGCCATTGGGGGTTGCGAAGTCGCAGCGGTGCAGGGCGGGGGCATCAGGCCCGGGCGCGGCGGCATGGGCACCATTCGCCTTGAGTGCCCAGTCGCCGCTGCCAAAGCCGTCCTCGAAAAGGGACGGCTCGCCGTCGGCTTCAGCTCGGCTGCGGTCCGGGCCCTTGAGGACCAGCCCCTGCGGTGTTACCGGTGCTTCGGCATCGGTCACACCCGAGCCCTCTGTCCGTCCAGCATTGACAGGGCGGACAGTTGTTACCGCTGCGGCAAGGAGGGCCACAAATCCGCCTCCTGCATGGCCGCTGCGCCGCACTGCGCAGTTTGTGCCGCCAGTGGTCGCCCTGCGGGCCACATTATGAAGGGGAGGAATTGCAGTCCTCCCCTTAAGAAGGGCAAAGCCCAGGCTCCGACCCGGCCTGTCGCTGCCACCGCCGTCCCAGTCGCTGGGACCTCAGCGGCTGTGGAGGAGGAGGGTGCGATGTCCTACTAATGGGTAGAGTCGAACATCGCATCCTCCAGGCGAACACCAACCACTGCAGAGCGGCCCAGGATCTGCTGATGCAGACTGTGGCCGAGTGGTTGGTGGACGTGGCGGTGGTCGCCGAGCCGTACTCGGTGCCTGGCCGTTGGCTGGGTGATCGAGACGGCTTGGTGGCGTTGGTGTCGCGGCCTGCCACGGACTCCCCTCCCCTCTCGCTTTTAGAGAGGGGTCCGGGATACGTGGCCGCCGCGTGGGGAGAAATAGCCCTGGTCGGGGTCTATTTCTCCCCAAACCGCCCTCTTAGGGACTTCGAGAATTTTCTCGAGGTCCTTACGGCAGTCGTCGGGAGGGCGGCACCACGTCAGGTAGTAGTGTTGGGCGACCTGAACGCCAAGTCGGTGGCCTGGGGCAACCCAGCGGCGACCTGCAACGTCCGGGGGCGCGCCGTCGAATTTTGGGCGGCCTCGTGCGGCGTGTCCCTGCTAAACAGGGGGGATGTTCAGACGTGTGTGCGGCAACAGGGAGGGTCAGTGGTGGACGTGTCGTTCGCCACCCCTGTGCTAGCCACACGCGTCGTGAACTGGCGGGTGGAGATGGTGGAGACCCTGTCGGACCACCGATATGTGCGGTTCGACATCTCCACCCAGAGCCCGCGGGGGAGGGCCCGATCGGGCCAATCTCCCTTCCCGCGGTGGGCTCTCACCCGCCTGGACCGGGAGTCAGCCCAGGAGGCGGCGTTCCTCGAGGACTGGCTCTCGCCCCCTGTGCAGGGCACGGACGTGGACGCCGCAGCGGTTCGGCTGCGGGGATCCCTGACCGAGGTGTGCAACTCCAGCATGCCTCGGTCTCGCCGTCCGCCTCCCCGTCGCGCCGTTTATTGGTGGACGGTGGAGCTGGCGGGGCTCCGGGCCGCGTGCGTGGAGGCCAGGAGGGCCTACACGCGGAGTCGGTGGCGCACCAGCCGATGTCAGGCCGAGGAGGACCGCCTCTACGCCTCTTACGTAGAGGCAAAGACGGTCCTCAAGTCGGCAATGTGCGCCGCCGAGGACTCGGCAAAGGCCGAGATGCTGGAGGGCCTCGACAGGGATCCGTTTGGGAGACCATACAAGCTGGCGCGGAGCCAGCTGCGTCCGTATGGTCCCCCAATAACGGAGACCCTAGAGCCGGCGTTGCTGGATGGGGTGGTTCGGTCTCTGTTTCCGCGCAGGACCGACTTCACCCCTCCAACGATGAACCCCCCGCTGGGGGGGGTGGTGGCTTCGCCGGAGGAGGAGGTCCCTCCAGTATCGGTGGAGGAACTTCGCGCGGGGGTTCTGTCCCTCCGCGCGAAGAAGACGGCCCCTGGACCGGATGGTGTCCCCGCACGGGTGGTGGCCATCGCGGCGTCCCTTATGGAGGAGAGGTTTCGGGACCTGTTCAGCGCGTGCCTGACGGCTGGAAGGTTCCCGAAGCCATGGAAGGAGGGGCAGCTTTGCCTGCTCCGGAAGGAGGGACGCCCGGTGGACTCCCCCTCGGCATACCGGCCCATCGTTTTACTCGATGAGGTCGGTAAATTGTTCGAGGGGATCCTCGCCACCCGGCTTAACAGCCATTTGCGGGAGGTAGGGCCGGACCTGTCGGACGCCCAGTTCGGCTTTCGACAAGGGCGTTCGACGGTCGACGCGGTGGCCCTACTCAGGGGCCACGTTCAGGAGGCGTTCGAGGCTGGGGACGGAGTATTGGCGGTGTCGTTCGACATCGCCAACGCCTTCAACTCCGTGCCCCACTCGACCTTATTGGAGGCACTCCGGTACCACGGAGTGCCCCAATATCTGCGGGCGATCCTGGCCAACTACCTGGAGGACCGGGAGGTCCTCCTGGCGGACAGGACGGCCAGGATCAGGCGCTACGGCGCGGAGTCCGGTGTTCCACAGGGTTCGGTGCTAGGGCCCCTCTTGTGGAACATCGGATTCGATTGGCTCCTGCGGGGCACCCTCCTCCAGGGCACGAGTGTCATCTGCTACGCGGATGACACTCTCCTCGTTGCCCGGGGGAGGGACTTTCGGGAGGCGGCGTGTCTGGCCTCGGCTGGCGGATCCTTAGTGGCAGGTAGGATCCGCCAGCTTGGACTGGGGGTAGCGCTGAACAAGACCGAGGCCGTGTTCTTTCACGGGCCTCGGCAGCGCTGCCCACCTGACGCCCACATCGTGGTGGAGGGCGTCCGGATAGGGGTCGGGGCCCAGATGAAGTATCTGGGCCTCGTGCTGGACAGCAGGTGGCGTTTCGGCCCGCACTTTAGCGGGCTGTCGACGCGCCTGCTGAAAGCCGCGGACGCCCTCTCATGGCTCCTCCCGAACCTGGGTGGGCCCAAGGAGCGATGCCGGCGCCTCTATGCCGGCATCCTAAAGAGCATGGCCCTATATGGGGCACCCATCTGGGCGGACTCCCTCCATAGGAGGGAGAATGCTACCGCCATCCGCAGGCCCCAACGGGCCATTGCACAGCGGGTGGCGAGAGCCTACCGCTCAGTGGGCTTTGCGGCGGCGTGCGCTCTGGCCAGCACCCCTCCCTGGGAATTGGAGGCATGGGTGCTCGCCAGAGTGTACGAATGGGCGGCGCGGCGTAGGGCGCTGGGTGAGCGCCCCGCCGCGCAAGAGCGGGATGCCGTGCGGCGGGAGGCGAGGGACGCAATCGTCCTCCACTGGACACGGGACCTCGCCTCCGCTACATTTGGACGCCGGACGTTGGACGCGCTCGGTCCAGTCCTGCGGGACTGGCTCGAGCGGTCCCACGGTTTCCTCTCTTTCCGTCTGGTGCAGGTGTTGTCCGGGCATGGTTGTTTCGGAACGCACCTGCATCGGATCCAGAGGGAGGAAACCCCGGCGTGCCACGACTGTGGAGCCGCGGAGGACACGGCGCAGCACACCCTCGAGGTGTGCCCAGCCTGGGCTGAGCTGCGCCGTGCCCTGACAGATGTGGTCGGGATGGACCTCTCGCTTCCCAGTGTGGTGAACTCCATGCTGGGGAGTGAGGAGGCTTGGGCGGCTGTTGCCTCCTTTTGCGAGAATGTCATGTCGCAAAAGGAGGCGGCGGAGCGCGCGCGGGAGGATGATCCTCTCGCGCCGCCGCTCCGCAGGCGAAGAAGGGGTGGGAGACGGCGGTTGTACGATCGTCGCCTCCCTCCTTCTGGTGGTGATTAGCGGGCGACAGGCGCGGGGACGCCTTCGCTCGCATTGCACCAATCACCACCACCGTCGGGCGGGAACGGCCGAGCACTCACGGTCGTTTCCGGGCCCCTCCACTCAGGGAGGGGCGTGCGGGCCCCGCTGTAAAGGCGGGCGGTCGTCGGTGGGGGACTGGACGTAAAGGCTGTGCCGGTTTCCCAGTCCTCCTCCACAAAGACGATGCGGGAGTGCCGCTGGGTTATTTTAGTGGGTATGCCGGAGTAGCCGGAGAGTCCCACATAACCCGTCCATCCCCCAATGGGCGGGTATGCGTAACGCATTTTTTCCCAGCGCAAACAAAAAAAAAAAAAAAAAAAAAAAAAAAAAAAAAAAGGTTAGGTTGGGGCCCGCCATCCGCAGGCCCCAACGGGCCATTGCACAGCGGGTGGCGAGAGCCTACCGCTCAGTGGGCTTTGCGGCGGCGTGCGCTCTGGCCGGCACCCCTCCCTGGGAATTGGAGGCATGGGTGCTCGCCAGAGTGTACGAATGGGTGGCGCGGCGTAGGGCGCTAGGTGAGGGCACGTGCTAATGCCGATCCTACCAAACTGGGGATCGGTAAAGTCTCGTGCCGCCGAACGCAGGCTGGGGCTCGAATTTTTGAGTTCCCTGGCGCCGAGGGCGCGAAGAACGCGGACCTCTTCGCAGCGAAGCTGCAGGAGGTCATCGCGAACTCGGCGAAGGTGGCCAGGCCGGTGAAGTCGGCGGCCATGGAGGTGACGGATCTGGACGACTCCGTCACCAAGGAGGAGGTGGTGGCAGCGATCGCAGCCATTGGGGGTTGCGAAGTCGCAGCGGTGCAGGGCGGGGGCATCAGGCCCGGGCGCGGCGGCATGGGCACCATTCGCCTTGAGTGCCCAGTCGCCGCTGCCAAAGCCGTCCTCGAAAAGGGACGGCTCGCCGTCGGCTTCAGCTCGGCTGCGGTCCGGGCCCTTGAGGACCAGCCCCTGCGGTGTTACCGGTGCTTCGGCATCGGTCACACCCGAGCCCTCTGTCCGTCCAGCATTGACAGGGCGGACAGTTGTTACCGCTGCGGCAAGGAGGGCCACAAATCCGCCTCCTGCATGGCCGCTGCGCCGCACTGCGCAGTTTGTGCCGCCAGTGGTCGCCCTGCGGGCCACATTATGAAGGGGAGGAATTGCAGTCCTCCCCTTAAGAAGGGCAAAGCCCAGGCTCCGACCCGGCCTGTCGCTGCCACCGCCGTCCCAGTCGCTGGGACCTCAGCGGCTGTGGAGGAGGAGGGTGCGATGTCCTACTAATGGGTAGAGTCGAACATCGCATCCTCCAGGCGAACACCAACCACTGCAGAGCGGCCCAGGATCTGCTGATGCAGACTGTGGCCGAGTGGTTGGTGGACGTGGCGGTGGTCGCCGAGCCGTACTCGGTGCCTGGCCGTTGGCTGGGTGATCGAGACGGCTTGGTGGCGTTGGTGTCGCGGCCTGCCACGGACTCCCCTCCCCTCTCGCTTTTAGAGAGGGGTCCGGGATACGTGGCCGCCGCGTGGGGAGAAATAGCCCTGGTCGGGGTCTATTTCTCCCCAAACCGCCCTCTTAGGGACTTCGAGAATTTTCTCGAGGTCCTTACGGCAGTCGTCGGGAGGGCGGCACCACGTCAGGTAGTAGTGTTGGGCGACCTGAACGCCAAGTCGGTGGCCTGGGGCAACCCAGCGGCGACCTGCAACGTCCGGGGGCGCGCCGTCGAATTTTGGGCGGCCTCGTGCGGCGTGTCCCTGCTAAACAGGGGGGATGTTCAGACGTGTGTGCGGCAACAGGGAGGGTCAGTGGTGGACGTGTCGTTCGCCACCCCTGTGCTAGCCACACGCGTCGTGAACTGGCGGGTGGAGATGGTGGAGACCCTGTCGGACCACCGATATGTGCGGTTCGACATCTCCACCCAGAGCCCGCGGGGGAGGGCCCGATCGGGCCAATCTCCCTTCCCGCGGTGGGCTCTCACCCGCCTGGACCGGGAGTCAGCCCAGGAGGCGGCGTTCCTCGAGGACTGGCTCTCGCCCCCTGTGCAGGGCACGGACGTGGACGCCGCAGCGGTTCGGCTGCGGGGATCCCTGACCGAGGTGTGCAACTCCAGCATGCCTCGGTCTCGCCGTCCGCCTCCCCGTCGCGCCGTTTATTGGTGGACGGTGGAGCTGGCGGGGCTCCGGGCCGCGTGCGTGGAGGCCAGGAGGGCCTACACGCGGAGTCGGTGGCGCACCAGCCGATGTCAGGCCGAGGAGGACCGCCTCTACGCCTCTTACGTAGAGGCAAAGACGGTCCTCAAGTCGGCAATGTGCGCCGCCGAGGACTCGGCAAAGGCCGAGATGCTGGAGGGCCTCGACAGGGATCCGTTTGGGAGACCATACAAGCTGGCGCGGAGCCAGCTGCGTCCGTATGGTCCCCCAATAACGGAGACCCTAGAGCCGGCGTTGCTGGATGGGGTGGTTCGGTCTCTGTTTCCGCGCAGGACCGACTTCACCCCTCCAACGATGAACCCCCCGCTGGGGGGGGTGGTGGCTTCGCCGGAGGAGGAGGTCCCTCCAGTATCGGTGGAGGAACTTCGCGCGGGGGTTCTGTCCCTCCGCGCGAAGAAGACGGCCCCTGGACCGGATGGTGTCCCCGCACGGGTGGTGGCCATCGCGGCGTCCCTTATGGAGGAGAGGTTTCGGGACCTGTTCAGCGCGTGCCTGACGGCTGGAAGGTTCCCGAAGCCATGGAAGGAGGGGCAGCTTTGCCTGCTCCGGAAGGAGGGACGCCCGGTGGACTCCCCCTCGGCATACCGGCCCATCGTTTTACTCGATGAGGTCGGTAAATTGTTCGAGGGGATCCTCGCCACCCGGCTTAACAGCCATTTGCGGGAGGTAGGGCCGGACCTGTCGGACGCCCAGTTCGGCTTTCGACAAGGGCGTTCGACGGTCGACGCGGTGGCCCTACTCAGGGGCCACGTTCAGGAGGCGTTCGAGGCTGGGGACGGAGTATTGGCGGTGTCGTTCGACATCGCCAACGCCTTCAACTCCGTGCCCCACTCGACCTTATTGGAGGCACTCCGGTACCACGGAGTGCCCCAATATCTGCGGGCGATCCTGGCCAACTACCTGGAGGACCGGGAGGTCCTCCTGGCGGACAGGACGGCCAGGATCAGGCGCTACGGCGCGGAGTCCGGTGTTCCACAGGGTTCGGTGCTAGGGCCCCTCTTGTGGAACATCGGATTCGATTGGCTCCTGCGGGGCACCCTCCTCCAGGGCACGAGTGTCATCTGCTACGCGGATGACACTCTCCTCGTTGCCCGGGGGAGGGACTTTCGGGAGGCGGCGTGTCTGGCCTCGGCTGGCGGATCCTTAGTGGCAGGTAGGATCCGCCAGCTTGGACTGGGGGTAGCGCTGAACAAGACCGAGGCCGTGTTCTTTCACGGGCCTCGGCAGCGCTGCCCACCTGACGCCCACATCGTGGTGGAGGGCGTCCGGATAGGGGTCGGGGCCCAGATGAAGTATCTGGGCCTCGTGCTGGACAGCAGGTGGCGTTTCGGCCCGCACTTTAGCGGGCTGTCGACGCGCCTGCTGAAAGCCGCGGACGCCCTCTCATGGCTCCTCCCGAACCTGGGTGGGCCCAAGGAGCGATGCCGGCGCCTCTATGCCGGCATCCTAAAGAGCATGGCCCTATATGGGGCACCCATCTGGGCGGACTCCCTCCATAGGAGGGAGAATGCTACCGCCATCCGCAGGCCCCAACGGGCCATTGCACAGCGGGTGGCGAGAGCCTACCGCTCAGTGGGCTTTGCGGCGGCGTGCGCTCTGGCCAGCACCCCTCCCTGGGAATTGGAGGCATGGGTGCTCGCCAGAGTGTACGAATGGGCGGCGCGGCGTAGGGCGCTGGGTGAGCGCCCCGCCGCGCAAGAGCGGGATGCCGTGCGGCGGGAGGCGAGGGACGCAATCGTCCTCCACTGGACACGGGACCTCGCCTCCGCTACATTTGGACGCCGGACGTTGGACGCGCTCGGTCCAGTCCTGCGGGACTGGCTCGAGCGGTCCCACGGTTTCCTCTCTTTCCGTCTGGTGCAGGTGTTGTCCGGGCATGGTTGTTTCGGAACGCACCTGCATCGGATCCAGAGGGAGGAAACCCCGGCGTGCCACGACTGTGGAGCCGCGGAGGACACGGCGCAGCACACCCTCGAGGTGTGCCCAGCCTGGGCTGAGCTGCGCCGTGCCCTGACAGATGTGGTCGGGATGGACCTCTCGCTTCCCAGTGTGGTGAACTCCATGCTGGGGAGTGAGGAGGCTTGGGCGGCTGTTGCCTCCTTTTGCGAGAATGTCATGTCGCAAAAGGAGGCGGCGGAGCGCGCGCGGGAGGATGATCCTCTCGCGCCGCCGCTCCGCAGGCGAAGAAGGGGTGGGAGACGGCGGTTGTACGATCGTCGCCTCCCTCCTTCTGGTGGTGATTAGCGGGCGACAGGCGCGGGGACGCCTTCGCTCGCATTGCACCAATCACCACCACCGTCGGGCGGGAACGGCCGAGCACTCACGGTCGTTTCCGGGCCCCTCCACTCAGGGAGGGGCGTGCGGGCCCCGCTGTAAAGGCGGGCGGTCGTCGGTGGGGGACTGGACGTAAAGGCTGTGCCGGTTTCCCAGTCCTCCTCCACAAAGACGATGCGGGAGTGCCGCTGGGTTATTTTAGTGGGTATGCCGGAGTAGCCGGAGAGTCCCACATAACCCGTCCATCCCCCAATGGGCGGGTATGCGTAACGCATTTTTTCCCAGCGCAAACAAAAAAAAAAAAAAAAAAAAAAAAAAAAAAAAAAAGGTTAGGTTGGGGCCCGCCATCCGCAGGCCCCAACGGGCCATTGCACAGCGGGTGGCGAGAGCCTACCGCTCAGTGGGCTTTGCGGCGGCGTGCGCTCTGGCCGGCACCCCTCCCTGGGAATTGGAGGCATGGGTGCTCGCCAGAGTGTACGAATGGGTGGCGCGGCGTAGGGCGCTAGGTGAGCGCCCCGCCGCGCAAGAGCGGGAGGCCGTGCGGCGGGAGGCGAGGGACGCCATCGTCCTGCACTGGGAACGGGACCTCGCCTCCGCCACTTTTGGGCGCCGGACGCTGGACGCGCTCGGTCCAGTCCTGCGGGAATGGCTCGAGCGCCCCCACGGTTTCCTCTCGTTCCGTCTAGTGCAGGTGTTGTCCGGACATGGCTGTTTCGGAACGCACCTGCACCGGATTCGGAGGGAGGAAACCCCGGCGTGCCACGACTGTGGAGCCGCGGAGGACACGGCGCAGCACACCCTCGAGGTGTGCCCAGCCTGGGCTGAGCTGCGCCGTGCCCTGACCGATGTAGTCGGATTGGACCTCTCACTTCCCAGTGTGGTGAACTCCATGCTGGGGGGTGAGGAGGCTTGGGCGGCGGTTGCCTCCTTTTGCGAGAATGTCATGTCGCAAAAGGAGGCGGCGGAGCGCGCGCGGGAGGATGATCCTCTTGCGCCGCCGCTCCGCAGGCGAAGAAGGGGTGGGAGACGGCGGTTGTACGATCGTCGCCTCCCTCCTTCTGGTGGTGATTAGCGGGCGACAGGCGCGGGGGCGCCTTCGCTCGCATTGCACTAATCACCACCCTCGTCGGGCGGGAACGGCCGAGCACTCACGGTCGTTCCCGGGCCCCTCCACTTTGGGAGGGGCGTGCGGGCCCCGCTGTAAAGGCGGGCGGTCGTCGGTGGGGGACTGGACGTAAAGGCTGTGCCGGTTTCCCAGTCCTCCTCCACACAGACGATGCGGGAGTGCCGCTGGGTTATTTTAGTGGGTATGCCGGGCTAGCCGGAGAGTCCCACATAACCCGTCCATCCCCCAATGGGCGGGTATGCGTAACGCATTTTTTCCCAGCGCAAAAAAAAAAAAAAAAAAAAAACCAAAAAAAAAAAAACCAAAAAAAAAAAAAAAAAAAAAAAAAAAAAAAAAAGGTTAGGTTGGGGCACGTGGTCGGAAAACCTCCTCGTGGTCCGAGACTTCTGGTCCCATTCGAATATTTATATTCGGTGGGAACGGAAGTTTTTCGGATTGGTGTGCCCTGGGCATGGGCGCTGGCTTTTTCCTGTGCTTGCATGGGGATAAGCCACCGTCCGTGGCGAATATTCCGACATCTCTTGCCTCTGTTCCCCCTTCTATTCACTAGAAGGGGAGTATTCAGAGATTTAACCCCTTAACCCCTGAGCATTACCCGGCGCAGGGGCTACCGGGGGGTAAACCGGCCCGCAGGGTAATAAGGTTCAGAATGTCTTCTCGGAAAACACTACCCCAGGAGGGTACCGGCTATGCCGGAGAATCCCTCCCGGGTCCATTAGGGCCCGGCTGTCCCACCGTATCTGGGGGGGACACCATGAGACAATTGCCTGCAGAGGTTGCGGATAGGGCGCACACGCCCAGTTTTGTGCGTCCTAATAATAATGAGGGAGATGAGGAAGTCGAGTTGGCGCACTGTGCAAGAAGGAGTAGGGGGACCACCAGGTCGAGGTCCCGTCCAGCCACTCCTCTTCCTGACCAAATGTCCGACGAGGACACACGCGGGTGCCGTTCCAGGTCTGGATCTGGATCCAGGTCCGGACATGGGAGGAAGCGCAGCGGGTCCCTAAGTAGGGAGAACTTGGTGGTCGCCAAGGTCTCCACGGCCCGGAGAGGCAAAGTTCGCGCGGTTCCGAGTGGAGCCATTGCTCGGATGCCGGAGCGTGACGGGCGGGGTCGCTTTGTTGCGGCAGCTCCAGTGGAGCATGTGGAGGGCGCGGAGAGCGACCCTGGGCTAGCCATGGCTGATTCGAGCGGGGGCTCCACTGCTTCACTGCTGGGCAGCAACCGTGCGGAGGCCGCTGCTGCAAGGCGGTTGCAGCGAAAGGAAGCCGCGGCTGACGAGGTCAGCGAGTTGGCCCGGCAGGCTCGAGAGCGGCGCTCCGCTCGGATGGCTGCAGGGAGCTCATCGGCGGTGGCGCTCAGTCGCCAGGTTTTAGACGGAGTGGACGTGGTTCTGAGGGTTGCCACCAAATCGGGCAACCTGAAGGGCACGTTCACTCGAGCTCTGAAGGAGGCGGCTGACGGCATCCGGGAGGCGGTTGAGGTCCTCGCCAATCGCACCGGCACCGAGGAGACGGCGAAGTTGTGGGAGGAGAACGACCGTCTCCGATCGGAGCTGGAGGACCTCAAGCGGCAGGTTGCCGCCCAAAGGACAGCTCCCGCAGTCGCCGGGTCCTCTCCTGTGGCGACCTCATCGCCGACTCCATCGCCGGCCTCTTTCTCGACCCCTGCACTTGTGGATGCGGAGGTCGAAAAGATCGTCCGCGTCTGCATGATGCAGTGCGGTAAGATGGTCGGTGCCCGCTTCGAGGCCATAGAGGCGAGGCTCCTCCCGGCGGAGTCCGTCCGCCCTCCACTCGCCGGGGACGGGCGGAGGAGAGAGGTTGTCCACGAACGGGGCCCGGCGGCCGCGGTGGCCGTGGCGGCTAAACCGAGCCGACCAGGAAGGACAGTGGCATCAAAGCCCGCGTCCCAAATGCCGACCTCCCGGACAGCGGGACCTCCAGCGGCGCCTCCAGCGGCTGCGCCTGGGCCTAGTACTGAGGCCTGGACGACGGTCGTCAAGAGGGGCCGCAAAAAGAAGAAGGCGGCGCCGCCGGCACCAACACCGGCACCCAAGAAGGCACAGGGACCGCCTAAGGTCAGAGCCCCACGCTCCGCGGCTGTAGTGATAACACTGCAGCCCGAAGCCGTCAAAAGGGGCGTTACGTATAAGGCGGTCCTGACCGAGGCAAAGGCCAAAGTCGCGTTTCCCGACCTTGGCACACCGTCCGGCTTCAGGATAAAGTCGGCGGTGACGGGGGCGCGGCTGCTTGAGGTGTCGGGTGACTCCAGCGGGGCGAAGGCGGACATCCTGGCCGCCAAGTTGAGGGAGGCCCTCAATCCGGAGGACGTCCGGGTGTCCAGGCCGGTGAAGACCGCGGAGTTTCGTGTCGACGGCCTGGATGACTCGGTGACTCCGGCTGAGGTCTTGGCGGCCGTCGCCCGGATCGGTGGATGTCGGCCCGAGGATGTGCGGACGGGCGACATTCGCGCCGACGCCTCCGGACTCGGCTTCATATGGGTGCGGTGTCCGGTGGCGGCGGCGAATAAGGTCGCCAGTGCTGGGCGACTGTTGGTGGGGTGGGTTGCCGCCAGAGTCAAGCTGGTGCAGCCCAGGGCTATGCGGTGCTACCGATGCCTGGACATTGGGCATGTCCGGGCGCGGTGCACTGCTGAAACGGACCGCAGCGACGAGTGTTATCGCTGCGGCCAGCCCGGCCACAAGGCGGCCCAGTGCTCTGCGGCGCCAAACTGCAGCCTCTGTACAGCTGCAGGGAGGCCCGCGGGGCACAGAGCGGGCGGGAAGGCCTGTGGCGCTACCGCCAAGAAGAAGAAAAAGGGAGCCAAGGCTGCCGGGGGCTCTTTACCCCCCCGACAGCCTAGCTGCCCTTCGGCCGACTCCCGGCCTGAGAGGGGTGCGGAGGGAATGGACACTGCCTAATGGCGCTGTTCCATTTCCTCCAGGGCAATATCAACCACTGTGCCAGAGCTCAGGATCTCTTGCTCCAGAGCATGGCGGAGTGGTCGATCCGCGTGGCGGTGGTCGCCGAGCCGTACTTTGTCCCCCCCAGGGATAACTGGTTGGGAGACTTGGACGGCTTGGTGGCCATCATTGGCGGGGCTCTGGTCCACCCGTCCCGAGGTCACGGCTGGGTAGCAGCCCTCGTGGACGGCATTGGTACGGTTGGGGCGTATTTTTCGCCCAACAAGAGTCTCGCCGACTTCGAGAATTTCCTTGTCGAGTTGGGTGCCGTTGTAGGCCGACTCCACCCTCGCCCTGTGCTGTTGCTCGGGGATCTCAACGCCAAGTCTGCGGCGTGGGGATCTCCGGTGACGGATGCCAGGGGTGAGGTGCTGGAGGAGTGGGCGGTCACGGCTGGCCTGACCGTCCTAAATCGGGGGTCGGTCCACACGTGCGTGCGGCAGCGGGGTGGTTCAATAGTGGACGTCTCGTTCGCTAGCCCTGCTGTCGCGAGCCGTGTCCGCGACTGGCGTGTCGCTGTGGAGGTGGAGACGTTGTCGGATCATCGGTACATCCGTTTCGACGTCTCCGCCCAGACCACTGGCGGCCGCGGTCCACCGGCCCCGCGGGTAGACGGTCCGCGCTGGGCGCGTAAGCGCATCGACAGGGAACTTCTCGAGGAGGCCGCCATTGTCCAGGCCTGGTACCGGGAGTCGGCGACGAATGGACCCGTCGACGTCGAAGAGGAGGCGCTGTGGTTCCGCGGGGCGATGACGCAAATCTGCGACGCGTCTATGCCCCGGGTCCACACACAGACAGGAAAGCGCCAGGTGTACTGGTGGACTGCCGAGATCGCACAGTTGCGCGTCGCGTGCGTGGCGGTCAGGCGCCAGTACACCCGATACCGGAGGAGACGTCGTCGGGTCCCTGATGAAGAGGCCGCGCGGTATGAGGTGTACCGCGCGGCGAAGGAGGCTCTGTGGCTGGCCATCGGCGAAGCCAAGACGCGAGCCAGGGAGGAGATGTTGGAGACTCTGGACGGAGATCCGTGGGGGCGCCCTTATCGTGCGGTTCGTGGGAAACTTCGAGCCGCGGCGCCTCCACTCACGGAGAGTCTCCAACCCGAGCTGCTGGAGGAAGTAGTGGCAGCCCTCTTCCCGGCAAGAGCGGAGCACACGCCACCGCCGATGGCTTTGCCCACAGCCGCAGAGCCTACAGAGGAGAACGCCATCAGCGTCCCAGGGGTGACTCAGGAAGAGTTGAGGGCGGCCGTGATGCGGCTCCGGGCCAAAAACGTGGCTCCGGGGCCCGACGGGATTCACGGCTGTGCGTTGGCCCTCGCTCTGAAGGAGCTGGGTCCCCAACTGAGAGGTCTCTACACAGCGTGCCTTGAGCGGGGCCAGTTTCCCACCTTGTGGAAATCTGGTCGTCTGGTCCTGCTCAGAAAGGCGGGGCGCCCTGCGGACTCACCGTCTGGGTACCGGCCCATAGCGCTGCTGGACGAGGTTGGCAAGCTGCTTGAGCGGATAATCGCAGCCCGCCTCGTCGGCCACTTGTGCGGAGAGGGGCCGGACCTGGACGAGAGCCAGTTCGGCTTTCGGCATGGGCGCTCTACCATACACGCTGTGTCGAGGGTGAGAGGCCTGGCGGAGGAAGCAGTGTCCCGGGGTGGGGTGATGTTGGCGGTGTCCTTGGACATCTCCAACGCCTTCAACACCCTGCCCTGGAGTTGCATTCGGGAGGCACTGCGGTATCATCGGGTGCCTTCCTACCTTCGCCACATCGTTGGGGCTTACCTGGCAGAGAGGTGTGTCACCTACGTGGGACGGGATGGCGGACAACGGCACCCAATGTCGTGCGGTGTTCCGCAGGGCTCAGTCTTGGGCCCGCTCCTGTGGAACATCGGTTACGACTGGGTGCTGAGGGGCGAACTCCAGACGGGCGTGGACCTGACGTGTTATGCGGACGACACGCTGATTACGGCCCGTGGGAGTTCGCACAGGGAGGCAGCGTTGCTGGCGACGGCGGCGGTCTCACAGGTGGTGAGCCGCATCCGGCGCCTCGGCCTGGAGGTGGCCCTCAACAAATCGGAGGCCATGATGTTCCATGGTCCCCGAAGGGCGCCACCCGCCGGATCACACATAGTGGTTGGGGGGGTCCGGATCGCTGTCGAGCCTACCATGAAGTACCTGGGATTGGTGCTCGACAGCCGGTGGGACTTCGGACCCCACTTCCGGCGGCTGGTGCCCAAGCTGATGGGCGCGGCTGGGGCGCTGTCAACGCTGCTTCCCAATCTGGGGGGCCCGAGCGCAGCCTGTAGGCGGCTCTACGTGGGGATCGTGCGATCGATGGCCCTGTACGGGGCCCCGATCTGGGCGGCTGACCTGACGGCCGGTAGCATAGCTGTTCTGCGGAGACCGCAGAGAGCTATGGCCGTCAGAGTTATCAGGGGGTATCGCACGGTCTCCTACGAGGCGGCTTGTGTACTGGCCGGATCCCCGCCCTGGGACCTCGAGGCGAAAGTACTCGCGTCACTGTACCGGTGGCGCGAGGAGATGCTGGCACAAGGCGAGAGGCCGATGCAGCAACACATGGGGCTGCGTCGGTCGCAGCTTCGCGAGGCCCTGGTGGCGGAATGGCGGGACAGGCTATCGCGCCCAACCGCCGGCCTCGTCACTATCGAGGCGGTCCGGCCGGTACTCGAGCGTTGGCTCGGGAGGAGGCACGGCTCCCTGTCGTTTCGGGTGACGCAGGTACTCTCGGGGCATGGCTGCTTCGGGAAGTACCTGTGTCGCATAAACAGGGAGCCGGACGCCCGGTGTCACCACTGCGTCGACTGTCGGGAGGACACGGCGCTGCATACGCTGGCAGAGTGTGCCGCTTGGGAGGAGCAGCGCCGTGCCCTCATTTCTGGAGTAGGCAGTGACCTGTCGCTGCCGGCCGTCGTGAACTCAATGGTTGGCAGCGAGGAGTCCTGGGACGCGGTGGTTTCCTTCTGCGAGACAGTCATCTCGCGGAAGGAAGCTGCGGAGCGGGAGAGGGAGATTTCATCCTCTCATCCGGCCCGCAGCAGACGCACCGGGCGTCGGCGGAGGGCGGACAATGCCCTCTTCCAGCCCCCCTAAATGGGTCCAGGGGCGACGGACTCAGGGGCGTCCGTCGCCCACTACACATCTGGACCCGAGGTGGCGGCGCGACGTGTTCCACGCGCGCCCCTCTTAGACGTTGCGGGGGGAGTTTAACACCTCACTCCCCCCGCTAATGCGAGGAGGCCCGCAGGCATGGGCCAGCACCAGCTGGGGGTTGCGGAAGTATCATTCGTTCCCGCGACCCCCGGCGCAGGTGTGAGATGGAACACCGGGGTGGTTTTTAGTCAGTAGGAGTCTGACAGACCCCTCCGCCTCCCCCAAGGCGGAGGACATCCATGCAGGATTTTCCACCCCGCAAAAAAAAAAAAAAAAAAAAAAAAGGTTAGGTTAGGTTGGGGATCGCTCGTGCCAAGGCCGACTACGGTGCGGCCCGCGTCCTGTACGCGAACCACTCCCTGGCCGAATTGGAGAAGATGGCCTTGGAGGACGAAGAGGCGATCGTGGAGGTCGCCGCCAAGTCCTCGCATCTGAAGGGGACTTTCCAGAAGTCCCTCAGATGCCGGGCCGCCAGCATGCGTGGCATCGTCGCGGAGCTGGTGGACCGCAAGGCCAGCGATGAAACGCGGCAACTGCAGGCGAAGGTAGATCGCCTGCAGTCGGAGGTCAGCCAGCTGCATCAGAAGCTGGCTGAAGCCACGGCCCGGCCATCCCAAGCCGAGCCCAGACCTGCGGCAGAGGGCCTCGCTCCCTCCTCCGGCCTTGAGGACATCCTCCGCAAGGCTATGGAGGAGCAGAGGGTCTTCGTCAGGGCCTGCCTGGCGGGAATAGAGGACCGGCTCCTGCCGGAGAAACGCCTCCGACCGCCACTTGCGGCGGACAAGAGGCGAGAGGAGCCGGGGACCTCCCAGAGGGAGGACGCCCTTCTCCCTTCCACCACCCCGACCAACCAGCAGGGCTGGACGAAGGTGGTCGGTAAGGGGAAGGGCAAGGGCAAAAAGACGGCAGCGGTCGTCCCTGCCGTCCCCGCCACCACCACTCCCAGCCAGTCGAAGCCGACTGGCAAGGGAAAAGGGAAGGGGAAAACCACCCCCCCAGCCGCCTCCACCACCGCCCCTGCCGGTCCGTCACAGACGACTGGCAAGGGAAAGGGGAAGGGTTCGAACCCAGCCGGTGTCAGGAGGAACTTGGTTCCTCCCAAGACCGCAGCCGTCGTGATGACGCTCACCACGGAGGCTGCGGAGCGGGGCGAGACGTACGCGTCCGTAATGTTGCGGGCGCGTGCTAATGCCGATCCTACCAAACTAGGGATCGGTAAAGTCTCGTGCCGCCGAACGCAGGCTGGGGCTCGAATTTTTGAGTTTCCTGGCGCCGAGGGCGCGAAGAACGCGGACCTCTTCGCAGCGAAGCTGCAGGAGGTCATCGCGAACTCGGCGAAGGTGGCCAGGCCGGTGAAGTCGGCGGCCATGGAGGTGACGGATCTGGACGACTCCGTCACCAAGGAGGAGGTGGTGGCAGCGATCGCAGCCATTGGGGGTTGCGAAGTCGCAGCGGTGCAGGGCGGGGGCATCAGGCCCGGGCGCGGCGGCATGGGCACCATTCGCCTTGAGTGCCCAGTCGCCGCTGCCAAAGCCGTCCTCGAAAAGGGACGGCTCGCCGTCGGCTTCAGCTCGGCTGCGGTCCGGGCCCTTGAGGACCAGCCTCTGCGGTGTTACCGGTGCTTCGGCATCGGTCACACCCGAGCCCTCTGTCCGTCCAGCATTGACAGGGCGGACAGTTGTTACCGCTGCGGCAAGGAGGGCCACAAATCCGCCTCCTGCATGGCCGCCGCGCCGCACTGCGCAGTTTGTGCCGCCAGTGGTCGCCCTGCGGGCCACATTATGAAGGGGAGGAATTGCAGTCCTCCCCTTAAGAAGGGCAAAGCCCAGGCTCCGACCCGGCCTGTCGCTGCCACCGCCGTCCCAGTGGCTGGGACCTCAGCGGCTGTGGAGGAGGAGGGTGCGATGTCCTACTAATGGGTAGAGTCGAACATCGCATCCTCCAGGCGAACACCAACCACTGCAGAGCGGCCCAGGATCTGCTGATGCAGACTGTGGCCGAGTGGTTGGTGGACGTGGCGGTGGTCGCCGAGCCGTACTCGGTGCCTGGCCGTTGGCTGGGTGATCGAGACGGCTTGGTGGCGTTGGTGTCGCGGCCTGCCACGGACTCCCCTCCCCTCTCGCTTTTAGAGAGGGGTCCGGGATACGTGGCCGCCGCGTGGGGAGAAGTAGCCCTGGTCGGGGTCTATTTCTCCCCAAACCGCCCTCTAAGGGACTTCGAGAATTTTCTCGAGGTCCTTACTGCAGTCGTCGGGAGGGCGGCACCACGTCAGGTCGTAGTGTTGGGCGACCTGAACGCCAAGTCGGTGGCCTGGGGCAACCCAGCGGCGTCCTGCAACGTCCGAGGGCGCGCCGTCGAATTTTGGGCGGCCTCGTGCGGCGTGTCCCTGCTAAACAGGGGGGATGTTCACACGTGTGTGCGGCAACAGGGAGGGTCAGTGGTGGACGTGTCGTTCGCCACCCCTGTGCTAGCCACACGCGTCGTGAACTGGCGGGTGGAGATGGTGGAGACCCTGTCGGACCACCGATATGTGCGGTTCGACATCTCCACCCAGAGCCCGCGGGGGATGGCCCGCTCGGGCCAATCTCCCTTCCCGCGGTGGGCTCTCACCCGCCTGGACCGGGAGGCAGCCCTGGAGGCAGCGTTCTCGCAGCTCTTCAGCGCGTGCTTGACGGCTGGGAGGTTCCCGAAGCTGTGGAAGGAAGGCAAGCTGTGCCTTCTCCGCAAGGAGGGACGCCCGGTGGACTCCCCCTCGGCATACCGGCCCATCGTTTTACTCGATGAGGTCGGTAAACTGTTCGAGGGGATCATCGCCACCCGGCTTAATAGTCAGCTGCGGGAGGTAGGGCCGGACCTGTCGGACGCCCAGTTCGGGTTCCGACAAGGGCGTTCGACGGTCGACGCGTTGACCCTACTCAGGGGCCAGGTGCGGGAGGCGGTCGAGGCTGGGGACGGAGTGTTGGCGGTGTCGTTCGACATCGCCAACGCCTTCAACTCCGTGCCCCACTCGACCATATTGGAGGCACTCCGATACTACGGAGTGCCCCAATATCTGCGGGCGATCCTGGCCAGTTACCTGGAGGACCGAGAGGTCCTTCTGGTGGACAAGGCGGCCAGGATCAGGCGCTACGGAGTGGAGTCCGGTGTTCCACAGGGTTCGGTGCTGGGGCCCCTCCTGTGGAACATCGGATTTGACTGGCTCCTGCGGGGCACCCTCCTCCAGGGCACGAGTGTCATCTGCTACGCGGATGACACTCTCCTTGTTGCCCGGGGGAGGGATTTTAGGGAAGCGGCCTGTCTGGCCTCAGCTGGCGGATCCTTAGTGGCAGGTAGGATCCGCCAGCTTGGATTGGGGGTAGCGCTGAACAAGACCGAGGCCGTGTTCTTTCACGGGCCTCGGCAGCGCTGCCCACCTGACGCCCACATCGTGGTGGAGGGCGTCCGGATAGGGGTCGGGGCC
This sequence comes from Pseudoips prasinana, assembly GCA_951640165.1. Lineage (NCBI taxonomy): Eukaryota > Metazoa > Arthropoda > Insecta > Lepidoptera > Nolidae > Pseudoips > Pseudoips prasinana. Next base: position 40,151,720 of record OX621241.1, read on the forward strand.
CAGATGAAGTATCTGGGCCTCGTGCTGGACAGCAGGTGGCGCTTCGGCCCGCACTTTAGCGGGCTGTCGACGCGCCTGCTGAAAGCCGCGGACGCCCTCTCATGGCTCCTCCCAAACCTGGGAGGGCCCAAAGAGCGATGCCGGCGCCTCTATGCCGGCATCCTGAAGAGTATGGCCCTATACGGGGCACCCATCTGGGCGGACTCCCTCCACAGGAGGGAGAATGCAACCGCCATCCGCAGGCCCCAACGGGCCATTGCACAGCGGGTGGCGAGGGCCTACCGCTCAGTGGGCTTTGCGGCGGCGTGCGCTCTGGCCGGCACCCCTCCCTGGGAATTGGAGGCATGGGTGCTAGCCAGAGTGTACGAATGGGTGGCGCGGCGTAGGGCGCTGGGTGAGCGCCCCGCCGCGCAAGAGCGGGAGGCCGTGCGGCGGGAGGCGAGGGACGCGATCGTCCTTCACTGGACACAGGACCTCGCCTCCGCCACCTTTGGACGCCGGACGCTGGACGCGCTCGGTCCAGTCCTGCGGGACTGGCTCGAGCGCCCCCACGGTTTCCTCTCGTTCCGTCTGGTGCAGGTGTTGTCCGGGCATGGCTGCTTCGGAACGCACCTGCATCGGATCCAGAGGGAGGAAACCCCGGCGTGCCACGAGTGTGGAGCCGCGGAGGACACGGCGCAGCACACCCTCGAGGTGTGCCCAGCCTGGGCTGAGCTGCGCCGTGCCCTGACTGATGTGGTCGGGCAGGACCTCTCACTTCCCAGTGTGGTCAACTCCATGCTGGGGAGTGAGGAGGCTTGGGCGGCGGTTGCCTCCTTTTGCGAGGATGTTATGTCGCAAAAGGAGGCGGCGGAGCGCGCGCGGGAGGATGATCCTCTCGCGCTGCCGCTCCGCAGGCGAAGAAGGGGTGGGAGACGGCTGTTGTACGATCGTCGCCTCCCTCCTTCTGGTGGTGATTAGCGGGCGACAGGCGCGGGGGCGCCTTCGCTCGCATTGCACTAATCACCACCCTCGTCGGGCGGGAACGGCCGAGCACTCACGGCCGTTCCCGGGCCCCTCCACTAAGGGAGGGGCGTGCGGGCCCCGCTGTAAAGGCGGGCGGTCGTCGGCGGGGGACTGGACGTAAAGGCTGTGCCGGTTTCCCAGTCCTCCTCCACACAGACGATGCGGGAGTGCCGCTGGGTTATTTTAGTGGGTATGCCGGAGTAGCCGGAGAGTCCCACATAACCCGTCCATCCCCCAATGGGCGGGTATGCGTAACGCATTTTTTCCCAGCGCAAACAAAAAAAAAAAAAAAAAAAAAGGTTAGGTTGGGGATCGACCAACCAGCAGGGCTGGACGAAGGTGGTCGGTAAGGGGAAGGGCAAGGGCAAAAGGACGGCAGCTGTCGTCCCTGCAGTTCCCGCCACCACCACTCCCAGTCAGTCGCAGCCGACTGGCAAAGGGAAAGGGAAGGGGAAGGGGAAGAGCACCCCTCCAGCCCCAGCCGTCCCCACCACCACCCCTGCTGGTCAGTCGACTGGCACGGGAAAGGGGAAAGGGAAGAGTTCCCCCCCAGCCGGTGCCAAGAGGAACCTGGTTCCTCCCAAAACCGCAGCCGTCGTGATGACGCTCACCGCGGAGGCTGCGGAGCGGGGCGAGACATACGCGTCCGTAATGTTGCGGGCGCGTGCCAATGCCGATCCAACCAAACTGGGGATCGGCAAAGTCTCGTGCCGCCGTACACAGGCTGGGGCTCGTATCTTCGAGTTCCCCGGTGCTGAGGGCGGGAAACACGCCGACCTCTTCGCAGCTAAGCTGCGAGAGGTCATTGCGGACGCGGCGAAGGTGGCCAGGCCGGTGAAGTCGGCGGCCATCGAGGTGACGGACCTGGATGACTCCGTCACCAGGGAGGAGGTGGTGGCAGCGATCGCAGCCATTGGGGGCTGCGAAGTCGCAGCGGTGCAGGGCGGGGGCATCAGGCCGGGGCGCGGCGGCATGGGCACTATTCGCCTGGAGTGCCCAGTCGCCGCTGCCAAAGCCGTCCTCGAGAAGGGACGGCTCGCCGTCGGGTTCAGCTCGGGTGCGGTCCGGGCACTTGGGGACCAGCCTTTGAGGTGCTACAAGTGCTTCGGAATCGGCCACACCCGAGCCCTCTGTCCGTCCAGCGTAGATAGGACGGACAGCTGCTACCGCTGCGGCAAGGAGGGGCATAAATCCGCCTCCTGCAAGGCCGCCGCACCGCACTGCGCGGTATGTGCCGCTAGTGGCCGCCCTGCGGGACATATTATGAAGGGGAGGAACTGCAGTCCTCCCCTTAAGAAGGGCAAGATACAGGCGCCGACCCGGCCTGTCATTGCCACCGCCGTCCCAGTGGCTGGGACCTCAGCGGCTGTGGAGGAGGGGGGTGCGATGACCGACTAATGGGTAGAGTCGAGCATCGCATCCTCCAGGCGAACACCAACCACTGCAGAGCGGCCCAGGATCTGCTGATGCAGACTGTGGCCGAGTGGTTGGTGGACGTGGCGGTGGTCGCCGAGCCGTACTCGATACCTGGCCGTTGGCTGGGTGATCGGGACGGCTTGGTGGCGTTGGTGTCGCGGCCTGCCACGGACTCCCCTCCCCTCTCGCTTTTAGAGAGGGGTCCGGGATACGTGGCCGCCGCGTGGGGAGAAATAGCCCTGGTCGGGGTCTATTTCTCCCCAAACCGCCCTCTAAGGGACTTCGAGAATTTTCTCGAAGTCCTTACGGCAGTCGTCGGGAGGGCGGCACCACGTCAGGTCGTGGTAATGGGCGACCTGAATGCCAAGTCGGTGGCCTGGGGCAACCCGGCGGCGTCGTGCAACGTCCGGGGGCGCGCCGCCGAATTTTGGTCGGCTTCGTGCGGCGTGTCCCTCCTGAACAGGGGGGATGTTCAGACGTGTGTGCGGCAACGGGGAGGGTCAGTGGTGGACGTGTCGTTCGCCACCCCCGTGCTAGCCGCCCGCGTCGTGAACTGGCGGGTGGAGATGGTGGAGACCCTGTCGGACCACCGATATGTGCGGTTCGACATCTCCACCCAGAGCCCGCGGGGGATGGCCCGCTCGGGCCAATCTCCCTTCCCGCGGTGGGCTCTCACCCGCCTGGACCGGGAGTCAGCCCAGGAGGCGGCGTTCCTCGAGGACTGGCTCTCGCCCCCTGTGCAGGGCACGGACGTCGACGCCGCAGCGGTCCAGCTGCGGAGGTCCCTGACCGAGGTGTGCAATTCCAGCATGCCTCGGTCTCGCCGTCCGCCTCCCCGTCGCGCCGTTTATTGGTGGACGGGGGAGCTGGCGGCGCTACGGGCCGCGTGCGTGGAGGCCAGGAGGGCCTACACGCGGAGTCGGCGGCGCACCAGCCGATGTCAGGCTGAGGAGGACCGCCTCTACGCCTCTTACCTAGAGGCAAAGACGGTCCTCAAGTCGGAAATGTGCGCCGCCGAGGACTCGGCAAAGGCCGAGATGCTGGAGGGCCTCGACAGGGATCCGTTTGGGAGGCCGTATAAGCAGGCGCGGAGCCAGCTGCGCCCTTACGGTCCCCCATTAGCGGAGACCCTAGAGCCGGCGTTGCTGGATGGGGTGGTTCGGTCACTGTTTCCGCGCAGGACCGACTTCACCCCACCAACGATGAACCCCCCGCTGGGGGGGGTGGTGGCTTCGCCGGAGGAGGTCCCTCCAGTATCGGTGGAGGAACTTCGCGCGGGGGTTCTGTCCCTCCGCGCGAAGAAGACGGCCCCTGGACCGGATGGTGTCCCCGCACGGGTGGTGGCCATCGCGGCGTCCCTTATGGAGGAGAGGTTTCGGGACCTCTTCAGCGCGTGCCTGACGGCTGGGAGGTTCCCGAAGCTCTGGAAGGAGGGGCAGCTTTGCCTGCTCCGGAAGGAGGGACGCCCGGTGGACTCCCCCTCGGCATACCGGCCCATCGTTCTGCTCGATGAGGTCGGTAAATTGTTCGAGGGGATCATCGCCACCCGGCTTAATAGCCAGTTGCGGGAGGTAGGGCCAGACCTGTCGGACGCCCAGTTCGGGTTTCGACAGGGGCGTTCGACGGTCGATGCGGTGGCCCTACTCAGGGGCCAAGTGCAGGAGGCGGTCGGAGCTGGGGACGGAGTGTTGGCGGTGTCGTTCGACATCGCCAACGCGTTCAACTCCGTGCCCCACTCGACCATATTGGAGGCACTCCGGTACCACGGAGTGCCCCAATATCTGCGGGCGATCCTGGCCAACTACCTGGAGGACCGGGAGGTCCTCCTGGCGGACAGGACGGCCAGGATCAGGCGCTACGGCGCGGAGTCCGGTGTTCCACAGGGTTCGGTCCTAGGGCCCCTCTTGTGGAACATCGGATTCGATTGGCTGCTGCGCGGCACCCTCCTCCAGGGCACGAGTGTCATCTGCTACGCGGATGACACTCTCCTCGTTGCCCGGGGGAGGGACTTTAGGGAGGCGGCCGGTCTGGCCTCAGCTGGCGGATCCTTAGTGGCAGGTAGGATCCGCCAGCTTGGATTGAGGGTGGCGCTGAACAAGACCGAGGCCGTGTTCTTTCACGGGCCTCGGCAGCGCTGCCCTCCAGACGCCCACATTGTGGTGGAGGGCGTCCGGATAGGGGTCGGGGCCCAGATGAAGTATCTGGGCCTCGTGCTGGACAGCAGGTGGCGCTTCGGCCCGCACTTTAGCGGGCTGTCGACGCGCCTGCTGAAAGCCGCGGACGCCCTCTCATGGCTCCTCCCAAACCTGGGAGGGCCCAAGGAGCGATGCCGGCGCCTCTATGCCGGCATCCTGAAGAGCATGGCCCTGTATGGGGCACCCATCTGGGCGGACTCCCTCCACAGGAGGGAGAATGCAACCGCCATCCGCAGGCCCCAACGCGCCATTGCACAGCGGGTGGCGAGGGCGTACCGCTCGGTGGGTTTTGCGGCGGCGTGCGCTCTGGCCGGCACCCCTCCCTGGGAATTGGAGGCATGGGTGCTCGCCAGAGTGTACGAATGGGTGGCGCGGCGTAGGGCGCTGGGTGAGCGCCCCGCCGCGCAAGAGCGGGAGGCCGTGCGGCGGGAGGCGAGGGACGCAATCGTTGTCCATTGGACACGGGACCTCGCCTCCGCCACCTTCGGACGCCGGACGCTGGACGCGCTCGGCCCAGTCCTGCGGGATTGGCTCGAGCGCCCCCACGGTTTCCTCTCTTTCCGTCTGGTGCAGGTGTTGTCCGGGCATGGCTGCTTCGGAGCGCACCTGCATCGGATCCAGAGGGAGGAAACCCCGGCGTGCCACCATTGCGGAGCCGCGGAGGACACGGCGCAGCACACCCTCGAGGTGTGCCCAGCCTGGGCTGAGCTGCGCCGTGCCCTGACAGATGTGGTCGGGCAGGACCTCTCACTTCCCAGTGTGGTGAACTCCATGCTGGGGAGTGAGGAGGCTTGGGCGGCGGTTGCCTCCTTTTGCGAGAATGTCATGTCGCAAAAGGAGGCGGCGGAGCGCGCGCGGGAGGATGATCCTCTCGCGCCCCCGCTCCGCAGGCGAAGAAGGGGTGGGAGACGGCGGTTGTACGATCGTCGCCTCCCTCCTTCTGGTGGTGATTAGCGGGCGACAGGCGCGGGGGCGCCTTCGCTCGCATTGCTCAAATCACCACCATCGTCGGGCGGGAACGGCCGAGCACTCACGGTCGTTCCCGGGCCCCTCCACTTAGGGAGGGGCGTGCGGGCCCCGCTGTAAAGGCGGGCGGTCGTCGGCGGGGGACTGGACGTAAAGGCTGTGCCGGTTTCCCAGTCCTCCTCCAAATAGACGATGCGGGAGTGCCGCTGGGTTATTTTAGTGGGTATGCCGGAGTAGCCGGAGAGTCCCACATAACCCGTCCATCCCCCAATGGGCGGGTATGCGTAACGCATTTTTTCCCAGCGCAAACAAAAAAAAAAAAAAAAAAAAAGGTTAGGTTGGGGATGTGGGTTTAGCCGACGCCCAGCGCGAGCTGGACCTGGCACGGCGGGAGCAGCTCCAGCAAGAGCTGGAGGAGCGGGTTGCGGCCAGGGAGGAACGGGCGCGCGTCGCTCGTGCCAAGGCCGACTACGGTGCGGCCCGCGTCCTGTACGCGAACCACTCCCTGGCCGAATTGGAGAAGATGGCCTTGGAGGACGAAGAGGCGATCGTGGAGGTCGCCGCCAAGTCCTCGCATCTGAAGGGGACTTTCCAGAAGTCCCTCAGATGCCGGGCCGCCAGCATGCGTGGCATCGTCGCGGAGCTGGTGGACCGCAAGGCCAGCGATGAAACGCGGCAACTGCAGGCGAAGGTAGATCGCCTGCAGTCGGAGGTCAGCCAGCTGCATCAGAAGCTGGCTGAAGCCACGGCCCGGCCATCCCAAGCCGAGCCCAGACCTGCGGCAGAGGGCCTCGCTCCCTCCTCCGGCCTTGAGGACATCCTCCGCAAGGCTATGGAGGAGCAGAGGGTCTTCGTCAGGGCCTGCCTGGCGGGAATAGAGGACCGGCTCCTGCCGGAGAAACGCCTCCGACCGCCACTTGCGGCGGACAGGAGGCGAGAGGAGCCGGTGACCTCCCAGAGGGAGGACGCCCTTCTCCCTTCCACCACCCCGACCAACCAGCAGGGCTGGACGAAGGTGGTCGGTAAGGGGAAGGGCAAGGGCAAAAAGACGGCAGCGGTCGTCCCTGCCGTCCCCGCCACCACCACTCCCAGCCAGTCGAAGCCGACTGGCAAGGGAAAAGGGAAGGGGAAAACCACCCCCCCAGCCGCCTCCACCACCGCACCTGCCGGTCCGTCACAGACGACTGGCAAGGGAAAGGGGAAGGGTTCGAACCCAGCCGGTGTCAGGAGGAACTTGGTTCCTCCCAAGACCGCAGCCGTCGTGATGACGCTCACCACGGAGGCTGCGGAGCGGGGCGAGACGTACGCGTCCGTAATGTTGCGGGCGCGTGCTAATGCCGATCCTACCAAACTAGGGATCGGTAAAGTCTCGTGCCGCCGAACGCAGGCTGGGGCTCGAATTTTTGAGTTCCCTGGCGCCGAGGGCGCGAAGAACGCGGACCTCTTCGCAGCGAAGCTGCAGGAGGTCATCGCGAACTCGGCGAAGGTGGCCAGGCCGGTGAAGTCGGCGGCCATGGAGGTGACGGATCTGGACGACTCCGTCACCAAGGAGGAGGTGGTGGCAGCGATCGCAGCCATTGGGGGTTGCGAAGTCGCAGCGGTGCAGGGCGGGGGCATCAGGCCCGGGCGCGGCGGCATGGGCACCATTCGCCTTGAGTGCCCAGTCGCCGCTGCCAAAGCCGTCCTCGAAAAGGGACGGCTCGCCGTCGGCTTCAGCTCGGCTGCGGTCACACCCGAGCCCTCTGTCCGTCCAGCATTGACAGGGCGGACAGTTGTTACCGCTGCGGCAAGGAGGGCCACAAATCCGCCTCCTGCATGGCCGCCGCGCCGCACTGCGCAGTTTGTGCCGCCAGTGGTCGCCCTGCGGGCCACATTATGAAGGGGAGGAATTGCAGTCCTCCCCTTAAGAAGGGCAAAGCCCAGGCTCCGACCCGGCCTGTCGCTGCCACCGCCGTCCCAGTGGCTGGGACCTCAGCGGCTGTGGAGGAGGAGGGTGCGATGTCCTACTAATGGGTAGAGTCGAACATCGCATCCTCCAGGCGAACACCAACCACTGCAGAGCGGCCCAGGATCTGCTGATGCAGACTGTGGCCGAGTGGTTGGTGGACGTGGCGGTGGTCGCCGAGCCGTACTCGGTGCCTGGCCGTTGGCTGGGTGATCGAGACGGCTTGGTGGCGTTGGTGTCGCGGCCTGCCACGGACTCCCCTCCCCTCTCGCTTTTAGAGAGGGGTCCGGGATACGTGGCCGCTGCGTGGGGAGAAATAGCCCTGGTCGGGGTCTATTTCTCCCCAAACCGCCCTCTAAGGGACTTCGAGAATTTTCTCGAGGTCCTTACGGCAGTCGTCGGGAGGGCGGCACCACGTCAGGTCGTAGTGTTGGGCGACCTGAACGCCAAGTCGGTGGCCTGGGGCAACCCAGCGGCGTCCTGCAACGTCCGAGGGCGCGCCGTCGAATTTTGGGCGGCCTCGTGCGGCGTGTCCCTGCTAAACAGGGGGGATGTTCACACGTGTGTGCGGCAACAGGGAGGGTCAGTGGTGGACGTGTCGTTCGCCACCCCTGTGCTAACCACACGCGTCGTGAACTGGCGGGTGGAGATGGTGGAGACCCTGTCGGACCACCGATATGTGCGGTTCGACATCTCCACCCAGAGCCCGCGGGGGATGGCCCGCTCGGGCCAATCTCCCTTCCCGCGGTGGGCTCTCACCCGCCTGGACCGGGAGGCAGCCCTGGAGGCAGCGTTCCTCGAGGACTGGCTCTCGCCCCCTGTGGAGGGCACGGACGTGGACGCCGCAGCGGTTCAGCTCCGGAGGTCCCTGACCGAGGTGTGCAACTCTAGCATGCCTCGGTCTCGCCGTCCGCCTCCCCGTCGCGCCGTTTATTGGTGGACGGTGGAGTTGGCGGGGCTCCGAGCCGAGTGCGTGGAGGCCAGGAGGGCCTACACGCGGAGTCGGCGGCGCGCCGGCCGATGTCAGGCCGAGGAGGACCGCCTCTACGCCTCTTACGTAGAGGCAAAGACGGTCCTCAAGTTGGCAATGTGCGCCGCCGAGGACTCGGCAAAGGCCGAGATGCTGGAGGGCCTCGACAGGGATCCGTTTGGGAGACCATACAAACTGGCGCGGAGCCAGCTGCGTCCATATGGTCCCCCAATAACGGAGACCCTAGAGCCGGCGTTGCTGGATGGGGTGGTTCGGTCACTGTTTCCGCGCAGGACCGAATTCACCCCTCCAACGATGAACCCCCCGCGGGGGGGTGTGGTGGCTTCGCCGGAGGACGAGGTGCCTCCAGTGTCGGCGGAGGAACTTCGCGCGGGGGTTCTGCCCCTCCACGCGAAGAAGACGGCCCCTGGACCGGACGGCATCCCCGCACTGGTGGTGGCCATCGCGGCGCCCCTAATGGAGGAAAGGCTTCGGGACCTCTTCAGCGCGTGCTTGACGGCTGGGAGGTTCCCGAAGCTGTGGAAGGAAGGCAAGCTGTGCCTTCTCCGCAAGGAGGGACGCCCGGTGGACTCCCCCTCGGCATACCGACCCATCGTTTTACTCGATGAGGTCGGTAAACTGTTCGAGGGGATCATCGCCACCCGGCTTAATAGTCAGCTGCGGGAGGTAGGGCCGGACCTGTCGGACGCCCAGTTCGGGTTCCGACAAGGGCGTTCGACGGTCGACGCGTTGACCCTACTCAGGGGCCAGGTGCGGGAGGCGGTCGAGGCTGGGGACGGAGTGTTGGCGGTGTCGTTCGACATCGCCAACGCCTTCAACTCCGTGCCCCACTCGACCATATTGGAGGCACTCCGATACTACGGAGTGCCCCAATATCTGCGGGCGATCCTGGCCAGTTACCTGGAGGACCGAGAGGTCCTTCTGGTGGACAAGGCGGCCAGGATCAGGCGCTACGGAGTGGAGTCCGGTGTTCCACAGGGTTCGGTGCTGGGGCCCCTCCTGTGGAACATCGGATTTGACTGGCTCCTGCGGGGCACCCTCCTCCAGGGCACGAGTGTCATCTGCTACGCGGATGACACTCTCCTTGTTGCCCGGGGGAGGGATTTTAGGGAAGCGGCCTGTCTGGCCTCAGCTGGCGGATCCTTAGTGGCAGGTAGGATCCGCCAGCTTGGATTGGGGGTAGCGCTGAACAAGACCGAGGCCGTGTTCTTTCACGGGCCTCGGCAGCGCTGCCCACCTGACGCCCACATCGTGGTGGAGGGCGTCCGGATAGGGGTCGGGGCCCAGATGAAGTATCTGGGCCTCGTGCTGGACAGCAGGTGGCGCTTCGGCCCGCACTTTAGCGGGCTGTCGACGCGCCTGCTGAAAGCCGCGGACGCCCTCTCATGGCTCCTCCCAAACCTGGGAGGGCCCAAAGAGAGATGCCGGCGCCTCTATGCCGGCATCCTGAAGAGTATGGCCCTATACGGGGCACCCATCTGGGCGGACTCCCTCCACAGGAGGGAGAATGCAACCGCCATCCGCAGGCCCCAACGGGCCATTGCACAGCGGGTGGCGAGGGCCTACCGCTCAGTGGGCTTTGCGGCGGCGTGCGCTCTGGCCGGCACCCCTCCCTGGGAATTGGAGGCATGGGTGCTAGCCAGAGTGTACGAATGGGTGGCGCGGCGTAGGGCGCTGGGTGAGCGCCCCGCCGCGCAAGATCGGGAGGCCGTGCGGCGGGAGGCGAGGGACGCGATCGTCCTTCACTGGACACAGGACCTCGCCTCCGCCACCTTTGGACGCCGGACGCTGGACGCGCTCGGTCCAGTCCTGCGGGACTGGCTCGAGCGCCCCCACGGTTTCCTCTCGTTCCGTCTGGTGCAGGTGTTGTCCGGGCATGGCTGCTTCGGAACGCACCTGCATCGGATCCAGAGGGAGGAAACCCCGGCGTGCCACGAGTGTGGAGCCGCGGAGGACACGGCGCAGCACACCCTCGAGGTGTGCCCAGCCTGGGCTGAGCTGCGCCGTGCCCTGAATACTGTCGTTGGGCTGGACCTCTCACTTCCCAGTGTGGTGAATTCCATGCTGGGGAGTGGGGAGGCTTGGGCGGCGGTTGCCTCCTTTTGCGAGGATGTTATGTCGCAAAAGGAGGCGGCGGAGCGCGCGCGGGAGGATGATCCTCTCGCGCCGCCGCTCCGCAGGCGAAGAAGGGGTGGGAGACGGCGGTTGTACGATCGTCGCCTCCCTCCTTCTGGTGGTGATTAGCGGGCGACAGGCGCGGGGGCGCCTTCGCTCGCATTGCACTGATCACCACCCTCGTCGGGCGGGAACGGCCGAGCACTCACGGTCGTTCCCGGGCCTCTCCACTTAGGGAGGGGCGTGCGGGCCCCGCTGTAAAGGCGGGCGGTCGTCGGTGGGGGACTGGACGTAAAGGCTGTGCCGGTTTCCCAGTCCTCCTCCAAATAGACGATGCGGGAGTGCCGCTGGGTTATTTTAGTGGGTATGCCGGAGTAGCCGGAGAGTCCCACATAACCCGTCCATCCCCCAATGGGCGGGTATGCGTAACGCATTTTTTCCCAGCGCAAACAAAAAAAAAAAAAAAAAAAAAAGGTTAGGTTGGGGAACCACCCCACAGTGCTTGCGTTCCCCGGAAACGTCCCAGTTCTGACCACCGTAACGGAGTGGCAGACTGGGTACGGCTAAAGTGCACTGTGCTTCGTAGCGACTATCTGCCTTGAGTGCTGCGAAATTGCTTTGTTTTGATATGCCAAAACCAGCGCGGGATGCCCTCGGGCATTTTGTGAAAAAAGGCCCTTCTCAGGGCCAACCCAAAGGCCCTTCTCAAGGCCAACCCAAAGGCCCTTTTCAGGGCCAACCCAAAGGCCCTTCTCAGGGCCAACCAAAAGGCCCTTCTCAGGGCCAACGCGACGCATCAGCGTCGGGGGAAGGCAGGGCCTTCTACGGCGGGAGGGAGGGCGATTTATCGGACTCCGAAATAGAGTCCATTGAATCGGACGCCGATTCAATGGTGGTAGAGGATGCGCGATCGCGATCCGCGTCCAGAAAAAGGAAGACCTTTTTAAAGGACGGGTCGGATGGCTCCTCGGCGTCGGGTTCGGCGAAGGAGCCAAAACGAAAGGTTAAGGCCAAGAAGTTGGCAATAACAGCGGATACCCACGACGTGGGTTTGGTAGACGCCCAGCGCGAGTTGGACCTCACCAGGCGGGAGCAGCTCCAGCAAGACCTGGAGGAGCAGGTAGCGGCCAGGGAGGAACGGGCGCGCGCCGCCCGTGCCAAATCGGGATACGGAGCGTCCCGCGTTCTGTACGCGGACCACTCTCTGGCCGAACTAGAGCGGATGGCATTAGAGGACGAGGAGGTAATCGTCCAGGTCGCCACCAAGTCCTCCCACCTAAAAGGGACTTTTCAAAAGTCCCTCAAATGCCGGGCCGCCAGCATGTGCGGCATCGTCGCGGAGCTGGTTAACCGCAAGGCCAGCGATGAATCGCGGCAGCTGCAGGCGAAAGTGGATCGCCTGCAGCAGGAGGTAAGCCAGCTGCACCAAAAGCTGGCTGAAGCCACGGCCCGGCCATCCCAAGCCGAGCCCAGACCTGCGGCAGAGGGCCTCGCCCCCTCCTCCGGCCTTGAGGATATCCTCCGCAAGGTCATGGCGGAGGAGAGGGCGTTTGTTAGAGCCTGCCTGGCAGGCATTGAGGACCGGCTCTTGCCGGAGAAAGTCGTCCGGCCGCCGCTTGCGGCGGACAGGAGGCAAAAGGAGCCGGTGCCTACGTCCCAGACGGAGGATGCCCTTCTCCCCTCTACCACCCCGACCAACCAGCAGGGCTGGACGAGGGTGGTCGGTAAGGGGAAGGGCAAGGGCAAAAGGACGGCAGCTGTCGTCCCTGCCGTTCCCGCTACCACCACTCCCAGCCAGTCGCAGCCGACTGGCAAAGGGAAAGGGAAGGGGAAGAGAACCCCTCCAGCCCCAGCCGTCCCCGCCACCACCCCTGCTGGTCAGTCGACTGGCACGGGAAAGGGGAAGGGAAAGAGTTCCCCCAAAGCCGGAGCAAAGAGGAAACTGGTTCCTCCCAAGACCGCGGCCGTCGTGGTGACGCTCACCGCGGAGGCTGCGGAGCGAGGCCAGACATACGCCTCCATAATGGTGCGGGCGCGTGCAAACGCCGATCCCACGAAACTGGGCATCGGCAAAGTGTCATGCCGCCGGACACAAGCTGGGGCTCGAATTTTCGAGTTCCCGGGGGCCGAGGGCGGCAAAAACGCGGACCTCTTCGCAGCTAAGCTGCAAGAGGTCATCGCAGACTCGGCGAAGGTGGCCAGGCCGGTAAAGTCAGCGGCCATTGAGGTGACGGATCTCGACGACTCCGTCACCAAGGAGGAGGTGGTGGCAGCAATCGCAGCCATAGGGGGCTGCGAAGTCGCAGCGGTACAAGGCGGGGGCATCAGGCCCGGGCGCGGCGGCATGGGCGCAATTCGCCTGGAGTGCCCAGTCGCCGCTGCCAAAGCCGTCCTCGAGAAGGGACGGCTCGCCGTGGGGTTCAGCTCGGCGGCGGTCCGGGCACTTGAGGACCAGCCTTTGAGGTGCTACAAGTGCTTCGGAATCGGCCACACCCGAGCCCTCTGTCCGTCCAGTGTCGACAGGACGGACAGCTGCTACCGCTGCGGCAAGGAGGGGCACAAAGCCGCCTCCTGCAAGGCCGCCACGCCCCACTGCGCGGTATGTGCCGCCAGTGGCCGCCCAGCGGGCCACATCATGAAGGGGAGGAATTGTAGTCCTCCCCTTAAAAAGGGCAAGGAACAGGCGCCGACCCGGCCTGTCGTTGCCACCGCCGTCCCAGTGGCTGGGACCTCGGCGGCCGTGGAGGAGAGGGGTGCGATGTCCGATTAATGGGAGTCGAACATCGCATCCTCCAGGCGAACACCAACCACTGCAGAGCGGCCCAGGATCTGCTGATGCAGACTGTGGCCGAGTGGTTGGTGGACGTGGCGGTGGTCGCCGAGCCGTACTCGGTACCTGGCCGTTGGCTGGGTGACCGGGATGGCTTGGTGGCGTTGGTGTCGCGGCCTGCCACGGACTCCCCTCCCCTCTCGCTTTTAGAGAGGGGTCCGGGATACGTGGCCGCCGCGTGGGGAGAAATAGCCCTGGTCGGGGTCTATTTCTCCCCAAACCGCCCTCTAAGGGACTTCGAGAATTTTCTCGAGGTCCTTACGGCAGTCGTCGGGAGGGCGGCACCACGTCAGGTCGTAGTGTTGGGCGACCTGAACGCCACGTCGGTGGCCTGGGGCAACCCAGCGGCGTCCTGCAACGTCCAGGGGCGCGCCGTCGAATTTTGGGCGGCCTCGTGCGGCGTGTCCCTGCTAAACAGGGGGGATGTTCAGACGTGTGTGCGGCAACAGGGAGGGTCAGTGGTGGACGTGTCGTTCGCCACCCCTGTGCTAGCCACACGCGTCGTGAACTGGCGGGTGGAGATGGTGGAGACCCTGTCGGACCACCGATATGTGCGGTTCGACATCTCCACCCAGAGCCCGCGGGGGAGGGCCCGCTCGGGCCAATCTCCCTTCCCGCGGTGGGCTCTCACCCGCCTGGACCGGGAGTCAGCCCAGGAGGCAGCGTTCCTCGAGGACTGGCTCTCGCCCCCTGTGCAGGGCACGGACGTGGACGCCGCAGCGGTTCGGCTACGGGGATCCCTGACCGAGGTGTGCAACTCCAGCATGCCTCGGTCTCGCCGTCCGCCTCCCCGTCGCGCCGTTTATTGGTGGACGGTGGAGCTGGCGGGGCTCCGGGCCGCGTGCGTGGAGGCCAGGAGGGCCTACACGCGGAGTCGGCGGCGCACCAGCCGATGTCAGGCTGAGGAGGACCGCCTCTACGCCTCTTACCTAGAGGCAAAGACGGTCCTCAAGTCGGAAATGTGCGCCGCCGAGGACTCGGCAAAGGCCGAGATGCTGGAGGGCCTCGACAGGGATCCGTTTGGGAGGCCGTATAAGCAGGCGCGGAGCCAGCTGCGCCCTTACGGTCCCCCATTAGCGGAGACCCTAGAGCCGACGTTGCTGGATGGGGTGGTTCGGTCACTGTTTCCGCGCAGGACCGACTTCACCCCACCAACGATGAACCCCCCACTGGGGGGGGTGGCGGCTTCGCCGGCGGAGGAGGTCCCTCCAGTGTCGGCGGAGGAAGTTCGCGCGGGGGTTCTGCCCCTCCGCGCGAAGAAGACGGCCCCTGGACCGGACGGCGTCCCCGCACGGGTGGTGGCCATCGCGGCGTCCCTCATGGAGGAAAGGCTTCGGGACCTCTTCAGCGCGTGCCTGATGGCTGGGAGGTTCCCGAAGCCATGGAAGGAAGGCAAATTGTGCCTTCTCCGGAAGGAGGGACGCCCGGTGGACTCCCCCTCGGCATACCGGCCCATCGTTCTGCTGGATGAGGTCGGTAAACTGTTCGAGGGGATACTCGCCACCCGGCTTAATAGCCATTTGCGGGAGGTAGGGCCGGACCTGTCGGACGCCCAGTTCGGGTTCCGACAGGGGCGTTCGACGGTCGACGCGTTGGCCCTACTCAGGGGCCAGGTGCGGGAGGCGGTCGAGGCTGGGGACGGAGTGTTGGCAGTGTCGTTCGACATCGCCAACGCGTTCAACTCCGTGCCCCACTCGACCATATTGGAGGCACTCCGGTACCACGGAGTGCCCCAATATCTGCGGGTGATCCTGGCCAACTACCTGGAGGACCGAGAGGTCCTCCTGGTGGACAGGACGGCCAGGATCAGGCGCTACGGCGCGGAGTCCGGTGTTCCACAGGGTTCGGTGCTAGGGCCCCTCTTGTGGAACATCGGATTCGATTGGCTGCTGCGCGGCACCCTCCTCCAGGGCACGAGTGTCATCTGCTACGCGGATGACACTCTCCTCGTTGCCCGGGGGAGGGATTTTAGGGAGGCGGCCTGTCTGGCCTCAGCTGGCGGATCCTTAGTGGCAGGTAGGATCCGCCAGCTTGGTTTGAGGGTGGCGCTGAACAAGACCGAGGCCGTGTTCTTTCACGGGCCTCGGCAGCGCTGCCCTCCTGACGCCCACATCCTGGTGGAGGGCGTCCGGATAGGGGTCGGGGCCCAGATGAAGTATCTGGGCCTCGTGCTGGACAGCAGGTGGCGCTTCGGCCCGCACTTCAGCGGGCTGTCGACGCGCCTGCTAAAAGCCGCGGACGCCCTCTCATGGCTCCTCCCGAACCTGGGCGGGCCCAAGGAGCGATGCCGGCGCCTCTATGCCGGCATCCTCAAAAGCATGGCCCTATATGGGGCTCCCATCTGGGCGGACTCCCTCCACAGGAGGGAGAATGCAACCGCCATCCGCAGGCCCCAACGGGCCATTGCACAGCGGGTGGCGCGAGCCTACCGCTCGGTGGGCTTCGCGGCGGCGTGCGCTCTGGCCGGCACCCCTCCATGGGAATTGGAGGCATGGGTGCTCGCCAGAGTGTACGAATGGGTGGCGCGGCGTAGGGCGCTGGGTGAGCGCCCCGCCGCGCAAGAGCGGGAGGCCGTGCGGCGGGAGGCGAGGGACGCAATCGTCCTTCACTGGACACGAGACCTCGCCTCCGCCACCTTTGGACGCCGGACGCTGGACGCGCTCGGTCCAGTCCTGCGGGACTGGCTCGAGCGCCCCCACGGTTTCCTCTCGTTCCGTCTGGTGCAGGTGTTGTCCGGGCATGGCTGCTTCGGAACGCACCTGCATCGGATTCAGAGGGAGGAGACCCCGGCGTGCCACGAGTGTGGAGCCGCGGAGGACACGGCGCAGCACACCCTCGAGGTGTGCCCAGCCTGGGCTGAGCTGCGCCGTGCCCTGACAGATGTGGTCGGGCAGGACCTCTCACTTCCCAGTGTTGTGAACTCCATGCTGGGGAGTGGGGAGGCTTGGGCGGCGGTTGCCTCCTTTTGCGAGGATGTTATGTCGCAAAAGGAGGCGGCGGAGCGCGCGCGGGAGGATGATCCTCTCGCGCCGCCGCTCCGCAGGCGAAGAAGGGGTGGGAGACGGCGGTTGTACGATCGTCGCCTCCCTCCTTCTGGTGGTGATTAGCGGGCGACAGGCGCGGGGGCGCCTTCGCTCGCATTGCACTAATCACCACCCTCGTCAGGCGGGAACGGCCGAGCACTCACGGTCGTTCCCGGGCCCCTCCACTTTGGGAGGGGCGTGTGGGCCCCGCTGTAAAGGCGGGCGGTCGTCGGTGGGGGACTGGACGTAAAGGCTGAGCCGGTTTCCCAGTCCTCCTCCACACAGACGATGCGGGAGTGTCGCTGGGTTATTTTAGTGGGTATGCCGGGCTAGCCGGAGAGTCCCACATAACCCGTCCATCCCCCAATGGGCGGGTATGCGTAACGCATTTTTTCCCAGCGCAAAAAAAAAAAAAAAAAAAAAAAAAAAAAAAAAAAAAAAAAAAGGTTAGGTTAGGTTCGGTTTGACATCTCCACCCAGAGCCCGCGGGGGATGGCCCGCTCGGGCCAATCTCCCTTCCCGCGGTGGGCTCTCACCCGCCTGGACCGGGAGTCAGCCCAGGACGCGGCGTTCCTCGAGGACTGGCTCTCGCCCCCTGTGGACGTTGGCGACGTTGACGCCGCAGCGGTTCGGCTGCGGGGGTCCCTGACCGAGGTGTGCAACTCTAGCATGCCTCGGTCTCGCCGTCCGCCTCCCCGTCGCGCCGTTTATTGGTGGACGGGGGAGCTGGCGGCGCTCCGGGCCGCGTGCGTGGAGGCCAGGAGGGCCTACACGCGGAGTCGGCGGCGCACCAGCCGATGTCAGGCCGAGGAGGACCGCCTCTACGCTTCTTACGAAGAGGCAAAGACGGTCCTCAAGTCGGCAATGTGCGCCGCCGAAGACTCGGCAAGGGCCGAGATGCTGGAGGGACTCGATAGGGATCCGTTTGGGAGGCCATATAAGCTGGCGCGGAGCCAGCTGCGCCCTTATGGCCCCCCACTAACGGAGACCCTAGAGCCGGCGTTGCTGGATGGGGTGGTTCGGTCACTGTTTCCGCGCAGGACTGAATTCACCCCACCAACGATGAACCCCCCACTAGGGGGGGTGGTGGCTTCGCCGGCGGAGGAGGTCCCTCCGGTTTCGGCGGAGGAATTTGGCGCGGGGGTTCTTTCCCTCCGCGCGAAAAAGACGGCCCCTGGACCGGATGGCGTCCCCGCACGGGTGGTGGCCATCGCGGCGTCCCTAATGGAGCAGAGGTTTCGGGACCTCTTCAGCGCGTGCCTGACGGCTGGGAGGTTCCCGAAACTATGGAAGGAGGGGCAGCTTTGCCTGCTCCGGAAGGAGGGACGCCCGGTGGAATCCCCCTCGGCATACCGGCCCATCGTTCTGCTCGATGAGGTCGGTAAACTGTTCGAGGGGATCCTAGCCACCCGGCTTAACAGCCATTTGCGGGAGGTAGGGCCGGACCTGTCGGACGCCCAGTTCGGGTTTCGACAAGGGCGTTCGACGGTCGACGCGGTGGCCCTACTCAGGGGCCAAGTGCAGGAGGCGGTCGGAGCTGGGGACGGAGTGTTGGCGGTGTCGTTCGACATCGCCAACGCGTTCAACTCCGTGCCCCACTCGACCATATTGGAGGCACTCCGGTACCACGGAGTGCCCCAATATCTGCGGGCGATCCTGGCCAACTACCTGGAGGACCGGGAGGTCCTCCTGGCGGACAGGACGGCCAGGATCAGGCGCTACGGCGCGGAGTCCGGTGTTCCACAGGGTTCGGTGCTAGGGCCCCTCTTGTGGAACATCGGATTCGATTGGCTCCTGCGGGGCACCCTCCTCCAGGGCACGAGTGTCATCTGCTACGCGGATGACACTCTCCTCGTTGCCCGGGGGAGGGACTTAAGGGAGGCGGCCTGTCTGGCCTCAGCTGGCGGATCCTTAGTGGCAGGTAGGATCCGCCAGCTTGGTTTGAGGGTGGCGCTGAACAAGACTGAGGCCGTGTTCTTTCACGGGCCTCGGCAGCGCTGCCCTCCTGACGCCCACATCGTGGTGGAGGGCGTCCGTATAGGGGTCGGGGCCCAGATGAAGTATCTGGGCCTCGTGCTGGACAGCAGGTGGCGCTTCGGCCCGCACTTCAGCGGGCTGTCGACGCGCCTGCTCAAAGCCGCGGACGCCCTCTCATGGCTCCTCCCAAACCTGGGAGGGCCCAAGGAGCGATGCCGGCGCCTCTATGCCGGCATCCTGAAGAGCATGGCCCTGTATGGGGCACCCATCTGGGCGGACTCCCTCCACAGGAGGGAGAATGCAACCGCCATCCGCAGGCCCCAACGCGCCATTGCACAGCGGGTGGCGAGGTCGTACCGCTCGGTGGGTTTTGCGGCGGCGTGCGCTCTGGCCGGCACCCCTCCCTGGGAATTGGAGGCATGGGTGCTCGCCAGAGTGTACGAATGGGTGGCGCGGCGTAGGGCGCTGGGTGAGCGCCCCGCCGCGCAAGAGCGGGAGGCCGTGCGGCGGGAGGCGAGGGACACAATCGTTGTCCACTGGACACGGGACCTCGCCTCCGCCACCTTTGGACGCCGGACGCTGGACGCGCTCGGCCCAGTCCTGCGGGATTGGCTCGAGCGCCCCCACGGTTTCCTCTCTTTCCGTCTGGTGCAGGTGTTGTCCGGGCATGGTTGCTTCGGAGCGCACCTGCATCGGATCCAGAGGGAGGAAACCCCGGCGTGCCACCATTGCGGAGCCGCGGAGGACACGGCGCAGCACACCCTCGAGGTGTGCCCAGCCTGGGCTGAGCTGCGCCGTGCCCTGAATACTGTCGTTGGGCTGGACCTCTCACTTCCCAGTGTGGTGAACTCCATGCTGGGGAGTGAGGAGGCTTGGGCGGCGGTTGCCTCCTTTTGCGAGGACGTCATGTCGCAAAAGGAGGCGGCGGAGCGCGCGCGGGAGGATGATCCTCTCGCGCCACCGCTCCGCAGGCGAAGGAGGGGTGGGAGAAGGCGGTTGTACGACCGTCGCCTCCCACCCTCAGGTGGTGATTAGCGGGTGACAGGCGCGGGGGCGCCTTCGCTCGCATTGCACAAATCGCCACCACCGTCGGGCGGGAACGGCCGAGCACTCACGGTCGTTCCCGGGCCTCTCCACTTAGGAAGGGGCGTGTGGGCCCCGCTGTAAAGGCGGGCGGTCGTCGGTGGGGGACTGGACGTAAAGGCTGTGCCGGTTTCCCAGTCCCCCTCCAAACAGACGATGCGGGAGTGCCGCTGGGTTATTTTAGTGGGTATGCCGGAGTAGCCGGAGAGTCCCACATAACCCGTCCATCCCCCAATGGGCGGGTATGCGTAACGCATTTTTTCCCAGCGCAAACAAAAAAAAAAAAAAAAAAAAAAAAAGGTTCCCTCCAGTATCGGTGGAGGAACTTCGCGCGGGGGTTCTGCCCCTCCGCACGAAGAAGACGGCCCCTGGACCGGACGGCGTCCCCGCACGGGTGGTGGCCATCGCGGCGTCCCTCATGGAGGAAAGGCTTCGGGACCTCTTCAGCGCGTGCCTGACGGCTGGGAGGTTCCCGAAGCTATGGAAGGAAGGCAAGTTGTGCCTTCTTCGCAAGGAGGGACGCCCGGTGGACTCCCCCTCGGCATACCGGCCCATCGTTTTACTCGATGAGGTCGGTAAACTGTTCGAGGGGATCATCGCCACCCGGCTTAATAGCCAGCTGCGGGAGGTAGGGCCGGACCTGTCGGACGCCCAATTCGGGTTCCGACAAGGGCGTTCGACGGTCGACGCGTTGGCCCTACTCAGGGGCCAGGTGCGGGAGGCGGTCGAGGCTGGGGACGGAGTGTTGGCGGTGTCGTTCGACATCGCCAACGCCTTCAACTCCGTGCCCCACTCGACCATATTGGAGGCACTCCGATACTACGGAGTGCCCCAATATCTGCGGGCGATCCTGGCCAGCTACCTGGAGGACCGAGAGGTCCTTCTGGTGGACAAGGCGGCCAGGATCAGGCGCTACGGAGTGGAGTCCGGTGTTCCACAGGGTTCGGTGCTGGGGCCCCTCCTGTGGAACATCGGATTTGACTGGCTCCTGCGGGGCACCCTCCTCCAGGGCACGAGTGTCATCTGCTACGCGGATGACACTCTCCTCGTTGCCCGGGGGAGGGATTTTAGGGAGGCGGCCTGTCTGGCCTCAGCTGGCGGATCCTTAGTGGCAGGTAGGATCCGCCAGCTTGGATTGGGGGTAGCGCTGAACAAGACCGAGGCCGTGTTCTTTCACGGGCCTCGGCAGCGCTGCCCACCTGACGCCCACATCGTGGTGGAGGGCGTCCGGATAGGGGTCGGGGCCCAGATGAAGTATCTGGGCCTCGTGCTGGACAGCAGGTGGCGCTTCGGCCCGCACTTTAGCGGGCTGTCGACGCGCCTGCTGAAAGCCGCGGACGCCCTCTCATGGCTCCTCCCAAACCTGGGAGGGCCCAAGGAGCGATGCCGGCGCCTCTATGCCGGCATCCTCAAGAGCATGGCCCTGTATGGGGCACCCATCTGGGCGGACTCCCTCCACAGGAGGGAGAATGCAACCGCCATCCGCAGGCCCCAACGGGCCATTGCACAGCGGGTGGCGAGGGCCTACCGCTCAGTGGGCTTTGCGGCGGCGTGCGCTCTGGCCGGCACCCCTCCCTGGGAATTGGAGGCATGGGTGCTCGCCAGAGTATACGAATGGGCGGCGCGGCGTAGGGCGCTAGGTGAGCGCCCCGCCGCGCAAGAGCGGGAGGCCGTGCGGCGGGAGGCGAGGGACGCCATCGTCCTGCACTGGGCACGGGACCTCGCCTCCGCCACCTTTGGGCGCCGGACGCTGGACGCGCTCGGTCCAGTCCTGCGGGAATGGCTCGAGCGCCCCCACGGTTTCCTCTCGTTCCGTTTGGTGCAGGTGTTGTCCGGACATGGCTGTTTCGGAACGCACCTGCACCGGATTCGGAGGGAGGAAGCCCCGGCGTGCCACGACTGTGGAGCCGCGGAGGACACGGCGCAGCACACCCTCGAGGTGTGCCCAGCCTGGGCTGAGCTGCGCCGTGCCCTGAATACCGTCGTTGGGCTGGACCTCTCACTTCCCAGTGTGGTGAACTCCATGCTGGGGAGTGAGGAGGCTTGGGCGGCGGTTGCCTCCTTTTGCGAGGACGTCATGTCGCAAAAGGAGGCGGCGGAGCGCGCGCGGGAGGACGATCCTCTCGCGCCGCCGCTCCGCAGGCGAAGAAGGGGTGGGAGACGGCGGTTGTACGATCGTCGCCTCCCTCCTTCTGGTGGTGATTAGCGGGCGACAGGCGCGGGGGCGCCTTCGCTCGCATTGCACTGATCACCACCCTCGTCGGGCGGGAACGGCCGAGCACTCACGGTCGTTCCCGGGCCTCTCCACTTAGGGAGGGGCGTGCGGGCCCCGCTGTTAAGGCGGGCGGTCGTCGGTGGGGGACTGGACGTAAAGGCTGAGCCGGTTTCCCAGTCCTCCTCCACAAAGACGATGCGGGAGTGCCGCTGGGTTATTTTAGTGGGTATGCCGGACTAGCCGGAGAGTCCCACATAACCCGTCCATCCCCCAATGGGCGGGTATGCGTAAAGCTTTTTTTCCCAGCGCAAACAAAAAAAAAAAAAAAAAAAGGTTAGGTTAGGTTAGGTTAGGTTTCCACCGTAACGGAGTGGCAGACTGGGTACGGCTAAAGTGCACTGTGCATCGTAGCGAACTTAAACTGCTTGGAGTGCTACGAATTTTGAATTGCGGATTATGCCGAAACCTGCGCGGGATGCCCTCGGGCATTTTGTGAAAAAAGGCCCTTCTCAGGGCCAACCCAAAGGCCCTTCTCAGGGCCAACCCAAAGGCCCTTCTCAGGGCCAACCAAAAGGCCCTTCTCAGGGCCAACGCGACGCGTCGGCGTCGAGCGAAGGCAGGGCCTTCTACGGAGGGAATGTGGACGAATCGTCGGACTCCGACAACGAGTCCACTGCGTCAGATGGTGCGATGGTGATCGAGGATCCTCGATCACGATCGGCTTCGAGGAAACGTTCCTTCCTTAAAGCCGTGTCGGATGGCTCCTCGGGCTCGGGTTCGGCAAAGGAGCCAAATAAGAAGATCAGGGCAAAGAAGCCGACGATAGCAGCGGACACCCACGATGTGGGTTTAGCAGATGCCCAGCGCGAGTTGGGCCTGGCTCGGCGGGAGCAGCTCCAGCAAGAGCTGGAGGAGCGGGTTGCGGCCCAGGAGGAACGGGCGCGCGTCGCCCGTGCCAAGTCCGGGTACGGGGCGTCCCGCGTCCTGTACGCGGACCACTCCCTGGCCGAACTCCAGAGGATGGCCTTGGAGGACGAGGAGGCGATCGTGGAGGTCGCCGCCAAGTCCTCGCATTTGAAGGGGACTTTCCAGAAGTCCCTCAAATGCCGGGCCGCCAGCATGCGTGGCATCGTCGCGGAGCTGGTGGACCGCAAGGCCAGCGACGAAACGCGGCAACTGCAGGCGAAGGTAGATCGCCTGCAGTCGGAGGTCAGCCAGCTGCACATGAAGCTGGCTGAAGCCACGGCCCGGCCATCCCAAGCCGAGCCCAGACCTGCGGCAGAGGGCCCTGCCCTCTCCTCCGGCCTTGAGGACGTCCTCCGCAAGGTTATGGCGGAGGAGAGGGCGTTTGTTCGTTCCTGCCTGGCGGGAATAGAGGACCGGCTCTTGCCGGAGAAACGCCTCCGACCGCCGCTTGCGGCGGACAAGAGGCGAGAGGAGCCGGTGCCTACCTCCACGAGGGAGGACGCCCTTCTCCCTTCGACCACTCCGACCAACCAGCAGGGCTGGACGAAGGTGGTCGGTAAGGGGAAGGGCAAGGGCAAAAGGACGGCAGCTGTCGTCCCTGCCGTCCCCGCCACCACCACTCCCAGCCAGTCGCGGCCAGCTGGCAAAGGGAAAGGGAAAGGGAAAGGGAAGGGGAAGAGCACCCCCCCGGCCCCAGCCGTCTCCGCCACCACCCCTGCCGGTCAGTCGTCGACTGACAAGGGAAGGGGGAAGGGTTCGCCCCCAGCCGGTACCAAGAGGAACCTAGTTCCTCCCAAGACCGCGGCCGTCGTGGTGACGCTCACCGCAAAGGCCGCGGAGCGGGGTGAGACGTACGCGTCCATAATGGTGCGGGCGCGTGCAAATGCCGATCCCACCAAATTGGGGATCGGTAAAGTCTCATGCCGCCGGACACAGGCTGGGGCCCGAATCTTCGAGTTCCCGGGTGCCGAGGGTGGGAAGAACGCTGACCTCTTCGCAGCAAAGCTGCAAGAGGTCATTGCGGACGACGCGAAGGTGGCCAGGCCGGTGAAGTCGGCGGCCTTCGAGGTGACGGACCTAGACGACTCCGTCACCAAGGAGGAGGTGGTAGCGGCGGTCGCAGCCATAGGTGGCTGCGCAGTCGCAGCGGTGCAGGGCGGGGGCATCAGGCCCGGGCGCGGCGGCATGGGCGCAATTCGCCTGGAGTGCCCAGTCGCCGCTGCCAAAGCCGTCCTCGAGAAGGGACGGCTCGCCGTCGGGTTCAGCTCGGCGGCGGTCCGGGCCCTTGAGGTCCCGCCGCTGAGGTGTTACCGGTGCTTCGGCATCGGTCACACCCGGGCCCTCTGTCCGTCCAGTGTCGACAGGACGGACAGCTGCTACCGCTGCGGCAAGGAGGGGCACAAAGCCGCCTCCTGTGAGGCCACCGCACCGCACTGCACGGTGTGTGCCGCCAGTGGCCGCCCTGCGGGCCACATTATGAAGGGGAGGAATTGTATTCCTCCCCTTAAGAAGGGCAAAGCGCAGGCGCCGACCCGGCCTGTCGCTGCCACCGCCACCCCAGTAGCTGGGACCTCGGCGGCTGTGGAGGAGGAGGGTGTGATGTCCGATTAATGGGTAGAGTCGGACATCGCATCCTCCAGGCGAACACCAACCACTGCAGAGCGGCACAGGATCTGCTGATGCAGACTGTGGCCGAGTGGTTGGTGGACGTGGCGGTGGTCGCCGAGCCGTACTCGATACCTGGCCGTTGGCTGGGTGATCGGGACGGCTTGGTGGCGTTGGTGTCGCGGCCTACCACGGACTCCCCTCCCCTCTCGCTTTTAGAGAGGGGTCCGGGATACGTGGCCGCCGCGTGGGGAGACATAGCCCTGGTCGGGGTCTATTTCTCCCCAAACCGCCCTCTAAGGGACTTCGAGGATTTTCTCGAAGTCCTTACGGCAGTTGTCGGGAGGGCGGCGCCACGTCAGGTCGTCATATTGGGCGACCTGAACGCCAAGGCGGTGGCCTGGGGCAACCCAGCGGCGTCCTGCAACGTCCGGGGGCACGCCGTCGAATTTTGGTCGGCTTCGTGCGGCGTGTCCCTCCTGAACAGGGGGGATGTTCACACGTGTGTGCGGCAACGGGGAGGGTCAGTGGTGGACGTATCGTTCGCCACCCCCGTGCTAGCCGCCCGCGTCGTGAACTGGCGGGTGGAGATGGTGGAGACCCTGTCGGACCACCGATATGTGCGGTTCGACATCTCCACCCAGAGCCCGCGGGGGATGGCCCGCTCGGGCCAATCTCCCTTCCCGCGGTGGGCTCTCACCCGCCTGGACCGGGAGGCAGCCCTGGAGGCAGCGTTCCTCGAGGACTGGCTCTCGCCCCCTGTGCAGGGCACGGACGTCGACGCCGCAGCGGTTCGGCTCCGGGGGTCCCTGACCGAGGTGTGCAACTCGAGCATGCCTCGGTCTCGCCGTCCGCCTCCCCGTCGCGCCGTTTATTGGTGGACGGCGGAGCTGGCGGCGCTCCGGGCCGCGTGCGTGGAGGCCAGGAGGGCCTACACGCGGAGTCGGCGGCGCACCAGCCGATGTCAGGCGGAGGAGGACCGCCTCTACGCCTCTTACGTAGAGGCAAAGACGGTCCTCAAGTTGGCAATGTGCGCCGCCGAGGACTCGGCAAAGGCCGAGATGCTGGAGGGCCTCGACAGGGATCCGTTTGGGAGGCCGTATAAGCAGGCGCGGAGCCAGCTGCGCCCTTACGGTCCCCCATTAGCGGAGACCCTAGAGCCGGCGTTGCTGGATGGGGTGGTTCGGTCACTGTTTCCGCGCAGGACCGACTTCACCCCACCAACGATGAACCCCCCGCTGGGGGGGGTGGTGGCTTCGCCGGAGGAGGAGGTCCCTCCAGTATCGGTGGAGGAATTTCGCGCGGGGGTTCTGTCCCTCCGCGCGAAGAAGACGGCCCCTGGACCGGATGGTGTCCCCGCACGGGTGGTGGCCATCGCGGCGTCCCTCATGGAGGAGAGGTTTCGGGACCTCTTCAGCGCGTGCCTGACGGCTGGGAGGTTCCCGAAAATCTGGAAGGAGGGGCAGCTTTGCCTACTCCGGAAGGAGGGACGCCCGGTGGACTCCCCCTCGGCATACCGGCCCATCGTTCTGCTCGATGAGGTCGGTAAATTGTTCGAGGGGATCATCGCCACCCGGCTTAATAGCCAGTTGCGGGAGGTAGGGCCAGACCTGTCGGACGCCCAGTTCGGGTTTCGACAGGGGCGTTCGACGGTCGACGCGGTGGCCCTACTCAGGGGCCAAGTGCAGGAGGCGGTTGGAGCTGGGGACGGAGTGTTGGCGGTGTCGTTCGACATCGCCAACGCCTTCAACTCCGTGCCCCACTCGACCATATTGGAGGCACTCCGGTACCACGGAGTGCCCCAATATCTGCGGGTGATCCTGGCCAACTACCTGGAGGACCGGGAGGTCCTCCTGGCGGACAGGACGGCCAGGATCAGGCGCTACGGCGCGGAGTCCGGTGTTCCACAGGGTTCGGTGCTGGGGCCCCTCTTGTGGAACATCGGATTCGATTGGCTGCTGCGCGGCACCCTCCTCCAGGGCACGAGTGTCATCTGCTACGCGGATGACACTCTCCTCGTTGCCCGGGGGAGGGACTTTCGGGAGGCGGCCTGTCTGGCCTCAGCTGGCGGATCCTTAGTGGCAGGTAGGATCCGCCAGCTTGGTTTGAGGGTAGCGCTGAACAAGACCGAGGCCGTGTTCTTTCACGGGCCTCGGCAGCGCTGCCCTCCTGACGCCCACATCGTGGTGGAGGGCGTCCGGATAGGGGTCGGGGCCCAGATGAAGTATCTGGGCCTCGTGCTGGACAGCAGGTGGCGCTTCGGCCCGCACTTTAGCGGGCTGTCGACGCGCCTGCTGAAAGCCGCGGACGCCCTCTCATGGCTCCTCCCAAACCTGGGCGGGCCCAAGGAGCGATGCCGGCGCCTCTATGCCGGCATCCTGAGGAGTATGGCCCTATACGGGGCACCCATCTGGGCGGACTCCCTCCACAGGAGGGAGAATGCAACCGCCATCCGCAGGCCCCAACGGGCCATTGCACAGCGGGTGGCGCGAGCCTACCGCTCGGTGGGCTTCGCGGCGGCGTGCGCTCTGGCCGGCACCCCTCCATGGGAATTGGAGGCATGGGTGCTCGCCAGAGTCTACGAGTGGACGGCGCGGCGTAGGGCGCTGGGTGAGCGCCCAGCCGCGGAAGAGCGGGAGGCCGTGCGGCGGGAGGCGAGGGATGCCATCGTCCTCCACTGGGCACGTGATCTCGCCTCCGCCACCTTTGGGCGCCGGACGCTGGACACGCTCGGTCCAGCCCTGCGGGACTGGCTCGAGCGCCCCCACGGTTTCCTCTCGTTCCGTCTAGTGCAGGTGTTGTCCGGACATGGTTGTTTCGGAACGCACCTGCACCGGATCCGGAGGGAGGAAACCCCGGCGTGCCACCATTGCGGAGCCGCGGAGGACACGGCGCAGCACACCCTCGAGGTGTGCCCAGCCTGGGCTGAGCTGCGCCGTGCCCTGACAGATGTGGTCGGGTAGGACCTCTCACTTCCCAGTGTGGTGAACTCCATGCTGGGGAGTGAGGAGGCTTGGGCGGCGGTTGCCTCCTTTTGCGAGAATGTCATGTCGCAAAAGGAGGCGGCGGAGCGCGCGCGGGAGGATGATCCTCTCGCGCCGCCGCTCCGCAGGCGAAGAAGGGGTGGGAGACGGCGGTTGTACGATCGTCGTCTCCCTCCTTCTGGTGGTGATTAGCGGGCGACAGGCGCGGGGGCGCCTTCGCTCGCATTGCACTGATCACCACCCTCGTCGGGCGGGAACGGCCGAGCACTCACGGTCGTTCCCGGGCCCCTCCACTTAGGGAGGGGCGTGCGGGCCCCGCTGTAAAGGCGGGCGGTCGTCGGTGGGGGACTGGACGTAAAGGCTGTGCCGGTTTCCCAGTCCTCCTCCAAATAGACGATGCGGGAGTGCCGCTGGGTTATTTTAGTGGGTATGCCGGAGTAGCCGGAGAGTCCCACATAACCCGTCCATCCCCCAATGGGCGGGTATGCGTAACGCATTTTTTCCCAGCGCAAACAAAAAAAAATAAAAAAAAAAAGGTTAGGTTAGGTTTGGGGAACCACCCCACAGTGCTTGCGTCCACGTCGCGTTCCCCGGAAACGTCCCAGTTCTGACCACCGTAACGGAGTGGCAGACTGGGTACGGCTAAAGTGCACTGTGCATCGTAGCGAACTTAAACTGATTGGAGTGCTACGAATTTTTGATTGCGGAATATGCCGAAACCTGCGCGGGATGCCCTCGGGCATTTTGCCAAAAAAGGCCCTTCTCAGGGCCAACCCAAAGGCCCTTCTCAGGGCCAACCCAAAGGCCCTTCTCAGGGCCAACCCAAAGGCCCTTCTCAGGGCCAACCAAAAGGCCCTTCTCAGGGCCAACGCGACGCGTCGGCGTCGGAAGGTAGAGCCTTCTACGGAGGGAGAGCGGGCGATGTGTCGGACTCCGACAATGAGTCCGTAATGTCGGATGCTAGCTCTATGGCGATCGATCCTCGATCGAGATCGGCATCGAGGAAGCGGACCTTCCTAAAGGTCGTGTCCGATGGCTCCTCGGGCTCGGGTTCAGCTCGGGTTAAGGAGCCAAAGAAAAAGATTAAGGCCAAAAAGGCAATTACAGCGGCAGACACCCACGATGTGGGCTTGGTTGACGCCCAGCGAGAGCTGGACCTGACTCGGCGGGAGCAGCTCCAGCAAGAGCTGGAGGAGCGGGTTGCGGCCCAGGAGGAACGGGCGCGCGCCGCCCGTGCAAAGTCCGGGTACGGGGCGTCCCGCGTCCTGTACGCGGACCACTCCTTGGTCGAACTGGAGAAGATGGCCTTGGAGGATGAAGAGGCGATCGTTGAGGTCGCCGCCAAGTCCTCCCACCTAAAGGGGACGTTCCAGAAGTCCCTAAAATGCCGGGCCGCGAGTCTGCGCGAAATCGTCGCGGAGCTAGTGGGCCGCAAGGCCAACGATGAGTCGCGGCAACTGCAGGCGAAAGTAGATCGCCTGCAGTCGGAGGTCAGCCAGCTGCACTTAAAGCTGGCTGAAGCCACGGCCCGGCCATCGCAAGCCGAGCCCATACCTGCGGCGGAGGGTCTTTCATCCACCCCCGGCCTTGAGGATGTCCTCCGCAGGGTGATGGCGGAAGAGAGGGCGTTCGTTCGCTCCTGCCTAGCGGGCATCGAGGACCGGCTCCTACCGGAGAAACGCCTCCGACCGCCGCTTGCGGCGGACAAGAGGCGAGAGGAACGGGTGGAAACCTCCCAGAGGGAGGACGCCCTTCTCCCCTCCACCACCCCGACCAGCCAGCAGGGCTGGACGAAGGTGGTCGGTAAGGGGAAGGGCAAGGGCAAAAGGACGGCAGCTGTCGTCCCTGCCATCCCCGCCACCACCACTCCCAGCCAGTCGCAGCCGACTGGCAACGGGAAGGGGAAAGGAAAAGGGAAGGGGAAGAGCACCCCTCCAGCTCCAGCCGTCTCCGCCACCACCCCTGCCGGTCAGTCGTCGACTGGCAAGGGAAAGGGAAAGGGTTCGCCCCCAGCCGGTGCCAAGAGGAACCTAGTTCCTCCCAAGACCGCGGCCGTCGTGGTGACCCTCACCGCAAAGGCCGCGGAGCGGGGTGAGACGTACGCGTCCATAATGGTGCGGGCGCGTGCAAATGCCGATCCCACCAAATTGGGGATCGGTAAAGTCTCATGCCGCCGGACACAGGCTGCATGGAGGCCAGGAGGGCCTACACGCGGAGTCGGCGGCGCACCAGCCGATGTCAGGCGGAGGAGGACCGCCTCTACGCCTCTTACGTAGAGGCAAAGACGGTCCTCAAGTTGGCAATGTGCGCCGCCGAAGACTCGGCAAAGGCCGAGATGCTGGAGGGACTCGACAGGGATCCGTTTGGGAGGCCATATAAGCTGGCGCGGAGCCAGCTGCGCCCTTATGGCCCCCCACTAACGGAGACCCTAGAGCCGGCGTTGCTGGATGGGGTGGTTCGGTCGCTGTTTCCGCGCAGGACCGAATTCACCCCACCAACGATGAACCCCCCACTGGGGGGGGTGGTGGCTACGCTGGCGGAGGAGGTCCCTCCGGTTTCGGCGGAGGAATTTGGCGCGGGGGTTCTTTCCCTCCGCGCGAAGAAGACGGCCCCTGGACCGGATGGCGTCCCCGCACGGGTGGTGGCCATCGTGGCGTCCCTCATGGAGCAGAGGTTTCGGGACCTCTTCAGCGCGTGTCTGACGGCTGGGAGGTTCCCGAAACTATGGAAGGAGGGGCAGCTTTGCCTGCTCCGGAAGGAGGGACGCCCGGTGGACTCCCCCTCGGCATACCGGCCCATCGTTCTGCTCGATGAGGTCGGTAAACTGTTCGAGGGGATCCTCGCCACCCGGCTTAGCAGCCATTTGCGGGAGGTAGGGCCGGACCTGTCGGACGCCCAGTTCGGCTTTCGACAGGGGCGTTCGACGGTCGACGCGGTGGCCCTACTCAGGGGCCAAGTAAAGGAGGCGGTCGAGGCTGGGGACGGAGTGTTGGCGGTGTCGTTCGACATCGCCAACGCGTTCAACTCCGTGCCCCACTCGACCATATTGGAGGCACTCCGATACCACGGAGTGCCCCAATATCTGCGGGTGATCCTGGCCAACTACCTGGAGGACCGAGAGGTCCTCCTGGCGGACAGGACGGCCAGGATCAGGCGCTACGGCGCGGAGTCCGGTGTTCCACAGGGTTCGGTGCTAGGGCCCCTCTTGTGGAACATCGGATTCGATTGGCTGCTGCGCGGCACCCTCCTCCAGGGCACGAGTGTCATCTGCTACGCGGATGACACTCTCCTCGTTGCCCGGGGGAGGGATTTTAGGGAGGCGGCCTGTCTGGCCTCAGCTGGCGGATCCTTAGTGGCAGGTAGGATCCGCCAGCTTGGTTTGAGGGTGGCGCTGAACAAGACCGAGGCCGTGTTCTTTCACGGGCCTCGGCAGCGCTGCCCTCCTGACGCCCACATCCTGGTGGAGGGCGTCCGGATAGGGGTCGGGGCCCAGATGAAGTATCTGGGCCTAGTGCTGGACAGCAGGTGGCGCTTCGGCCCGCACTTCAGCGGGCTGTCGACGCGCCTGCTAAAAGCCGCGGACGCCCTCTCATGGCTCCTCCCGAACCTGGGCGGGCCCAAGGAGCGATGCCGGCGCCTCTATGCCGGCATCCTCAAAAGCATGGCCCTATATGGGGCTCCCATCTGGGCGGACTCCCTCCACAGGAGGGAGAATGCAACCGCCATCCGCAGGCCCCAACGGGCCATTGCACAGCGGGTGGCGCGAGCCTACCGCTCGGTGGGCTTCGCGGCGGCGTGCGCTCTGGCCGGCACCCCTCCATGGGAATTGGAGGCATGGGTGCTCGCCAGAGTGTACGAATGGGTGGCGCGGCGTAGGGCGCTGGGTGAGCGCCCCGCCGCGCAAGAGCGGGAGGCCGTGCGGCGGGAGGCGAGGGACGCAATCGTCCTTCACTGGACACGAGACCTCGCCTCCGCCACCTTTGGACGCCGGACGCTGGACGCGCTCGGTCCAGTCCTGCGGGACTGGCTCGAGCGCCCCCACGGTTTCCTCTCTTTCCGTCTGGTGCAGGTGTTGTCCGGGCATGGCTGCTTCGGAACGCACCTGCATCGGATCCAGAGGGAGGAAACCCCGGCGTGCCACGACTGTGGAGCCGCGGAGGACACGGCGCAGCACACCCTCGAGGTGTGCCCAGCCTGGGCTGAGCTGCGCCGTGCCCTGACAGATGTGGTCGGGATGGACCTCTCACTTCCCAGTGTGGTGAACTCCATGCTGGGGAGTGAGGAGGCTTGGGCGGCGGTTGCCTCCTTTTGCGAGAATGTCATGTCGCAAAAGGAGGCGGCGGAGCGTGCGCGGGAGGATGATCCTCTCGCGCCGCCGCTCCGCAGGCGAAGAAGGGGTGGGAGACGGCGGTTGTACGATCGTCGCCTCCCTCCTTCTGGTGGTGATTAGCGGGCGACAGGCGCGGGGGCGCCTTCGCTCGCATTGCACTGATCACCACCCTCGTCGGGCGGGAACGGCCGAGCACTCACGGTCGTTCCCGGGCCTCTCCACTTTGGGAGGGGCGTGCGGGCCCCGCTGTAAAGGCGGGCGGTCGTCGGTGGGGGACTGGACGTAAAGGCTGTGCCGGTTTCCCAGTCCTCCTCCAAATAGACGATGCGGGAGTGCCGCTGGGTTATTTTAGTGGGTATGCCGGATTAGCCGGAGAGTCCCACATAACCCGTCCATCCCCCAATGGGCGGGTATGCGTAATGCATTTTTTCCCAGCGCAAACAAAAAAAAAAAAAAAAAAAAAAGGTTAGGTTAGGTTTAGAGTCGAACATCGCATCCTCCAGGCGAACACCAACCACTGCAGAGCGGCACAGGATCTGCTGATGCAGACTGTGGCCGAGTGGTTGGTGGACGTGGCGGTGGTCGCCGAGCCGTACTCGGTACCTGGCCGTTGGCTGGGTGATCGGGACGGCTTGGTGGCGTTGGTGTCGCGGCCTGCCACGGACTCCCCTCCCCTCTCGCTTTTAGAGAGGGGTCCGGGATACGTGGCCGCCGCGTGGGGAGACATAGCCCTGGTCGGGGTCTATTTCTCCCCAAACCGCCCTCTAAGGGACTTCGAGGATTTTCTCGAAGTCCTTACGGCAGTCGTCGGGAGGGCGGCGCCACGTCAGGTCGTCATATTGGGCGACCTGAACGCCAAGGCGGTGGCCTGGGGCAACCCAGCGGCGTCCTGCAACGTCCGGGGGCACGCCGTCGAATTTTGGTCGGCTTCGTGCGTGCACACGTGTGTGCGGCAACGGGGAGGGTCAGTGGTGGACGTATCGTTCGCCACCCCCGTTCTAGCCGCCCGCGTCGTGAACTGGCGGGTGGAGTTGGTGGAGACCCTGTCGGACCACCGATATGTGCGGTTCGACATCTCCACCCAGAGCCCGCGGGGGATGGCCCGCTCGGGCCAATCTCCCTTCCCGCGGTGGGCTCTCACCCGCCTGGACCGGGAGGCAGCCCAGGAGGCTGCGTTCCTCCGGGACTGGCTCTCGCCCCCTGTTGAGGTCGCGGACGTGGACGCCGCAGCGGTTCAGCTGCGGGGGTCCCTGACCGAGGTGTGCAACTCCAGCATGCCTCGGTCTCGCCGTCCGCCTCCCCGTCGCGCCGTTTATTGGTGGACGGGGGAGCTGGCGGCGCTACGGGCCGCGTGCGTGGAGGCCAGGAGGGCCTACACGCGGAGTCGGCGGCGCACCAGCCGATGTCAGGCTGAGGAGGACCGCCTCTACGCCTCTTACCTAGAGGCAAAGACGGTCCTCAAGTCGGAAATGTGCGCCGCCGAGGACTCGGCAAAGGCCGAGATGCTGGAGGGCCTCGACAGGGATCCGTTTGGGAGGCCGTATAAGCAGGCGCGGAGCCAGCTGCGCCCTTACGGTCCCCCATTAGCGGAGACCCTAGAGCCGGCGTTGCTGGATGGGGTGGTTCGGTCACTGTTTCCGCGCAGGACCGACTTCACCCCACCAACGATGAACCCCCCGCTGGGGGGGGTGGTGGCTTCGCCGGAGGAGGAGGTCCCTCCAGTATAGGTGGAGGAATTTCGCGCGGGGGTTCTGTCCCTCCGCGCGAAGAAGACGGCCCCTGGACCGGATGGTGTCCCCGCACGGGTGGTGGCCATCGCGGCGTCCCTCATGGAGGAGAGGTTTCGGGACCTCTTCAGCGCGTGTCTGACGGCTGGGAGGTTCCCGAAGATCTGGAAGGAGGGGCAGCTTTGCCTGCTCCGGAAGGAGGGACGCCCGGTGGACTCCCCCTCGGCATACCGGCCCATCGTTCTGCTTGATGAGGTCGGTAAATTGTTCGAGGGGATCATCGCCACCCGGCTTAATAGCCAGCTGCGGGAGGTAGGGCCGGACCTGTCGGACGCCCAGTTCGGGTTTCGACAAGGGCGTTCGACGGTCGACGCGGTGGCCCTACTCAGGGGCCAAGTGCAGGAGGCGGTCGGAGCTGGGGACGGAGTGTTGGCGGTGTCATTCGACATCGCCAACGCGTTCAACTCCGTGCCCCACTCGACCATATTGGAGGCACTCCGGTACCACGGAGTGCCCCAATATCTGCGGGCGATCCTGGCCAACTACCTGGAGGACCGGGAGGTCCTCCTGGCGGACAGGACGGCCAGGATCAGGCGCTACGGCGCGGAGTCCGGTGTTCCACAGGGTTCGGTGCTAGGGCCCCTCTTGTGGAACATCGGATTCGATTGGCTCCTGCGGGGCACCCTCCTCCAGGGCACGAGTGTCATCTGCTACGCGGATGACACTCTCCTCGTTGCCCGGGGGAGGGACTTTAGGGAGGCGGCCTGTCTGGCCTCAGCTGGCGGATCCTTAGTGGCAGGTAGGATCCGCCAGCTTGGATTGAGGGTGGCGCTGAACAAGACCGAGGCCGTGTTCTTTCACGGGCCTCGGCAGCGCTGCCCTCCAGACGCCCACATTGTGGTGGAGGGCGTCCGGATAGGGGTCGGGGCCCAGATGAAGTATCTTGGCCTCGTGCTGGACAGCAGGTGGCGCTTCGGCCCGCACTTTAGCGGGCTGTCGACGCGCCTGCTGAAAGCCGCGGACGCCCTCTCATGGCTCCTCCCAAACCTGGGAGGGCCCAAGGAGCGATGCCGGCGCCTCTATGCCGGCATCCTGAAGAGCATGGCCCTGTATGGGGCACCCATCTGGGCGGACTCCCTCCACAGGAGGGAGAATGCAACCGCCATCCGCAGGCCCCAACGCGCCATTGCACAGCGGGTGGCGAGGGCGTACCGCTCGGTGGGTTTTGCGGCGGCGTGCGCTCTGGCCGGCACCCCTCCCTGGGAATTGGAGGCATGGGTGCTCGCCAGAGTGTACGAATGGGTGGCGCGGCGTAGGGCGCTGGGTGAACGCCCCGCCGCGCAAGAGCGGGAGGCCGTGCGGCGGGAGGCGAGGGACGCAATCGTTGTCCACTGGACACGGGACCTCGCCTCCGCCACCTTTGGACGCCGGACGCTGGACGCGCTCGGCCCAGTCCTGCGGGATTGGCTCGAGCGCCCCCACGGTTTCCTCTCTTTCCGTCTGGTGCAGGTGTTGTCCGGGCATGGTTGCTTCGGAGCGCACCTGCATCGGATCCAGAGGGAGGAAACCCCGGCGTGCCACCATTGCGGAGCCATGGAGGACACGGCGCAGCACACCCTCGAGGTGTGCCCAGCCTGGGCTGAGCTGCGCCGTGCCCTGAATACTGTCGTTGGGCTGGACCTCTCACTTCCCAGTGTGGTGAACTCCATGCTGGGGAGTGAGGAGGCTTGGGCGGCGGTTGCCTCCTTTTGCGAGGACGTCATGTCGCAAAAGGAGGCGGCGGAGCGCGCGCGGGAGGATGATCCTCTCGCGCCACCGCTCCGCAGGCGAAGGAGGGGTGGGAGAAGGCGGTTGTACGACCGTCGCCTCCCACCCTCAGGTGGTGATTAGCGGGTGACAGGCGCGGGGGCGCCTTCGCTCGCATTGCACAAATCGCCACCACCGTCGGGCGGGAGCGGCCGAGCACTCACGGTCGTTCTCGGGCCCCTCCACTTAGGAAGGGGCGTGCGGGCCCCGCTGTAAAGGCGGGCGGTCGTCGGTGGGGGACTGGACGTAAAGGCTGTGCCGGTTTCCCAGTCCCCCTCCAAACAGACGATGCGGGAGTGCCGCTGGGTTATTTTAGTGGGTATGCCGGAGTAGCCGGAGAGTCCCACATAACCCGTCCATCCCCCAATGGGCGGGTATGCGTAACGCATTTTTTCCCAGCGCAAACAAAAAAAAAAAAAAAAAAAAAAAAAAAAAGGTTAGGTTAGGTTCAGACTGGGTACGGCTAAAGTGCACTGTGCATCGTAACAATCAACTGCCTTGTGTGTTACGAGTTTGCGGATTATGCCTAAAATGCATAAACCTGCGCGGGATGCCCTCGGGCATTTCGTCACAAAAGGCCCTTCTCAGGGCCAACCCAAAGGCCCTTCTCAGGGCCAACCCAAAGGCCCTTCTCAGGGCCAACCCAAAGGCCCTTCTCAGGGCCAACCAAAAGGCCCTTCTCAGGGCCAACGCGACGCTGAAGCGTCGAAGGAAGGTCGAGCCTTCTACGGCGGGAGGGTGGATGAATTGTCGGACTCCGACAACGAGTCCACTGCGTCAGATGGCGTGATGGTGATCGAGATTGCTCGATCACGATCGGCTTCGAGGAAACGTTCATTCCTCAAAGTCGTGTCGGATGGCTCCTCTGGCTCGGGCTCGGTGATGGAGCAAAAAAAGAAGATCAGGGCTATAAAGCCGAGGACAGCAGCGGACACCCACGATGTGGGTTTAGCAGACGCCCAGCGCGAGTTGGACCTGGCTCGGCGGGAGCAGCTCCAGCAAGAGTTGGAGGAGCGGATTGCGGCCCAGGAGGAACGGGCACGCGTCGCCCGTGCCAAGTCCGGGTACGGTGCGTCCCGCATCTTATACTCGGACCACTCCCTGGCCGAATTGGAAAGGATGGCCTTGGAGGACGAGGAGGCGATCGTGGAGGTCGCCGCCAAGTCCTCCCACCTAAAGGGGACTTTCCAGAAGTCCCTGAAATGCCGGGCCGCCAGCATGCGATGCATCGTCGCGGAGCTGGTGGAAAGGAAGGCCTGCGATGAAACGCGGCAACTGCAGGCGAAGGTAGATCGCCTGCAGTCGGAGGTCAGCCAGCTGCACATGAAGCTGGCTGAAGCCACGGCCCGGCCATCCCAAGCCGAGCCCAGACCTGCGGCAGAGGGCCTTACCTCCTCCCCCGGCCTTGAGGATGTCCTCCGCAGGGTCATGGCGGAGGAGAGGGCCTTCGTCAGATCCTGCCTAGCGGGAATAGAGGACCGGCTCTTGCCGGAAAAACGCCTCCGACCGCCACTTGCGGCGGACAAGAGGCGAGAAGAGCCGGTGCCTACCTCCACGAGGGAGGACGCCTTTCTCCCTTCGACCACCCCGACCAACCAGCAGGGCTGGACGAAGGTGGTCAGTAAGGGGAAGGGCAAAGGCAAAAGGACGGCACCTGTCGTCCCTGCCGTCCCCGCCACCACCACTCCCAGCCAGTCGCGGCCAGCTGGCAAAGGGAAAGGGAAGGGGAAGGGGAAGAGCACCCCTCCAGCCCCAGCCGTCTCCGCCACCACCCCTGCCGGTCAGTCGTCGACTGGCAAGGGAAAGGGGAAGGGTTCGCCCCCAGCCGGTGCCAAGAGGAACCTAGTTCCTCCCAAGACCGCGGCCGTCGTGGTGACGCTCACCACAAAGGCCGCGGAGCGGGGTGAGACGTACGCGTCCATAATGGTGCGGGCGCGTGCAAATGCCGATCCCACCAAATTGGGGATCGGTAAAGTCTCATGCCGCCGGACACAGGCTGGGGCCCGAATCTTCGAGTTCCCGGGTGCCGAGGGCGGGAAGAACGCTGACCTCTTCGCAGCAAAGCTGCAAGAGGTCATTGCGGACGACGCGAAGGTGGCCAGGCCGGTTAAGTCGGCGGCCTTCGAGGTGACGGACCTAGACGACTCCGTCACCAAGGAGGAGGTGGTAGCGGCGGTCGCAGCCATAGGTGGCTGCGCAGTCGCAGCGGTGCAGGGCGGGGGCATCAGGCCCGGGCGCGGCGGCATGGGCGCAATTCGCCTGGAGTGCCCAGTCGCCGCTGCCAAAGCCGTCCTCGAGAAGGGACGGCTCGCCGTCGGGTTCAGCTCGGCGGCGGTCCGGGCCCTTGAGGTCCCGCCGCTGAGGTGTTACCGGTGCTTCGGCATCGGTCACACCCGGGCCCTCTGTCCGTCCAGTGTCGACAGGACGGACAGCTGCTACCGCTGCGGCAAGGAGGGGCACAAAGCAGCCTCCTGCGAGGCCACCGCACCGCACTGCGCGGTGTGTGCCGCCAGTGGCCGCCCTGCGGGCCACATTATGAAGGGGAGGAATTGTATTCCTCCCCTTAAGAAGGGCAAAGCGCAGGCGCCGACCCGGCCTGTCGCTGCCACCGCCACCCCAGTAGCTGGGACCTCGGCGGCTGTGGAGGAGGAGGGTGTGATGTCCGATTAATGGGTAGAGTCGGACATCGCATCCTCCAGGCGAACACCAACCACTGCAGAGCGGCCCAGGATCTGCTGATGCAGACTGTGGCCGAGTGGTTGGTGGACGTGGCGGTGGTCGCCGAGCCGTACTCGGTGCCTGGCCGTTGGCTGGGTGACCGGGACGGCTTGGTGGCGTTGGTGTCGCGGCCTGCCACGGACTCCCCTCCCCTCTCGCTTTTCGGTCGGGGTCTATTTCTCCCCAAACCGCCCTCTAAGGGACTTCGAGAATTTTCTCGAAGTCCTTACGGCAGTCGTCGGGAGGGCGGCACCACGTCAGGTCGTCGTAATGGGCGACCTGAACGCCAAGTCGGTGGCCTGGGGCAACCCGGCGGCGTCGTGCAACGTCCGGGGGCGCGCCGCCGAATTTTGGTCGGCTTCGTGCGGCGTGTCCCTCCTGAACAGGGGGGATGTTCACACGTGTGTGCGGCAACAGGGAGGGTCAGTGGTGGACGTGTCGTTCGCCACCCCTGTGCTAGCCACACGCGTCGTGAACTGGCGGGTGGAGATGGTGGAGACCCTGTCGGACCACCGATATGTGCGGTTCGACATCTCCACCCAGAGCCCGCGGGGGATGGCCCGCTCGGGCCAATCTCCCTTCCCGCGGTGGGCTCTCACCCGCCTGGACCGGGAGGCAGCCCTGGAGGCAGCGTTCCTCGAGGACTGGCTCTCGCCCCCTGTGGAGGTGACGGACGTGGACGCCGCAGCGGTCCAGCTGCGGAGGTCCCTGACCGAGGTGTGCAACTCCAGCATGCCTCGGTCTCGCCGTCCGCCTCCCCGTCGCGCCGTTTATTGGTGGACGGGGGAGCTGGCGGCGCTACGGGCCGCGTGCGTGGAGGCCAGGAGGGCCTACACGCGGAGTCGGCGGCGCACCAGCCGATGTCAGGCTGAGGAGGACCGCCTCTACGCCTCTTACATGGAGGCAAAGACGGTCCTCAAGACGGCAATGTGCGCCGCCGAAGACTCGGCAAAGGCCGAGATGCTGGAGGGACTCGATAGGGATCCGTTTGGGAGGCCATATAAGCTGGCGCGGAGCCAGCTGCGCCCTTATGGCCCCCCACTAACGGAGACCCTAGAGCCGGCGTTGCTGGATGGGGTGGTTCGGTCACTGTTTCCGCGCAGGACCGAATTCACCCCACCAACGATGAACCCCCCACTGGGGGGGGTGGTGGCTTCGCCGGCAGAGGAGGTCCCTCCGGTTTCGGCGGAGGAATTTGGCGCGGGGGTTCTTTCCCTCCGCGCGAAAAAGACGGCCCCTGGACCGGATGGCGTCCCCGCACGGGTGGTGGCCATCGCGGCGTCCCTAATGGAGCAGAGGTTTCGGGACCTCTTCAGCGCGTGCCTGACGGCTGGGAGGTTCCCGAAACTATGGAAGGAGGGGCAGCTTTGCCTGCTCCGGAAGGAGGGACGCCCGGTGGAATCCCCCTCGGCATACCGGCCCATCGTTCTGCTCGATGAGGTCGGTAAACTGTTCGAGGGGATCCTAGCCACCCGGCTTAACAGCCATTTGCGGGAGGTAGGGCTGGACCTGTCGGACGCCCAGTTCGGGTTTCGACAGGGGCGTTCGACGGTCGACGCGGTGGCCCTACTCAGGGGCCAAGTGCAGGAGGCGGTCGGAGCTGGGGACGGAGTGTTGGCGGTGTCGTTCGACATCGCCAACGCGTTCAACTCCGTGCCCCACTCGACCATATTGGAGGCACTCCGGTACCACGGAGTGCCCCAATATCTGCGGGCGATCCTGGCCAACTACCTGGAGGACCGGGAGGTCCTCGTGGCGGACAGGACGGCCAGGATCAGGCGCTACGGCGCGGAGTCCGGTGTTCCACAGGGTTCGGTGCTAGGGCCCCTCTTGTGGAACATCGGATTCGATTGGCTGCTGCGCGGCACCCTCCTCCAGGGCACGGGTGTCATCTGCTATGCGGATGACACTCTCCTCGTTGCCCGGGGGAGGAACTTTGGGGAGGCGGCCTGTCTGGCCTCGGCTGGCGGATCCTTAGTGGCAGGTAGGATCCGCCAGCTTGGTTTGAGGGTAGCGCTGAACAAGACCGAGGCCGTGTTCTTTCACGGGCCTCGGCAGCGCTGCCCTCCTGACGCCCACATCGTGGTGGAGGGCGTCCGGATAGGGGTCGGGGCCCAGATGAAGTATCTGGGCCTCGTGCTGGACAGCAGGTGGCGCTTCGGCCCGCACTTTAGCGGGCTGTCGACGCGCCTGCTGAAAGCCGCGGACGCCCTCTCATGGCTCCTCCCAAACCTGGGCGGGCCCAAGGAGCGATGCCGGCGCCTCTATGCCGGCATCTTAAAGAGTATGGCCCTATACGGGGCACCCATCTGGGCGGACTCCCTCCACAGGAGGGAGAATGCAACCGCCATCCGCAGGCCCCAACGGGCCATTGCACAGCGGGTGGCGCGAGCGTACCGCTCGGTGGGTTTCGCGGCGGCGTGCGCTCTGGCCGGCACCCCTCCATGGGAATTGGAGGCATGGGTGCTCGCCAGAGTCTACGAGTGGACGGCGCGGCGTAGGGCGCTGGGTGAGCGCCCAGCCGCGGAAGAGCGGGAGGCCGTGCGGCGGGAGGCGAGGGATGCCATCGTCCTCCACTGGGCACGTGATCTCGCCTCTGCCACCTTTGGGCGCCGGACGCTGGACGCGCTCGGTCCAGTCCTGCAGGACTGGCTCGAGCGCCCCCACGGTTTCCTCTCGTTCCGTCTGGTGCAGGTGTTATCCGGGCATGGCTGCTTCGGAACGCACCTGCATCGGATCCAGAGGGAGGAAACCCCGGCGTGCCACGAGTGTGGAGCCGCGGAGGACACGGCGCAGCACACCCTCGAGGTGTGCCCAGCCTGGGCTGAGCTGCGCCGTGCCCTGACCGATGTAGTCGGGTTAGACCTCTCACTTCCCGGTGTGGTGAACTCCATGCTGGGGAGTGAGGAGGCTTGGGCGGCGGTTGCCTCCTTTTGCGAGAATGTCATGTCGCAAAAGGAGGCGGCGGAGCGCGCGCGGGAGGATGATCCTCTCGCGCCGCCGCTCCGCAGGCGGAGAAGGGGTGGGAGACGGCGGTTGTACGATCGTCGCCTCCCTCCTTCTGGTGGTGATTAGCGGGCGACAGGCGCGGGGGCGCCTTCGCTCGCATTGCACCAATCACCACCCTCGTCGGGCGGGAACGGCCGAGCACTCACGGTCGTTCCCGGGCCCCTCCACTAAGGGAGGGGCGTGCGGGCCCCGCTGTAAAGGCGAGCGGTCGTCGGTGGGGGACTGGACGTAAAGGCTGTGCCGGTTTCCCAGTCCTCCTCCAAATAGACGATGCGGGAGTGCCGCTGGGTTATTTTAGTGGGTATGCCGGAATAGCCGGAGAGTCCCACATAACCCGTCCATCCCCCAATGGGCGGGTATGCGTAACGCATTTTTTCCCAGCGCAAACAAAAAAAAAAAAAAAAAAAAAAAAAAAAAAAAAAAAAAAAAAAGGTTAGGTTAGGTTGGGGAACCACCCCACTGTGCTTGCGTCCACGTCGCGTTCCCCGGAAACGTCCCAGTTCTGACCACCGTAACGGAGTGGCAGACTGGGTACGGCTAAAGTGCACTGTGCATCGTAGCTACCTATTGCGTTGAGAGCTACGAATACTGCGGAAATGCCAAAACCAGCGCGGGATGCCCTCGGGCATTTGGTGAAAAAAGGCCCTTCTCAGGGCCAACCCAAAGGCCCTTCTCAGGGCCAACCCAAAGGCCCTTCTCAGGGCCAACCAAAAGGCCCTTCTCAGGGCCAACGCGACGCTTCCTTAGCGTCGGATGAAGGCAGGGCCTTTTACGGCGGGCAGGTGGACTCCGACGATGAGTCCATTGTATCAGATGCGGACTCGATGGTGGTCGTGGATTCGCGATCGCGATCCGCGTCCCGAAAGCGAAAGACCTTTCTAAAGGATGGGTCGGATGGCTCCTCGGGCTCAGGCTCGGCGAAGGAGCCTAAACGGAAGGTGAAGGCCAAAAAGGCGGCGGTTACCCACGACGTGGGTTTGGTTGATGCCCAGCGCGAGCTGGACCTGACTCGGCGGGAGCAGCTCCAGCAAGAGCTGGAGGAGCGGGTTGCGGCCCAGGAGGAACGGGCGCGCGCCGCCCGTGCCAAGTCCGGGTACGGTGCGTCTCGCGTGATGTACTCGGACCACTCCCTGGCCGAACTGCAGAGGATGGCCTTGGAGGACGAGGAGGCGATCGTGGAGGTCGCCGCCAAGTCCTCGCATCTGAAGGGGACTTTTCAGAAGTCCCTCAAATGCCGGGCCGCCAGCATGCGTGGCATCGTCGCGGAGCTGGTGGACCGCAAGGCCAGCGACGAAACGCGGCAACTGCAGGCGAAGGTAGATCGCCTGCAATCGGAGGTCAGCCAGCTGCACATGAAGCTGGCTGAAGCCACGGCCTGGTCATCGCAAGCCGAGCCCGGACCTGTGGCGGAGGGTCTTGCCTCCTCCTCCGGCCTTGAGGATGTCCTCCGCAAGGTGATGGCGGAGGAGAGGGCCTTCGTGAGGGCCTGCCTAGCGGGCATTGAGGACCGGCTCTTGCCGGCGAAAGTCGTTCGACCGCCGCTTGCGGCGGACAGAAGGCGAGAGGAGCCGGTGCCTAGCTCCACGAGGGAGGACGCCCTTCTCCCTTCCACCACCCCGACCAACCAGCAGGGCTGGACGAAGGTGGTTGGTAAGGGCAAGGGCAAGGGAAAAAGGACGGCAGCTGTCGTCCCTGCCGTTCCCGCCACCACCACTCCCAGCCAGTCGCGGCCAGCTGGCAAAGGGAAAGGGAAGGGGAAGGGGAAGAGCACCCCTCCAGCCCCAGCCGTCCCCGCCACCACCCCTGCTGGTCAGTCGACTGGCACGGGAAAGGGGAAGGGTTCGACCCCAGCCGGTGTCAGGAGGAACTTGGTTCCTCCCAAGACCGCGGCCGTCGTGGTGACACTCACCGCGGAAGCCGCGGAGCGGGGAGTGACGTACGCGTCCATGTTGGTGCGGGCGCGTGCCAGTGCCGATCCCACCAAATTGGGGATCGGCAAAGTGTCATGCCGCAAGACACAGGCTGGGGCTCGTATCTTCGAGTTCCCGGGGGCGGAGGGCGGAAAAAATGCGGACCTCTTCGCAGAAAAGCTGCAAGAGGTCATTGCGGACGACGCGAAGGTGGCCAGGCCGGTGAAGTCGGCGGCCTTCGAGGTGGCGGATCTGGACGACTCCGTCACCAAGGAGGAGGTGGTGGCAGCAGTCGCAGCCATTGGGGGCTGCACAGTCGCAGCGGTGCAGGGCGGGGGCATCAGGCCCGGGCGCGGCGGCATGGGCACCATTCGCCTGGAGTGCCCAGTGGCCGCAGCCAGAGCCGTCCTCGAGAAGGGACGGCTCGCCGTCGGCTTCAGCTCAGCTGCGGTCCGGGCACTTGAGGCCCAGCCGCTGAGGTGCTACAAGTGCTTCGGCATTGGCCACACCCGGGCCCTCTGTCCGTCCACTGTCGACAGGACGGACAGTTGTTACCGCTGCGGCAAGGAGGGCCACAAATCCGCCTCCTGCATGGCCGCCGCGCCGCACTGCGCAGTTTGTGCCGCCAGTGGCCGCCCTGCGGGCCATATAATGAAGGGGAGGAACTGCAGTCCTCCCCTTAAGAAGGGGAAAGTACAGGCGCCGACCCGGCCTGTCGTTGCCTCCGCCGTCCCAGTGGCTGGGACCTCAGCGGCTGTGGAGGAGGGGGGTGCGATGACCGACTAATGGGTAGGGTCAAACATCGCATCCTCCAGGCGAACACCAACCACTGCAGAGCGGCACAGGATCTGCTGATGCAGACTGTGGCCGAGTGGTTGGTGGACGTGGCGGTGGTCGCCGAGCCGTACTCGATACCTGGCCGTTGGCTGGGTGATCGAGACGGCTTGGTGGCGTTGGTGTCGCGGCCTGCCACGGACTCCCCTCCCCTCTCGCTTTTAGAGAGGGGTCCGGGATACGTGGCCGCCGCGTGGGGAGAAATAGCCCTGGTCGGGGTCTATTTCTCCCCAAACCGCCCTCTAAGGGACTTCGAGAACTTTCTCGAGGTCCTTACGGCAGTCGTCGGGAGGGCGGCACCACGTCAGGTCGTCGTGTTGGGCGACCTGAACGCCAAGGCGGTGGCCTGGGGCAACCCAGCGGCGTCCTGTAACGTCCGGGGGCGCGCCGTCGAATTTTGGGCGGCTTCGTGCGGCGTGTCCCTCCTGAACAGGGGGGATGT
The DNA here is from genome assembly GCA_951640165.1 of Pseudoips prasinana. Classification (NCBI taxonomy): domain Eukaryota; kingdom Metazoa; phylum Arthropoda; class Insecta; order Lepidoptera; family Nolidae; genus Pseudoips; species Pseudoips prasinana. The sequence goes on from OX621241.1 coordinate 40,195,812, forward strand.
TCACACGTGTGTGCGGCAACAGGGAGGGTCAGTGGTGGACGTGTCGTTCGCCACCCCTGTGCTAGCCACACGCGTCGTGAACTGGCGGGTGGAGATGGTGGAGACCCTGTCGGACCACCGATATGTGCGGTTCGACATCTCCACCCAGAGCCCGCGGGGGATGGCCCGCTCGGGCCAACCACCCTTCCCGCGGTGGGCTCTCACCCGCCTGGACCGGGAGTCAGCCCAGGAGGCGGCGTTCCTCGAGGACTGGCTCTCGCCCCCTGTGGAGGGCACGGACGTGGACGCCGCAGCGGTTCGGCTGCGGGGGTCCCTGACCGAGGTATGCAACTCCAGCATGCCTCGGTCTCGCCGTCCGCCTCCCCGTCGCGCCGTTTATTGGTGGACGGTGGAGCTGGCGGGGCTCCGGGCCGCGTGCGTGGAGGCCAGGAGGGCCTACACGCGGAGTCGGCGGCGCACCAGCCGATGTCAGGCTGAGGAGGACCGCCTCTACGCCTCTTACCTAGAGGCAAAGACGGTCCTCAAGTCGGAAATGTGCGCCGCCGAGGACTCGGCAAAGGCCGAGATGCTGGAGGGCCTCGACAGGGATCCGTTTGGGAGGCCGTATAAGCAGGCGCGGAGCCAGCTGCGCCCTTACGGTCCCCCATTAGCGGAGACCCTAGAGCCGGCGTTGCTGGATGGGGTGGTTCGGTCACTGTTTCCGCGCAGGACCGACTTCACCCCACCAACGATGAACCCCCCGCTGGGGGGGGTGGTGGCTTCGCCGGAGGAGGAGGTGCCTCCAGTGTCGGTGGAGGAATTTCGCGCGGGGGTTCTGTCCCTCCGCGCGAAGAAGACGGCCCCTGGACCTGATGGCGTCCCCGCACGGGTGGTGGCCATCGCAGCGTCCTTCATGGAGCAGAGGTTTCGGGACCTCTTCAGCGCGTGCCTGACGGCTGGGAGGTTCCCGAAGATCTGGAAGGAGGGGCAGCTTTGCCTGCTCCGGAAGGAGGGACGCCCGGTGGACTCCCCCTCGGCATACCGGCCCATCGTTCTGCTCGATGAGGTCGGTAAATTGTTCGAGGGGATCATCGCCACCCGGCTTAATAGCCAGTTGCGGGAGGTAGGGCCAGACTTGTCGGACGCCCAGTTCGGGTTTCGACAGGGGCGTTCGACGGTCGACGCGGTGGCCCTACTCAGGGGCCAAGTGCAGGAGGCGGTTGGAGCTGGGGACGGAGTGTTGGCGGTGTCGTTCGACATCGCCAACGCCTTCAACTCCGTGCCCCACTCGACCATATTGGAGGCACTCCGGTATCACGGAGTGCCCCAATATCTGCGGGCGATCCTGGCCAACTACCTGGAGGACCGAGAGGTCCTCCTGGCGGACAGGACGGCCAGGACCAGGCGCTACGGCGCGGAGTCCGGTGTTCCACAGGGTTCGGTGCTAGGGCCCCTCTTGTGGAACATCGGATTCGATTGGCTGCTGCGCGGCACCCTCCTCCAGGGCACGAGTGTCATCTGCTACGCGGATGACACTCTCCTCGTTGCCCGGGGGAGGGACTTTCGGGAGGCGGCCTGCCTGGCCTCGGCTGGCGGATCCTTAGTGGCAGGTAGGATCCGCCAGCTTGGTTTGAGGGTAGCGCTGAACAAGACCGAGGCCGTGTTCTTTCACGGGCCTCGGCAGCGCTGCCCTCCAGACGCCCACATCGTCGTGGAGGGCGTCCGAATAGGGGTCGGGGCCCAGATGAAGTATCTGGGCCTCGTGCTGGACAGCAGGTGGCGCTTCGGCCCGCACTTCAGCGGGCTGTCGACGCGCCTGCTTAAGGCCGCGGACGCCCTCTCATGGCTCCTCCCGAACCTGGGCGGGCCCAAGGAGCGATGCCGGCGCCTCTATGCCGGCATCCTCAAAAGCATGGCCCTATATGGGGCTCCCATCTGGGCGGACTCCCTCCACAGGAGGGAGAATGCAACCGCCATCCGCAGGCCCCAACGGGCCATTGCACAGCGGGTGGCGCGAGCCTACCGCTCGGTGGGCTTCGCGGCGGCGTGCGCTCTGGCCGGCACCCCTCCATGGGAATTGGAGGCATGGGTGCTCGCCAGAGTGTACGAGTGGACGGCGCGGCGTAGGGCGCTGGGTGAGCGCCCAGCCGCGGAAGAGCGGGAGGCCGTGCGGCGGGAGGCGAGGGATGCCATCGTCCTCCACTGGGCACGCGACCTCGCCTCCGCCACCTTTGGACGCCGGACGCTGGACGCGCTCGGTCCAGTCCTGCAGGACTGGCTCGAGCGCCCCCACGGTTTCCTCTCGTTCCGTCTGGTGCAGGTGTTGTCCGGGCATGGCTGCTTCGGAACGCACCTGCATCGGATCCAGAGGGAGGAAACCCCGGCGTGCCACGAGTGTGGAGCCGCGGAGGACACGGCGCAGCACACCCTCGAGGTGTGCCCAGCCTGGGCTGAGCTGCGCCGTGCCCTGACAGATGTGGTCGGGCAAGACCTCTCACTTCCCAGTGTGGTCAACTCCATGCTGGGGAGTGAGGAGGCTTGGGCGGCGGTTGCCTCCTTTTGCGAGAATGTCATGTCGCAAAAGGAGGCGGCGGAGCGCGCGCGGGAGGATGATCCTCTCGCGCCGCCGCTCCGCAGGCGAAGAAGGGGTGGGAGACGGCGGTTGTACGATCGTCGCCTCCCTCCTTCTGGTGGTGATTAGCGGGCGACAGGCGCGGGGGCGCCTTCGCTCGCATTGCACTAATCACCACCCTCGTCGGGCGGGAACGGCCGAGCACTCACGGACGTTCCCGGGCCCCTCCACTTAGGGAGGGGCGTGCGGGCCCCGCTGTAAAGGCGGGCGGTCGTCGGTGGAGGACTGGACGTAAAGGCTGTGCCGGTTTCCCAGTCCTCCTCCAAATAGACGATGCGGGAGTGCCGCTGGGTTATTTTAGTGGGTATGCCGGAGTAGCCGGAGAGTCCCACATAACCCGTCCATCCCCCAATGGGCGGGTATGCGTAACGCATTTTTTCCCAGCGCAAACAAAAAAAAAAAAAAAAAAAAAAGGTTAGGTTAGGTTGGGGAACCACCCCACAGTGCTTGCGTCCACGTCGCGTTCCCCGGAAACGTCCCAGTTCTGACCACCGTAACGGAGTGGCAGACTGGGTACGGCTAAAGTGCACTGTGCATCGTAGCGAACTTAAACTGCTTGGAGTGCTACGAATATTTGATTGCGGAATATGCCGAAACCTGCGCGGGATGCCCTCGGGCATTTTGTCACAAAAGGCCCTTCTCAGGGCCAACCCAAAGGCCCTTCTCAGGGCCAACCCAAAGGCCCTTCTCAGGGCCAACCCAAAGGCCCTTCTCAGGGCCAACCACAAGGCCCTTCTCAGGGCCAACGCGACGCGTCGGCGTCGGAAGGCAGAGCCTTCTACGGAGGGAGAGCGGGCGATTTGTCGGACTCCGACATTGAGTCCGTAGCGTCGGATGCCAGCTCTATGGCGATCGATCCTCGATCAAGATCGGCATCGAGGAAGCGGACCTTTCTCAAGGTCGTGTCCGATGGCTCCTCGGGCTCGGGTTCGGCTCGGGTTAAGGAGCCAAAGAAGATAAAGGCCAAAAAGGCAACAACAGCGGCAGACACCCACGATGTGGGCTTAGCCGACGCCCAGCGCGAGCTGGACCTGGCACGGCGGGAGCAGCTCCAGCAAGAGCTGGAGGAGCGGGTTGCGGCCAGGGAGGAACGGGCGCGCGTTGCTCGTGCCAAGGCCGACTACGGTGCGGCCCGCGTCCTGTACGCGAACCACTCCCTGGCCGAACTGGAGAAGATGGCCTTGGAGGACGAAGAGGCGATCGTGGAGGTCGCCGCCAAGTCCTCGCATCTGAAGGGGACTTTCCAGAAGTCCCTCAGATGCCGGGCCGCCAGCATGCGTGGCATCGTCGCGGAGCTGGTGGACCGCAAGGCCAGCGATGAAACGCGGCAACTGCAGGCGAAGGTAGATCGCCTGCAGTCGGAGGTCAGCCAGCTGCATCAGAAGCTGGCTGAAGCCACGGCCCGGCCATCCCAAGCCAAGCCCAGACCTGCGGCAGAGGGCCTCGCTCCCTCCTCCGGCCTTGAGGACATCCTCCGCAAGGCTATGGAGGAGCAGAGGGTCTTCGTCAGGGCCTGCCTGGCGGGAATAGAGGACCGGCTCCTGCCGGAGAAACGCCTCCGACCGCCACTTGCGGCGGATAAGAGGCGAGAGGAGCCGGTGACCTCCCAGAGGGAGGACGCCCTTCTCCCTTCCACCACCCCGACCAACCAGCAGGGCTGGACGAAGGTGGTCGGTAAGGGGAAGGGCAAGGGCAAAAGGACGGCAGCTGTCGTCCCTGCCGTCCCCGCCACCACCACTCCCAGCCAGTCGAAGCCGACTGGTAAGGGAAAAGGGAAGGGGAAAACCACCCCCCCAGCCGCCTCCCCCACCGCCCCTGCCGGTCCGTCACAGACGACTGGCAGGGGAAAGGGGAAGGGTTCGACCCCAGCCGGTGTCAGGAGGAACTTGGTTCCTCCCAAGACCGCAGCCGTCGTGATGACGCTCACCGCGGAGGCTGCGGAGCGGGGCGAGACATACGCGTCCGTAATGTTGCGGGCGCGTGCCAATGCCGATCCAACCAAACTGGGGATCGGCAAAGTCTCGTGCCGCCGGACGCAGGCTGGGGCTCGAATTTTTGAGTTCCCTGGCGCCGAGGGCGCGAAGAACGCGGACCTCTTCGCAGCGAAGCTGCAGGAGGTCATCGCGAACTCGGCGAAAGTGGCCAGGCCGGTGAAGTCGGCGGCCATGGAGGTGACGGATCTGGACGACTCCGTCACCAAGGAGGAGGTGGTGGCAGCGATCGCAGCCATTGGGGGTTGCGAAGTCGCAGCGGTGCAGGGCGGGGGCATCAGGCCCGGGCGCGGCGGCATGGGCACCATTCGCCTTGAGTGCCCAGTCGCCGCTGCCAAAGCCGTCCTCGAAAAGGGACGGCTCGCCGTCGGCTTCAGCTCGGCTGCGGTCCGGGCCCTTGAGGACCAGCCTCTGCGGTGTTACCGGTGCTTCGGCATCGGTCACACCCGAGCCCTCTGTCCGTCCAGCATTGACAGGGCGGACAGTTGTTACCGCTGCGGCAAGGAGGGCCACAAATCCGCCTCCTGCATGGCCGCCGCGCCGCACTGCGCAGTTTGTGCCGCCAGTGGTCGCCCTGCGGGCCACATTATGAAGGGGAGGAATTGCAGTCCTCCCCTTAAGAAGGGCAAAGCCCAGGCTCCGACCCGGCCTGTCGCTGCCACCGCCGTCCCAGTGGCTGGGACCTCAGCGGCTGTGGAGGAGGAGGGTGCGATGTCCTACTAATGGGTAGAGTCGAACATCGCATCCTCCAGGCGAACACCAACCACTGCAGAGCGGCCCAGGATCTGCTGATGCAGACTGTGGCCGAGTGGTTGGTGGACGTGGCGGTGGTCGCCGAGCCGTACTCGGTACCTGGCCGTTGGCTGGGTGATCGAGACGGCTTGGTGGCGTTGGTGTCGCGGCCTGCCACGGACTCCCCTCCCCTCTCGCTTTTAGAGAGGGGTCCGGGATACGTGGCCGCCGCGTGGGGAGAAATAGCCCTGGTCGGGGTCTATTTCTCCCCAAACCGCCCTCTAAGGGACTTCGAGAACTTTCTCGAAGTCCTTACGGCAGTCGTCGGGAGGGCGGCACCACGTCAGGTCGTCGTGTTAGGCGACCTAAACGCCAAGTCGGTGGCCTGGGGCAATTCAGCGGCGTCCTGTAACGTCCGGGGGCGCGCCGTCGAATTTTGGTCGGCTTCGTGCGGCGTATCCCTCCTGAACAGGGGGGATGTTCAGACGTGTGTGCGGCAACGGGGAGGGTCAGTGGTGGACGTGTCGTTCGCCACCCCCGTGCTAGCCGCCCGCGTCGTGAACTGGCGGGTGGAGATGGTGGAGACCCTGTCGGACCACCGATATGTGCGGTTCGACATCTCCACCCAGAGCCCGCGGGGGATGGCCCGCTCGGGCCAATCTCCCTTCCCGCGGTGGGCTCTCACCCGCCTGGACCGGGAGGCAGCCCAGGAGGCTGCGTTCCTCCGGGACTGGCTCTCGCCCCCTGTTGAGGTCACGGACGTGGACGCCGCAGCGGTTCAGCTGCGGGGGTCCCTGACCGAGGTGTGCAACTCCAGCATGCCTCGGTCTCGCCGTCCGCCTCCCCGTCGCGCCGTTTATTGGTGGACGGGGGAGCTGGCGGCGCTACGGGCCGCGTGCGTGGAGGCCAGGAGGGCCTACACGCGGAGTCGGCGGCGCACCAGCCGATGTCAGGCTGAGGAGGACCGCCTCTACGCCTCTTACCTAGAGGCAAAGACGGTCCTCAAGTCGGAAATGTGCGCCGCCGAGGACTCGGCAAAGGCCGAGATGCTGGAGGGCCTCGACAGGGATCCGTTTGGGAGGCCGTATAAGCAGGCGCGGAGCCAGCTGCGCCCTTACGGTCCCCCATTAGCGGAGACCCTAGAGCCGGCGTTGCTGGATGGGGTGGTTCGGTCACTGTTTCCGCGCAGGACCGACTTCACCCCACCAACGATGAACCCCCCGCTGGGGGGGGTGGTGGCTTCGCCGGAGGAGGAGGTCCCTCCAGTATCGGTGGAGGAATTTCGCGCGGGGGTTCTGTCCCTCCGCGCGAAGAAGACGGCCCCTGGACCGGATGGTGTCCCCGCACGGGTGGTGGCCATCGCGGCGTCCCTCATGGAGGAGAGGTTTCGGGACCTCTTCAGCGCGTGCCTGACGGCTGGGAGGTTCCCGAAAATCTGGAAGGAGGGGCAGCTTTGCCTGCTCCGGAAGGAGGGACGCCCGGTGGACTCCCCCTCGGCATACCGGCCCATCGTTCTGCTCGATGAGGTCGGTAAATTGTTCGAGGGGATCATCGCCACCCGGCTTAATAGCCAGTTGCGGGAGGTAGGGCCAGACCTGTCGGACGCCCAGTTCGGGTTTCGACAGGGGCGTTCGACGGTCGACGCGGTGGCCCTACTCAGGGGCCAAGTGCAGGAGGCGGTTGGAGCTGGGGACGGAGTGTTGGCGGTGTCGTTCGACATCGCCAACGCCTTCAACTCCGTGCCCCACTCGACCATATTGGAGGCACTCCGGTACCACGGAGTGCCCCAATATCTGCGGGTGATCCTGGCCAACTACCTGGAGGACCGAGAGGTCCTCCTGGCGGACAGGACGGCCAGGATCAGGCGCTACGGCGCGGAGTCCGGTGTTCCACAGGGTTCGGTGCTGGGGCCCCTCTTGTGGAACATCGGATTCGATTGGCTGCTGCGCGGCACCCTCCTCCAGGGCACGAGTGTCATCTGCTACGCGGATGACACTCTCCTCGTTGCCCGGGGGAGGGACTTTAGGGAGGCGGCCTGTCTGGCCTCAGCTGGCGGATCCTTAGTGGCAGGTAGGATCCGCCAGCTTGGATTGAGGGTGGCGCTGAACAAGACCGAGGCCGTGTTCTTTCACGGGCCTCGGCAGCGCTGCCCTCCAGACGCCCACATTGTGGTGGAGGGCGTCCGGATAGGGGTCGGGGCCCAGATGAAGTATCTGGGCCTCGTGCTGGACAGCAGGTGGCGCTTCGGCCCGCACTTTAGCGGGCTGTCGACGCGCCTGCTGAAAGCCGCGGACGCCCTCTCATGGCTCCTCCCAAACCTGGGAGGGCCCAAGGAGCGATGCCGGCGCCTCTATGCCGGCATCCTCAAGAGTATGGCCCTGTATGGGGCACCCATCTGGGCGGACTCCCTCCACAGGAGGGAGAATGCAACCGCCATCCGCAGGCCCCAACGGGCCATTGCACAGCGGGTGGCGAGAGCCTACCGCTCAGTGGGCTTCGCGGCGGCGTGCGCTCTGGCCGGCACCCCTCCCTGGGAATTGGAGGCATGGGTGCTCGCCAGAGTGTACGAATGGGCGGCGCGGCGTAGGGCGCTGGGTGAGCGCCCCGCCGCGCAAGAGCGGGATGCCGTGCGGCGGGAGGCGAGGGACGCAATCGTCCTACACTGGACACGGGACCTCGCCTCCGCCACATTTGGACGCCGGACGCTGGACGCGCTCGGTCCAGTCCTGCGGGACTGGCTCGAGCGCCCCCACCGTTTCCTCTCTTTCCGTCTGGTGCAGGTGTTGTCCGGGCATGGCTGCTTCGGAACGCACCTGCATCGGATCCAGAGGGAGGAAACCCCGGCGTGCCACGACTGTGGAGCCGCGGAGGACACGGCGCAGCACACCCTCGAGGTGTGCCCAGCCTGGGCTGAGCTGCGCCGTGCCCTGACAGATGTGGTCGGAATGGACCTCTCACTTCCCAGTGTGGTGAACTCCATGCTGGGGAGTGAGGAGGCTTGGGCGGCGGTTGCCTCCTTTTGCGAGAATGTCATGTCGCAAAAGGAGGCGGCGGATGATCCTCTCGCGCCGCCGCTCCGCAGGCGAAGAAGGGGTGGGAGACGGCGGTTGTACGATCGTCGCCTCCCTCCTTCTGGTGGTGATTAGCGGGCGACAGGCGCGGGGGCGCCTTCGCTCGCATTGCACAAATCGCCACCATCGTCGGGCGGGAACGGCCGAGCACTCACGGTCGTTCCCGGGCCCCTCCACTTAGGGAGGGGCGTGCGGGCCCCGCTGTAAAGGCGGGCGGTCGTCGGTGGGGGACTGGACGTAAAGGCTGTGCCGGTTTCCCAGTCCTCCTCCACACAGACGATGCGGGAGTGCCGCTGGGTTATTTTAGTGGGTATGCCGGAATAGCCGGAGAGTCCCACATAACCCGTCCATCCCCCAATGGGCGGGTATGCGTAACGCATTTTTTCCCAGCGCAAACAAAAAAAAAAAAAAAAAAAAAAAAAAAAAAGGTTAGGTTAGGTTGGGGAACCACCCCACAGTGCTTGCGTCCACGTCGCGTTCCCCGGAAACGTCCCAGTTCTGACCACCGTAACGGAGTGGCAGACTGGGTACGGCTAAAGTGCACTGTGCTTCGTAGCGAACAACTGCCTTGCGTGCTACGAATACTGCTTTGTTTGCTATGCCAAAACCAGCGCGGGATGCCCTCGGGCATTTTGTGAAAAAAGGCCCTTCTCAGGGCCAACCCAAAGGCCCTTCTCAGGGCCAACCCAAAGGCCCTTCTCAGGGCCAACCCAAAGGCCCTTCTCAGGGCCAACCAAAAGGCCCTTCTCAGGGCCACCGCGACGCATCAGCGTCGGAGGAAGGCAGGGCCTTCTATGGCGGGAGGGAGGGCGATTTGTCGGACTCCGAAATTGAGTTCTTCGAATCGGACGCCGATTCCATGGTGTTGGAGGATTCGCGATCGAGATCCGCGTCCCGAAAGCGGAAATCCTTTTTAAAGGACGGGTCCGATGGCTCCTCGGCTTCAGGTTCTGTAAAGAAGAAACCGAAGGCTAAGAAGCCGGCAATAGTGGCAGATACCCACGAGGTGGGTTTAGCGGACGCCCAGCGCGAGCTGGACCTAACCAGGCGGGAGCGGCTCCAACATGACCTGGAGGAGCAGGTTGTGGCCAGGGAGGAACGTGCGCGCGCCGCCCGTGCCAAGTCCGGGTACGGGGCGTCCCGCGTCCAGTACGCGGACCACTCCCTGGCCGAACTGGAGCGGATGGCTTTGGAGGACGAGGAAGTGATCATCGAGGTCGCCACCAAGTCCTCCCACCTAAAAGGGACTTTTCAGAAGTCCCTTAAATGCCGGGCCGCGAGCATGCGAGGCATCGTCGCGGAGCTGGTCGACCGCAAGGCCAGCGACGAGACGCGGCAACTGCAGGCGAGAGTGGATCGCCTGCAGTCGGAGGTGAGCCAGCTTCACCTGAAGCTGGCTGAAGCCACGGCCCGGCCATCCCAAGCCGAGCCCAGACCTGCGGAAGAGGGCTTCGCCCCCCCCTCCGGCCTTGAGGATATCCTCCGCAAGGTCATGGCGGAGGAGAGGTCATTTGTCCGCGCCTGCCTGGCAGGCATTGAGGACCGGCTCTTGCCGGCGAAAGTCGTCCGACCGCCGCTTGCGGCGGACAGGAGGCGAGAGGAGCCGGTGCCTAGCTCCTCGAGGGAGGACGCCCTTCTCCCTTCCACCACCCCGACCAACCAGCAGGGCTGGACGAAGGTGGTCGGTAAGGGGAAGGGCAAAGGCAAAAGGACGGCACCTGTCGTCCCTGCCGTTCCCACCACCACTCCCGGCCAGTCGCAGCCGACTGGCAAAGGAAAAGGGAAGGGGAAGGGGAAGAGCACCCCCCCAGCCCCAGCCGTCTCCGCCACCACCCCTGCCGGTCAGTCGTCGACTGGCAAGGGAAAGGGGAAGGGTTCGCCCCCAGCCGGTGCCAAGAGGAACCTGGTTCCTCCAAAGACCGCGGCCGTCGTGGTGACACTCACCGCGAAGGCCGCGGAGCGGGGTGAGACGTACGCGTCCATGTTAGTGCGGGCGCGTGCCACTGCCGATCCCACCAAACTGGGGATCGGCAAGGTCTCATGCCGCCGGACCCAGGCTGGGGCCCGAATCTTTGAGTTCCCGGGTGCCGAGGGCGGGAAGAACGCTGACCTCTTCGCAGCAAAGCTGCAAGAGGTCATTGCGGACGACGCGAAGGTGGCCAGGCCGGTTAAGTCGGCGGCCTTCGAGGTGACGGACCTAGACGACTCCGTCACCAAGGAGGAGGTGGTAGCGGCGGTCGCAGCCATAGGTGGCTGCGCAGTCGCAGCGGTGCAGGGCGGGGGCATCAGGCCCGGGCGCGGCGGCATGGGCGCAATTCGCCTGGAGTGCCCAGTCGCCGCTGCCAAAGCCGTCCTCGAGAAGGGACGGCTCGCCGTCGGGTTCAGCTCGGCGGCGGTCCGGGCCCTTGAAGTCCCGCCGCTGAGGTGTTACCGGTGCTTCGGCATCGGTCACACCCGGGCCCTCTGTCCGTCCAGTGTCGACAGGACGGACAGCTGCTACCGCTGCGGCAAGGAGGGGCACAAAGCCGCCTCCTGCGAGGCCACCGCACCGCACTGCGCGGTGTGTGCCGCCAGTGGCCGCCCTGCGGGCCACATTATGAAGGGGAGGAATTGTATTCCTCCCCTTAAGAAGGGCAAAGCGCAGGCGCCGACCCGGCCTGTCGCTGCCACCGCCACCCCAGTAGCTGGGACCTCGGCGGCTGTGGAGGAGGAGGGTGTGATGTCCGATTAATGGGTAGAGTCGGACATCGCATCCTCCAGGCGAACACCAACCACTGCAGAGCGGCCCAGGATCTGCTGATGCAGACTGTGGCCGAGTGGTTGGTGGACGTGGCGGTGGTCGCCGAGCCGTACTCGGTGCCTGGCCGTTGGCTGGGTGACCGGGACGGCTTGGTGGCGTTGGTGTCGCGGCCTGCCACGGACTCCCCTCCCCTCTCGCTTTTAGAGAGGGGTCCGGGATACGTGGCCGCCGCGTGGGGAGAAATAGCCCTGGTCGGGGTCTATTTCTCCCCAAACCGCCCTCTAAGGGACTTCGAGAATTTTCTCGAAGTCCTTACGGCAGTCGTCGGGAGGGCGGCACCACGTCAGGTCGTCGTAATGGGCGACCTGAACGCCAAGTCGGTGGCCTGGGGCAACCCGGCGGCGTTGTGCAACGTCCGGGGGCGCGCCGCCGAATTTTGGTCGGCTTCGTGCGGCGTGTCCCTCCTGAACAGGGGGGATGTTCACACGTGTGTGCGGCAACGGGGAGGGTCAGTGGTGGACGTATCGTTCGCCACCCCCGTGCTAGCCGCCCGCGTCGTGAACTGGCGGGTGGAGATGGTGGAGACCCTGTCGGACCACCGATATGTGCGGTTCGACATCTCCACCCAGAGCCCGCGGGGGATGGCCCGCTCGGGCCAATCTCCCTTCCCGCGGTGGGCTCTCACCCGCCTGGACCGGGAGGCAGCCCTGGAGGCAGCGTTCCTCGAGGACTGGCTCTCGCCCCCTGTGCAGGGCACGGACGTCGACGCCGCAGCGGTTCGGCTCCGGGGGTCCCTGACCGAGGTGTGCAACTCGAGCATGCCTCGGTCTCGCCGTCCGCCTCCCCGTCGCGCCGTTTATTGGTGGACGGCGGAGCTGGCGGCGCTCCGGGCCGCGTGCGTGGAGGCCAGGAGGGCCTACACGCGGAGTCGGCGGCGCACCAGCCGATGTCAGGCGGAGGAGGACCGCCTCTACGCCTCTTACGTAGAGGCAAAGACGGTCCTCAAGTTGGCAATGTGCGCCGCCGAGGACTCGGCAAAGGCCGAGATGCTGGAGGGCCTCGACAGGGATCCGTTTGGGAGGCCGTATAAGCAGGCGCGGAGCCAGCTGCGCCCTTACGGTCCCCCATTAGCGGAGACCCTAGAGCCGGCGTTGCTGGATGGGGTGGTTCGGTCACTGTTTCCGCGCAGGACCGACTTCACCCCACCAACGATGAACCCCCCGCTGGGGGGGGTGGTGGCTTCGCCGGAGGAGGAGGTCCCTCCAGTATCGGTGGAGGAATTTCGCGCGGGGGTTCTGTCCCTCCGCGCGAAGAAGACGGCCCCTGGACCGGATGGTGTCCCCGCACGGGTGGTGGCCATCGCGGCGTCCCTCATGGAGGAGAGGTTTCGGGACCTCTTCAGCGCGTGCCTGACGGCTGGGAGGTTCCCGAAAATCTGGAAGGAGGGGCAGCTTTGCCTGCTCCGGAAGGAGGGACGCCCGGTGGACTCCCCCTCGGCATACCGGCCCATCGTTCTGCTCGATGAGGTCGGTAAATTGTTCGAGGGGATCATCGCCACCCGGCTTAATAGCCAGTTGCGGGAGGTAGGGCCAGACCTGTCGGACGCCCAGTTCGGGTTTCGACAGGGGCGTTCGACGGTCGACGCGGTGGCCCTACTCAGGGGCCAAGTGCAGGAGGCGGTTGGAGCTGGGGACGGAGTGTTGGCGGTGTCGTTCGACATCGCCAACGCCTTCAACTCCGTGCCCCACTCGACCATATTGGAGGCACTCCGGTATCACGGAGTGCCCCAATATCTGCGGGCGATCCTGGCCAACTACCTGGAGGACCGAGAGGTCCTCCTGGCGGACAGGACGGCCAGAATCAGGCGCTACGGCGCGGAGTCCGGTGTTCCACAGGGTTCGGTGCTAGGGCCCCTCTTGTGGAACATCGGATTCGATTGGCTGCTGCGCGGCACCCTCCTCCAGGGCACGAGTGTCATCTGCTACGCGGATGACACTCTCCTCGTTGCCCGGGGGAGGGACTTTCGGGAGGCGGCCTGTCTGGCCTCGGCTGGCGGATCCTTAGTGGCAGGTAGGATCCGCCAGCTCGGTTTGAGGGTAGCGCTGAACAAGACCGAGGCCGTGTTCTTTCACGGGCCTCGGCAGCGCTGCCCTCCAGACGCCCACATCGTCGTGGAGGGCGTCCGAATAGGGGTCGGGGCCCAGATGAAGTATCTGGGCCTCGTGCTGGACAGCAGGTGGCGCTTCGGCCCGCACTTCAGCGGGCTGTCGACGCGCCTGCTTAAGGCCGCGGACGCCCTCTCATGGCTCCTCCCGAACCTGGGCGGGCCCAAGGAGCGATGCCGGCGCCTCTATGCCGGCATCCTCAAAAGCATGGCCCTATATGGGGCTCCCATCTGGGCGGACTCCCTCCACAGGAGGGAGAATGCAACCGCCATCCGCAGGCCCCAACGGGCCATTGCACAGCGGGTGGCGCGAGCCTACCGCTCGGTGGGCTTCGCGGCGGCGTGCGCTCTGGCCGGCACCCCTCCATGGGAATTGGAGGCATGGGTGCTCGCCAGAGTGTACGAGTGGACGGCGCGGCGTAGGGCGCTGGGTGAGCGCCCAGCCGCGGAAGAGCGGGATGCCGTGCGGCGGGAGGCGAGGGATGCCATCGTCCTCCACTGGGCACGCGACCTCGCCTCCGCCACCTTTGGACGCCGGACGCTGGACGCGCTCGGTCCAGTCCTGCAGGACTGGCTCGAGCGCCCCCACGGTTTCCTCTCGTTCCGTCTGGTGCAGGTGTTGTCCGGGCATGGCTGCTTCGGAACGCACCTGCATCGGATCCAGAGGGAGGAAACCCCGGCGTGCCACGAGTGTGGAGCCGCGGAGGACACGGCGCAGCACACCCTCGAGGTGTGCCCAGCCTGGGCTGAGCTGCGCCGTGCCCTGACAGATGTGGTCGGGCAAGACCTCTCACTTCCCAGTGTGGTCAACTCCATGCTGGGGAGTGAGGAGGCTTGGGCGGCGGTTGCCTCCTTTTGCGAGAATGTCATGTCGCAAAAGGAGGCGGCGGAGCGCGCGCGGGAGGATGATCCTCTCGCGCCGCCGCTCCGCAGGCGAAGAAGGGGTGGGAGACGGCGGTTGTACGATCGTCGCCTCCCTCCTTCTGGTGGTGATTAGCGGGCGACAGGCGCGGGGGCGCCTTCGCTCGCATTGCACTAATCACCACCCTCGTCGGGCGGGAACGGCCGAGCACTCACGGACGTTCCCGGGCCCCTCCACTTAGGGAGGGGCGTGCGGGCCCCGCTGTAAAGGCGGGCGGTCGTCGGTGGAGGACTGGACGTAAAGGCTGTGCCGGTTTCCCAGTCCTCCTCCAAATAGACGATGCGGGAGTGCCGCTGGGTTATTTTAGTGGGTATGCCGGAGTAGCCGGAGAGTCCCACATAACCCGTCCATCCCCCAATGGGCGGGTATGCGTAACGCATTTTTTCTCCCAGCGCAAAAAAAAAAAAAAAAAAAAAAAAAAAAAAAAAAAAAAAAAAAAAAAAAAAAAAAAAAAAAAAGGTTAGGTTAGGTTAGGTTAGGTTAGGTTGGGGTGCTAGGTCCTCGTGGTGCACCCTGGGCACGAGTGGCAGTCTATCTTTGTCTTTGGGAGAGACTGCTACTCGTGGCGAATATTCCGACGCAAGGGGGGTGGGTCTTGGCTCTTCTGCGTTCCCTCTGTTTCCCAGAGGGCACGCAGATGAGTCAAAGAGGAAGACAACCTCTTTAATAAATTACAGAAAAATCTTCAGCAAGTATGTAGTAAATGTCGGCTCTAGGCAACACACTACCCCAGGAGGGTACCGGTCTCACCGGAGAATCCCTCCCGGGTCCTAATGGATCCGGCAAGCCCACCGTATCTGGGGGGGGCACCCTAAGCCAAATTTTTTCCACGGAGTACGTGAAGGGAACGTGCACGCCCAGTATTGCGCGTTCTGAGATAGAGAAGGAGAAGAAGGCGGCTAGAAAGCTGCAAGTGAAGATCAGTGAAGAGGAGAAGCGTTTAGCTGAAGGAGTTAGAGAGGGCTCCCAGACGCAGCGACAGTTGCGTTCAAGATCAACGTCACGATCGATACTTAGAACACCATCGCGGTCACGTTCGCGGTCTCAATCGAGGTCTACTACGGCGGATGTTGCAAATGTCGTCGCTAACCTGGGTCCATCTGTTGAGGTAGAAAATGAGGAATACCATTCCGTGAACGAAAGCGATAGCTCACAAATGTCGGTAACCTCAAGTGAGTCACGAAAGTCCTTGAATAAGCGTGGCCGAGTTAAGAAGAATGTTGAAGAAAATAGTGTGGAGCAGGACCTGGAAGAAATCCTGAACCCCAATATAGCTCCAGCATCTAAGAAAGCTAAAGATTCCTTGCCTCGTGTGGATGATTTAGCGGAGGAATTGAATCACCAGCCAACGGCTGACATAGGCGCTAGACTTTTAGAGGCTCTATCGTCTGTCGAAAAGGTCGCCGACAAATCAAAGAACCTTTCTGGGCCGTTCGTCAAAGCGCTTCGTATGTCGGTCCGAAAAGCGCAGGCTGCGACTACGGTCCTGCATTCACGAACAACAGCTAATAATGCAGACAGACTAGAAAAGGAGAACCAGGAGCTTCGCACCAGGCTCACCTCTCTAGAAGGGCAAATTACGAGTATGTCATCGGAGCTGGCCGAGTTACGCCGATCTGCGAGCGCTGCCGGAACGTCGTCGATGACGACTCGGTCGCAACCAGTAGCGGAGCAGGCGTTAGCGGAGTCTACACTACGACTGATAGATACGGGACGGGCTCAGACTGAAAGCGGTGGTCCTATAATTGTTGAGCAGCTGGCTGCACTATTGGACCAAAGGCTTGTGTCGTTCCGGGCAGATCTTATGGCTGAACTACTTCCTGGGAAGACCTTAAGACCTCCTCTGGGACCAAAAGAGAGGATTTTGACACCAGCACAGCCAGATGAATCACCAGCAAATCCAGCGGCTCCTGCCAAAATTAAAAGAAAAGGAAAAGGCAAAAAGAAAGGAGTGAATAGACAACCGCTGTTACCTTCTTCCACACAGCCGCAGTTAATCCCGAAGAGCTCGGAACGGAGGGAGAAAGAATTGACGAGGTCAGATCCTGAGGCTGCGGCACAAAAGGCGGAGACATGGGCCACAGTAGTCGGCCGAAAGGCGAAATCTGCTGCGAAGAAGAAAGAAGCCACTAACACAAACTCTGCTAGAGAACAAGAGGCAAAGAAGCCAAAACTACCGCGAGCGCCGACGACTGCCGCGATTACTGTCTCCGTGCCTGAAACTGCGAACACCACGCTGGCCGAGGTCATTAAGACAGCCAAGTCAAGGGTCAATCTCGAAGAGTTTGGTTTAGATAGTGGAATACACCAAAAAAGAGCGATCAACGGGGGTATCGTCTTTATAATATCTGGTCCCGAAAGTGCTACTAAGGCAGATAATCTTGCCAGTAGCCTGAAACAGGCTTTGAACGAAACGGGCGCACGTATTTTGCGCCCAGTCAAAATGGCTGAGTTACGCATCACAGACTTGGACGATTCTGTCACTACCACTGAAGTCATAGCAGCGGTCGCCGGAGCGACTGGGTGCTCCACTGATGACGTAAAAACTGGTACCATCCGTCTACACCGGTCGGGTTTGGGCACTGTGTGGGTTAAATGCCCTCTAGAAGCAGCACACAAGATAACCGGTAAATGCTTGCGAGTGGGTTGGTCTGCAGCCAAGGTAGACGCGCTAAAGCCACGCCCCCTGCAATGCTACCGGTGCCTTGAGACTGGCCACGTTAGGGCCAAGTGCTCCAGCACCGTAGACAGAAGCGGATGTTGCTATGTCTGTGGTACAATGGGGCACAAGGCCCAGGATTGTCCCGCCGGATCCCCAAAATGTCCGATCTGCACGGACCTCGGACGACCGGCCAATCACCGAATGGGCGGAATAAAATGCTCCCCTCCGAAGAGAAAGAGAGGAACACCGCAGACGACAGCCACTGCGAAGTCGGGATTGCCACCGGTAAATAAGCCGGCACAGCTGGATCCTTGTCCAGCGGAGGATGTAATAAATGCCTAACATTCTCGTTTCCACACAAAATATTGCAAGGCAACCTAAATCACTGCCGCGCAGCGCAGGATTTACTGATGCAGACGCTCGCGGAGCGATCGGTTGCCTTAGCAGTAGTGGCGGAACCTTATTCCGTGCCGGATCACCCTCGCTGGTTCAAGGCGGATGGAGACTCTGTCGCAGTCTATTGGGCAGGCGGTCCTCATTGTACCCTTCTCCACAGTGGATTGGGTTTCGTGGCTGTTGAGTGGGGTTCCATGATCGTTTTGGGCTGCTATGTTTCTCCAAACTGTGGTCTAACTGCCTTTGAGATGTACTTAGACGGGCTGACCACTCACATTCGTGACTACCTCTCGCGTCCGTTACTTGTAATCGGTGACTTCAATGCTCACTCTAGAGTATGGGGGGACACTCGAGACGACGTAAGAGGAGAAACGCTCATTGAGTGGGCGGCCGCACTAGACCTCCAGCTTCTAAACACGGGGGTGGTCAGCACATGTGTAAGGTGGCAAGGAGAGTCAGTCGTAGACCTGTCATGGGCGACTGCCACTGCAGCGCGTCTGGTCTCCAATTGGAGGGTGGCGGAAGAGATGGCCACTCTATCGGACCACCGCTACATTAACTTTGACGTCACTTTCCATGGTAGCCCTAATGGAACGGATCACCGTCACCTTAATCCTCCCCGGCGTTGGGCTCTCAAGCAGTTGAATCGGGACTTGCTTATCGCTGCTACTCACGTCGTAGACTGGTCTCACTCGGAACCGGAAGGTATCTCAGCCGATCCAGAAGAACTAGCGCGCTGGTTCCGGGATAGAATGACAGAGGTATGTGACGTTGCAATGCCTCGGGCCAGGCCGGGAAAAAGACGATCTGTATACTGGTGGTCGGCGAATTTAGCACAGTTACGCCTCCTCTGCGTCAGGGCACGCCGCCAGTACACAAGGGCAAGAAGACGACGAGGAGCTTCAGTCGAAGAGATCGCCAGAACCTACCAGTCCTACAGGGTCGCCACTAAGTCATTTCAAGTAGCCATCGTGGATGCCAAAGTGCATGCCTGGAACGAACTGATCGAGGGACTAAATAGGGATCCATGGGGGCGCCCCTACAAAATGGTGTTGGGCAAACTCAGACCATGGGTCCCTCCTTTAACGGAGTCTCTCGATCCAACGTTCATAGAGAGAGTGGTCGACACGCTCTTCCCGAGGACCCAGAGTCCCTCGTACCATCCATCAAGTGCAGTGCAGTCTGCCTGGTTGGACGAATATGAGGTGACGGAAGAAGAACTAGCTCGAGCTGTAGGGAGGATGGCTGCCCGCAACACCGCACCGGGCCCTGATGGGATACCAGGTCGGGCATGGGTGTTGGCTCTGTCGGTCTTGGAAAGAAGGCTGAGAAGGCTATTTAGTAGCTGCTTACGCTTTAGTGTGTTTCCCGTAGGCTGGAAGGAGGCTAGACTGGTCCTCCTACGTAAGCATGGTAGGGCAGCTGACTCTCCGTCCGCTTTCCGTCCCATATGTTTACTGGATGAAGCAGGAAAATTATTTGAACGCATTATCGCCACTCGCATTACGGAGCACTTGTCGCGCGTCGGGCCTGATTTGTCCGACCATCAGTTTGGCTTCCGGCAGGGAAAGTCAACGGTAGATGCAATTCGAAGTGTGCAGTCCCTGACGGAAGCAGCGCTCCAGGCGGGGGGAGTTGCACTAGCGGTTAGTTTGGATATCGTAAACGCTTTCAACTCCCTCCCCTGGCAGGCAATCCGAGAGGCGCTAATATATCACAATGTGCCTTCCTATTTGCGCGACATTATCGGGGCGTACCTGCACGAAAGAAGCGTGACCTACACAGATCGGAATGGGGACGAAATTGTTAAGGAAATCAACTGCGGGGTGCCACAGGGGTCAGTCTTGGGCCCTCTCCTGTGGAATCTCGCATATGATGCAGTCCTGAGGACCAGTCTTCCCTTCGCCGTAAACGTTGTGTGCTACGCGGATGACACACTAGTGATAGCTACGGGAACTGACTTCCAGGAAACCGTTAGGCTCGCCGAGCTAGGAGTGTCATGTGTCGTTAGCAGAATCTGTGGGCTAGGCCTAACGGTAGCGCCAGACAAAACAGAGGCCCTTTGGTTTCATAACCTGCGCAGGGGCGTTGAACCACCCAGCACACGAGTTCAAGTGGGTAGTGCTACCGTTCGGATAGGGTCAAGCCTAAAATATCTCGGGCTCACACTGGACGGCCGCTGGACTTTCGAGAAACACTTCGAGCAGTTAGTACCTCGGGTTCGCAGGGTAGCTGGCGCCCTCCAAAGGCTATTACCTAACCTGGGGGGACCGCGGGAAGAAGTTCGCCGCCTCTACGGTAGTGTCGTTCGATCCATGGCTCTCTATGGGGCGCCCGTTTGGTCACATCGCCTAACGGGTGCCTCCCGCTGCAGGGCCATGCTAAACGGATTGCAGCGCGTGGTGGCAATAAGGATCGTTCGAGGCTACCGAACAATATCTTTTGAGGCGGCGACCACCCTGGCACGATCTTTGCCATTTGACATCCTGGCGGACATGGACACGGAAATCTACGACGAAATCCGTGGTCATGTCCGTCGGGGAGGCGGCAGCGAACCTCGGGGTGACGTGTTCGAAGTGCGGCGGAATGCGCGCCGGCGGGCACTCGAATTATGGCGTGAGCGATTGGAGTTGCCTCGGAACGCACGTCAACGTGCCGTTGGCGCGGTTCTGCCCAACCTCGACGCCTGGATGGACAGTAGGCGAAATCTCACCTACAGGTTGACTCAGATACTTACCGGACATGGGTGTTTCGGTGAGTATCTGAGTCGAATTGGAAGAGAACCAACAGCACAATGCCACCATTGCGGAGGTGCCCAGGACTCAGCCCAACACACACTCGAAGAGTGCCCAGCTTGGGAGACCGAGAGGCGAGTCCTGGTAGCACGGACTGGGAGAGATCTTTCTCCGCCAACCGTAGTAGGAGCCATGCTGGCGGAGAATGAAAATTGGAGGGCAGTAGTGTGTTTCTGCGAAGCAGTAATGCTGCGCAAAGAAGCCGCCGAGCGGGAACGGGAGAGAGTTGATCCCGCCCGCAGGAGAATGAGGCGCCGGAGAAACTAAGTACTGATCTGGCGAGAGAGTACTGCATCGGACGAAGTGTTGCACTCGCAACCACAGAAACCGGTGCGAGGGAGCAAAAGCGGCGCAAGATATACTGCAAAAACGCAAGTCTTGCGCCGCCCCTGGGTCCGCAGGCGACTGGAGCGGGAACTCTAGCCGTCCTTGTCCGTGAGGAGGTGGACCCGGGAAGAGGCAACCTGTGGTAGCCGCATGTTACCTACATACAAAGTATGCATCGGGGGCCAATAACACCTTAGCCCCCTGGGAGGAGCTTCTCTATGTCGCATAGGTGTAATAGTGGTGGTTCCGGATGGAGATCTTCTCGAGTTCCCGGAGCCATCGCTTACAGCACCTAGAGGCTTGGCTACCATGGTGGTTTTAGTGGGTATCCCGGGACTAGCCCGGCGAGTCCCACATAACCCGTCGCCTTCCCAAGCGGCGGGTATGCGTAACGCATTTCCACCATGTAAAAAAAAAAAAAAAAAAAAAAAGGTTAGGTTAGGTTAGGTTTTTTTTTTTTTTTTTTTTTTTTTTTTTTTTTTTTTTTTTTTTTTTTTTTTGTAAATCTCTTCCCCCGACATAATCGGAGTCTATGCTTGGTCTACCATTTTCATACCAGTTCTCGCTTGTTTTCCTCTCGTACTGTCATTCCGCATACTGTATCTTTCTGGCATTCGTCATCATTCATTCTTTATGGGTGGGACTCCCATCTATATATTCCTATTCTTGCTGTTCTATTGATATATTTATTTCTTTATTTTTCTTACTTATATTGGGATGTTTTGGGGTAAATAATGAACAGTGTTTCATTTTTATTTACATATTGCTTACTTGTCTAAATGTAGTTTTCTTTTATATATATCTATATTGTAATACAGTATAGACTTATTTCAAATAAGATTAATGTATTAATTATCTTATAATAATTTATATTACTTAATTTTAACTTGATTTTAACAATTTTACACTTTAAACTTTATGATAAGCCCAGTCTTAACTCTCACTCCATGTTTTATGCCAACCTATTATATATTCAAATATAGGGACTAGCATAATTTACCTGTTCGTCTTGTTCCTTTCAATTACTAATTTAGCTATTTTCGAGCAATAATTTAGAAAAATGTTCCTGTTTTTTCCTTTCATTATCCGCCCCACGCTATCCCTAGTTAAAACTTCGTCAGTCTCCTGTTCAACATGGTACCTTTCCTTTGTGTATACAGGGCATTCTAAGAGTAGATGTGGAACGGATTCTTCACAGTTTGGATCACATATACACGATGGGTTCTCCTTACACTTAAATCTGTGTAAGTATTCGGAGAACCCACCGTGTCCTGTCAATATCTGGGTGATGGTTGCGGTTATGTTTATTTTCCTGATAGTCCTGTATGCCGCTGCCGCGTCTGGGAAAAACATTTTGGTGACTGACGCTGTTGTTCCGACCTCATATCTTCTGCTCCATTCATCAATCGTCGCCGTACGAATGTGACGCTTGATGAAGGAGACAGGATACAGGTCGTAATCATGTTTCCTGTTTCTCAATATGGCAGCTTCTTTTGCCAGCTGATCCGCTCTTTCGTTGCCCTCAAGTCCAGCGTGAGCTTTGATCCAGAACAAGTTGACTACCTTGTCCTGGAGAGAAACCGCTGTTAAGTTTTCTCTTGCTTCTACAGCCAGGGGATGAAGGCAACTGTGGTTTTTCACTGTTAAGAGAGCTGCCATAGAGTCGCTGTAGACATCAAAAGTGGACGCCGAGCTTTTGCGGATAAATTTTGTTGCCCTGGTTATTGCCAGGAGCTCTGCCTGGTAGACTGTGCAGTATTCCGGTAACACCAACTTGAGGGTGCATGTTTCGGCCTCACTGTTCCACACGGACAGTGCAGCACCGACCCGCCCCCCAATCTTGCTCCCGTCTGTGAAGATTCTAACATCCGGATCAGCGTTGGCGTTAACTTGCTCCTGATCCACCAGACTCCCGAGCTCCAGGCTTATTCGCATGGCAGGATGTGGGGTTTCTTGTGCAGAGGTCATCCGCTCCATCTCTCTGTCTTTCATTATTTGCAGTGGTACTCCCTTTTTTGCCTCGTAAAGTGCGGCCGCCTCTTTCACTCTCAGGTCCAGAGGGAGAACCCCTGCCAGTAGGAGTACTGAGTTTAGAGAGACTGTTCGGTAGGCTCTGCACATTTTTTGTGCTATTCCGCGCTGCACAACGCCCAACTGTTTTATAATACCTTTCTTGTTTACGGCCGGGGCCCATGCACTTGCGGCATACAGGATCACGGGCTCCACTGTGGCGACATAAATAATTTTAGTAACGTCTGGGTTTAATCCCCAGCTTACTTTGGCCGCCCTGCTCAGTTGTTTATATATGGCTATTGCCTTCTTGCAGACGTTTGTGACATGGCTGTTGAAGGTCAGCCCGTCATCGATGGTGACGCCCAAGATTTTAATCTCTTTGGACATCAGTATGTCGACCCCGCCCATACTCAGCCGTGGGGTGTCGTATTTTAATTTTTTGGTAATGACCATTGCTTTGGTCTTTTGAGGCGCAAATTTCAATTTGTTTTCGACTCCCCACGCCCGGATACGCTCGAGGGCACCATTAGCCAGTGGCTCTATGTCTCCCGCCTTATCACCATCGAAGACGAGCACCACGTCGTCAGCAAACGCCTGGGCATAGACCCTTTCCTCCTCCAAGCGTTTTAGGAGTGGGTCCAACAGGAGATTCCACAATATTGGGCCACTTATTGAGCCCTGTACGCAACCTTTGTTAGTGCATTTTATGAGTTCTTCGCCTGCGTACCTGACCCTGACCTTCCTGTCGCTCAAGTAGCTGTCCATGACCCTCCTCAGGTTCAATGGGCACTTTTCTTCTGCCAATCGAACCTTTATTGCGGGCCACCATGCACTGTCGAAGGCTCCCTCTATATCTAGCGAGATTAGTGTGACTATTTTCTTTTGTCTCAGCTTATTTCTAATGTGCTGCATGAGAGTATAGAGGGAGTCCTCGGTGCTTCTTTGTGGCATAAACCCGTATTGGTTGATGCTCAGTTTAGGCACCATATAATACCTGAGGCGAGCCACCAACATCTTCTCGAATATTTTCCCCAGTACTGGCAGTAATCCGATTGGCCTATGAGCTTTAGGGGTGGCGTAATCGGTTTTTCCCGGCTTCCGCAGTATCACCACCGTAGCCTCTTTCCAGCTCATAGGGAAATAGCCGAGTTCCAGGCATTTATTCACTAGAGCAAGGAATGTTTCAGGTACGCTGTTTATGGCACGGCTGCATACATCGGCTGTGAGGCCATCTACTCCTGGAGCTTTTTTGGCGTTGAAAGAGTCGCAGGATGACATTAATTCCAGCATTGTGAATGGGGGGTCTAAAGTGCTGGTCGCTGTTACATCATTGGCCTTTTTGGCTTTAGTCCTCATATGACTGTGGTGTTCATTATCAGCTAGGAGGTCGTCCTCCGGATAAAAGGTCTCAGCTATTAATCTTACAGAGCCTTTTGTGTCGAGCACCTCGCCGTTTTCTATCATTAACAAGTCCTCTTCCCTTTTTGTGGTTCTCCCAATGACCCTATAAATCCCTTCCCATACTCCCTCCTTGTCCTGCTTACAACAAAAGGTTTTCCAGCTCTCGGTTTGAGCTCGAGCTGCTTCTATTTCATATTCTTTTTTCTTTTCCAGGTACTCTTCGACGACTGCTGGCCTACGGACAGGGGCAGCGCACCTTATTCTCCGCTTCCTCGTGGCTACTTGTTTCTTCAGAGCGGTGAGTTCCTCCGACCACCACGGTACGGTGAGTTTCTCTTTTGTGTTTTTTATTGGCATTGACGACTTGCATGCTTCGCTTATTGCTTTTGTAAATGTTTCTGTTTGTGTGTCTATTTGTTCTACTGTAGTTATGTTTTCGATCTTTATCTTTGTTATTTGGTTTTCAAGGGCTAATTGACTTAGTTTCTCATGAAATTTGGTCCAATTTGCCTTCTTTGTGTTGTAGATTCTTGTCGTTCTTTCTATTCTTATTCCTTTTGATCTTTGTAAACTCACCTTAAAAGTTATACCATTGTGGTCAGAGCTCGTGAGGCCTTCGTCTACTTCCCAACTTTCTACCAGATCTAGGATGTTTGTTGAGCATGCAGTTACATCGACGTGGCTGCTGTATCGCTGTCCCCCTCTTACTGTGTCGAAGGTTGGAATTTCCCCTACGTTAAGAATATGCAGCCCGAGCTCCCCGAGTGTCCCGCACACCTCTTCGCCTCTGTGGTCGACCGTAGAGCTCCCCCACCAGGTGCTCTTTGCATTGGCGTCCCCTCCAACTATAAGTGGTTTTAAGCCATTTTCCGCTGCTAACAGTCTTAGTTGGTCTAGGTAGGGTCCGATTGGTTGGTCCGGTTCGAAGTAGAAAGAGACGAGTGTGATCTCCCATGCACTGGTTTGGATTCCCACCACTACGATGTTTTTAGTGGTGAGTTTTGGGTACTGTATTACGTTAAGGTCTTTATTGAATACGGCTATTGCTGCCTTAACATTCCCTTCTCCTATACCAGTGTCTTGGAAGATCCGCACTCCCCCCTGGTTCTTCATTGTTTTCATGGAGCCTACATATGGTTCCTGCAGGAGCGCTACGCTAATCCCGCGCTTCCCTGCCTCTACCAGCAGCTCGTTTGTGGCCAGTTTCTTACGTTGGAGGTTCGCCTGTGCAAAGTTGTATACAGTTTTAGCGCCCTGTGGGCCTTTAGCAATATGCTACGGTCGATCGTGCTATTTGGTCCCACTTGAAACGGATTGGGCACTCGGTACTGAATGCATTGTGGTCTGTATGCATCAAATTTGCCTTCTTGCAGTTTTTGCACGTAGCCGCTTCTCCTGCTTCCCACGCCGCACAGTCCACCTTTAGGTGGGTGCCCCCACAATGGCTACATATGTCTGCTGCTTCTTGGCAAAACTTTCTGCTGTGTCCGTATCCGAGGCACCGTGTGCACTGTACAAGGGGTGATTGATCCTCGGCTCTAATTTTTTGGAGGTCTATGTGGACGTGGCCTCTGGCCGTGATTCTTTGCCATATGATTGGTGACACGCTTATTATCACGTTTCCGCAAAGGGGGTTCCTGGCTCTTCTCCTATATCTAATCTCCATCCGGTTTTCCTCGTCGCTAAGTCCGTGAAGAATCTCCTTGTTCTGATTTCTCAGAGATTTTAGGACGTCGTCGTCAGTATTTACTGTGAGGACGTTTCTGAGTACGATCATTGGGTCTTTATTCTTCACTTCTTCTACTGTGAGGTCTACTCCATTTTCTTTCAACCTATTCCTGGCCTTCTCGCGGTCCTCCTTTGTCTCGAACCCCATTATAATTTTCCTGTTCTTGGCTTTTCTTATTCTTTCCACCTTTACCCACCCATCTGTGGCGTCCATAGCCGTTCTTACCTTTCCGAGGACTACTTCCCCTGTGTCCGCTTCATTTTTAGAGGTGACTACGACTGAGTGTAATGTATCTCGCTTTTTCTGCGGTTGATAGCTCTGAGCCGCGGCCACCTTTGCGTATGTCGGTACCTGTATGCCTCCCAGTCGGTCTCCTTGGTCTTCGATAGATTTTTTGAGTTCTTCTATTTTTCTGTTGCTTTCTAGCAATAGTTTAGAGTGCTCTTCTATCTTCATTATAAGATGGTTACCCTCCCTACTTATGTCATGTTCTGGGTCCATTGCTCCGTGTCCTACTTCCGTCTGGGTGCCGGCTTGTGTTTGAATTTCCTTGTCTCTTGTCTCTTGACGGTCCAGTGCTTGAGTTTTACTCGGGTTTTTAAGGTGTTCTGCCACCGCCGCAAACATTTCCTTAGTTAAAAGTGGAAGTCTCTTCAGGTTTTTGTTTAATATTTCTTTTATCTCCCGTTTTAAATTCCCCGACCTCTCCATCGCCGAAAGCGAATCTTTCACTAGTCTTTCAGCTTCACGCGCTAGATTGTCCAGTGTTTTGCGCGGAGAAACATCGGAGCACCCTGGCGACTGAATGAGAGGTGTAACTATATCCATGGCGGCCGATGTGCCTGTGGAAGTTCGCTTTGGCAAAACGAAGGTTTTGTCGCAGGTCTTTGCTTTGCTTGGTGGTGTGGCCACCTTCCTTGAAGTCGGTGGTTTTTTGAGTGGAGGAGAAGCTTTTGTTTGCACTTTTTGTGGCGGCGGTGTTTGAGTATCCGCACTGCCGGCACTGGTGCTCGGTTTTTGTACAGCCGTATCCGCGGTGTGGGTGGTTTGGGAAGTGGGTATCTCTTCTGCTGTAGTGCCTTTGTTCGTCTCCATAGTCATATTTTGTTTGGGTGGCGTTCTAAGCATCCTGTGATATTCCCTTCAAGTTATGTCAATTATAGTTATGAGGTCAGTTGTACCTTTTTGTCAAGGATTATCACCAGGGGAACTTCAAAACGCAACCCTAGTTGGGGGAAGAGAGACGTCAGCAAGGGGCGTCGATTGTAAAAGTTGTAAATAATACTCCCCTTGTCTGGCGTTGTAATGGTTAGGTCGTCTGTGTATACTTAATATTAAAAGGAACAAAAGGAATAACCCAAAAAAAATTTTTTACAGAATAAATGTCAAAAAAGGGCAAAGTCAAGTAGAAGTGCAACAAAATTAATAGGTGACACAACAATATCAAGTAATTACAAGAAGTTTTTTAAAGTGAAGTCTCTACACTATGTTACTCAACAAGCGAGTAGTTGGTCAGTGCACTTTTACGGCTATATCCTTAAAATAACTTAACTAAAACTTAAACTAAGACAGAATATTTTATGATTTTTTTCGCACTCTACCTAGAGCCCGGCTCTATGTTTCACCATGTAGAGTAGCCGTGGCCAATGTCAATGCAAAAAATCCCACGTCTCTGCGACCTCTGGATCCCGAGTTATGAATGTTTTTAATTTTTCAATATGGCGGACAAAATGGCCGCTGGAATCTTGTTTCTTCCGCAACTCCTTCAATTTTGGTCGCAGAGAGTTGGGGGTTTCGCTTGTTCTTCCTGTATTTTCACCGGCTATCCCTCCCCACTTTCAATTTTGGCAATTTTCCAAAAAATTTTTAGGGGATGGTTTTAGGGGTAACAATAATGGGCAAATATAGATAATTTAATTTTAATACGTTTAAGTTATATTTGAGACCAATGCTACTTTAATATAATTTATTATAAATTTTTAAGACTTTTAAGACCAAAATAGGGGTAGGGGGTTGAAAATTTACTTAAATGAAGCGTATGGTCTCGAAGGGTTTGGCTTCTGTCCAAACCGTGGGGGGGGTTCAGGGGGGGGGGGGGTACCCGGTAAAAATTGTCAGAATTGAGCTACGACCCTTAGTTTCGGAGATATGGGGTTTACAAGTTTATTTGCGGTTTGTACACAGATCCTTCCCTCAGTAAAAACCCCGTATCCCCCAAAGCACAAGGCGCAGCGTGTTTGTTCTGTCCTTAAATTTTTCGGGAGAAGCGTCCAGAGCCACAGTAAATTTTTTTTTATTGCCGCAACCCCCCTTTTTGAGGTACAATATTTTATTCAAAGTTAGGGGGTGGTTTACCACAACTACCAAAAAGGCCTCTACACCTTTGTTTACCGGGGAATCAACTTGGAAAAAATATATGTTGTTCTATTTATGAATTGATTTTTTATGGCTTTTAAAGTTTTTTTTTTGAAATTTTTTATAGAAGTATTTTTAAAAAAAAAATTTTGAAAAATCTAATATTTTTAATTTATATATTCGTGCTCTAAAGGGTGGATATTTACAATTTTTGATTATTTTCTTGTATTAATCTATAGTCCGGTATTTAAGCTACAATAATTTTGAAGAGTATTTATAAAATGCCTTTAATTGAGTAGATTCCCTCAAAAAAAAAAGGGGGGTGTCAATTTTTTTTGCTAATTACGCTCGTAGTTACTACTTTTTATTATATTTTACAGTTTCACAGTCCCTTTTAGACCCAGTATGAACATTTTTTAAAGAAATTTATAACAAATTTTAATTAGGGAAGAACTCGAAAAAAAAAAATTTTTAGATTTACGTAAGTTGACAAAGTTAACTTAGCGGTTTCACTAATTTACATTAATTAACATAACTCCAAAACTTAAAGTCCAAAAAATACAATTTAACCTGTTTTCTTTTCCTCGTGGAGTGGGTCGTTTGATGGTGTGTCCAGATTTGTGGGTTACCCGATGGGAAGTGGGTCAATTTCAGGGTTATTCTTCCCGAAAGTTGTTCACGGACCGCAAATGTCGTGGTTTTCGAGTTCCGGTGTATTTTGGAAAACTTTTCGACTGGCAGTGTTTGTACCCCTGTTGCACTGGTTCGGGATCAATTTTCAAAATCCCCGGGAGTCTTCCCGTTTGCGAGTTGGGTTCGTAAACAACTTTTTTGTTTTCGCTGTAAATCCGTCAGTTTTGAAAGGAAGGAAGGCAAACTCAGCAGGGGGGTAGGTACCCCTAAGGTCCTTCTAATTGCGCTATAAAAAAGATGGGTCACCGATCTAAATTTCGAGCGCCGTCCGAAAAACTGTTTTTCCTGCCGTCACTTTTCGGTGGTTGGGCCCACCCTACTTCAGGGGAGCACGTCTGGATAATTATAACTATGTCACTAGATGCGCGTATTCTTTACGAGTATTTAGACACTTTTTGTTTGTTTCTAGCACTGTTTTTTGCCGTATCTACGAATTTATAACCGCGGAGCGTGTCAATTTCGTGGTGCTCTGCACGCGGTTTCAAGCGTAACTGGTTAGGTTAGGTTAGGTTAGGTTAGGTTAGGTTAGGTTAGGTTAGGTTAGGTTAGGTTAGGTTAGGTTAGGTTAGGTTAGGTTAGGTTAGGTTAGGTTAGGTTAGGTTAGGTTAGGTTAGGTTAGGTTAGGTTAGGTTAGGTTAGGTTAGGTTAGGTTAGGTTAGGTTAGGTTAGGTTAGGTTAGGTTAGGTTAGGTTAGGTTAGGTTAGGTTAGGTTAGGTTAGGTTAGGTTAGGTTAGGTTAGGTTAGGTTAGGTTAGGTTAGGTTAGGTTAGGTTAGGTTAGGTTAGGTTAGGTTAGGTTAGGTTAGGTTAGGTTAGGTTAGGTTAGGTTAGGTTAGGTTAGGTTAGGTTAGGTTAGGTTAGGTTAGGTTAGGTTAGGTTAGGTTAGGTTAGGTTAGGTTAGGTTAGGTTAGGTTAGGTTAGGTTAGGTTAGGTTAGGTTAGGTTAGGTTAGGTTAGGTTAGGTTAGGTTAGGTTAGGTTAGGTTAGGTTAGGTTAGGTTAGGTTAGGTTAGGTTAGGTTAGGTTAGGTTAGGTTAGGTTAGGTTAGGTTAGGTTAGGTTAGGTTAGGTTAGGTTAGGTTAGGTTAGGTTAGGTTAGGTTAGGTTAGGTTAGGTTAGGTTAGGTTAGGTTAGGTTAGGTTAGGTTAGGTTAGGTTAGGTTAGGTTAGGTTAGGTTAGGTTAGGTTAGGTTAGGTTAGGTTAGGTTAGGTTAGGTTAGGTTAGGTTAGGTTAGGTTAGGTTAGGTTAGGTTAGGTTAGGTTAGGTTAGGTTAGGTTAGGTTAGGTTAGGTTAGGTTAGGTTAGGTTAGGTTAGGTTAGGTTAGGTTAGGTTAGGTTAGGTTAGGTTAGGTTAGGTTAGGTTAGGTTAGGTTAGGTTAGGTTAGGTTAGGTTAGGTTAGGTTAGGTTAGGTTAGGTTAGGTTAGGTTAGGTTAGGTTAGGTTAGGTTAGGTTAGGTTAGGTTAGGTTAGGTTAGGTTAGGTTAGGTTAGGTTAGGTTAGGTTAGGTTAGGTTAGGTTAGGTTAGGTTAGGTTAGGTTAGGTTAGGTTAGGTTAGGTTAGGTTAGGTTAGGTTAGGTTAGGTTAGGTTAGGTTAGGTTAGGTTAGGTTAGGTTAGGTTAGGTTAGGTTAGGTTAGGTTAGGTTAGGTTAGGTTAGGTTAGGTTAGGTTAGGTTAGGTTAGGTTAGGTTAGGTTAGGTTAGGTTAGGTTAGGTTAGGTTAGGTTAGGTTAGGTTAGGTTAGGTTAGGTTAGGTTAGGTTAGGTTAGGTTAGGTTAGGTTAGGTTAGGTTAGGTTAGGTTAGGTTAGGTTAGGTTAGGTTAGGTTAGGTTAGGTTAGGTTAGGTTAGGTTAGGTTAGGTTAGGTTAGGTTAGGTTAGGTTAGGTTAGGTTAGGTTAGGTTAGGTTAGGTTAGGTTAGGTTAGGTTAGGTTAGGTTAGGTTAGGTTAGGTTAGGTTAGGTTAGGTTAGGTTAGGTTAGGTTAGGTTAGGTTAGGTTAGGTTAGGTTAGGTTAGGTTAGGTTAGGTTAGGTTAGGTTAGGTTAGGTTAGGTTAGGTTAGGTTAGGTTAGGTTAGGTTAGGTTAGGTTAGGTTAGGTTAGGTTAGGTTAGGTTAGGTTAGGTTAGGTTAGGTTAGGTTAGGTTAGGTTAGGTTAGGTTAGGTTAGGTTAGGTTAGGTTAGGTTAGGTTAGGTTAGGTTAGGTTAGGTTAGGTTAGGTTAGGTTAGGTTAGGTTAGGTTAGGTTAGGTTAGGTTAGGTTAGGTTAGGTTAGGTTAGGTTAGGTTAGGTTAGGTTAGGTTAGGTTAGGTTAGGTTAGGTTAGGTTAGGTTAGGTTAGGTTAGGTTAGGTTAGGTTAGGTTAGGTTAGGTTAGGTTAGGTTAGGTTAGGTTAGGTTAGGTTAGGTTAGGTTAGGTTAGGTTAGGTTAGGTTAGGTTAGGTTAGGTTAGGTTAGGTTAGGTTAGGTTAGGTTAGGTTAGGTTAGGTTAGGTTAGGTTAGGTTAGGTTAGGTTAGGTTAGGTTAGGTTAGGTTAGGTTAGGTTAGGTTAGGTTAGGTTAGGTTAGGTTAGGTTAGGTTAGGTTAGGTTAGGTTAGGTTAGGTTAGGTTAGGTTAGGTTAGGTTAGGTTAGGTTAGGTTAGGTTAGGTTAGGTTAGGTTAGGTTAGGTTAGGTTAGGTTAGGTTAGGTTAGGTTAGGTTAGGTTAGGTTAGGTTAGGTTAGGTTAGGTTAGGTTAGGTTAGGTTAGGTTAGGTTAGGTTAGGTTAGGTTAGGTTAGGTTAGGTTAGGTTAGGTTAGGTTAGGTTAGGTTAGGTTAGGTTAGGTTAGGTTAGGTTAGGTTAGGTTAGGTTAGGTTAGGTTAGGTTAGGTTAGGTTAGGTTAGGTTAGGTTAGGTTAGGTTAGGTTAGGTTAGGTTAGGTTAGGTTAGGTTAGGTTAGGTTAGGTTAGGTTAGGTTAGGTTAGGTTAGGTTAGGTTAGGTTAGGTTAGGTTAGGTTAGGTTAGGTTAGGTTAGGTTAGGTTAGGTTAGGTTAGGTTAGGTTAGGTTAGGTTAGGTTAGGTTAGGTTAGGTTAGGTTAGGTTAGGTTAGGTTAGGTTAGGTTAGGTTAGGTTAGGTTAGGTTAGGTTAGGTTAGGTTAGGTTAGGTTAGGTTAGGTTAGGTTAGGTTAGGTTAGGTTAGGTTAGGTTAGGTTAGGTTAGGTTAGGTTAGGTTAGGTTAGGTTAGGTTAGGTTAGGTTAGGTTAGGTTAGGTTAGGTTAGGTTAGGTTAGGTTAGGTTAGGTTAGGTTAGGTTAGGTTAGGTTAGGTTAGGTTAGGTTAGGTTAGGTTAGGTTAGGTTAGGTTAGGTTAGGTTAGGTTAGGTTAGGTTAGGTTAGGTTAGGTTAGGTTAGGTTAGGTTAGGTTAGGTTAGGTTAGGTTAGGTTAGGTTAGGTTAGGTTAGGTTAGGTTAGGTTAGGTTAGGTTAGGTTAGGTTAGGTTAGGTTAGGTTAGGTTAGGTTAGGTTAGGTTAGGTTAGGTTAGGTTAGGTTAGGTTAGGTTAGGTTAGGTTAGGTTAGGTTAGGTTAGGTTAGGTTAGGTTAGGTTAGGTTAGGTTAGGTTAGGTTAGGTTAGGTTAGGTTAGGTTAGGTTAGGTTAGGTTAGGTTAGGTTAGGTTAGGTTAGGTTAGGTTAGGTTAGGTTAGGTTAGGTTAGGTTAGGTTAGGTTAGGTTAGGTTAGGTTAGGTTAGGTTAGGTTAGGTTAGGTTAGGTTAGGTTAGGTTAGGTTAGGTTAGGTTAGGTTAGGTTAGGTTAGGTTAGGTTAGGTTAGGTTAGGTTAGGTTAGGTTAGGTTAGGTTAGGTTAGGTTAGGTTAGGTTAGGTTAGGTTAGGTTAGGTTAGGTTAGGTTAGGTTAGGTTAGGTTAGGTTAGGTTAGGTTAGGTTAGGTTAGGTTAGGTTAGGTTAGGTTAGGTTAGGTTAGGTTAGGTTAGGTTAGGTTAGGTTAGGTTAGGTTAGGTTAGGTTAGGTTAGGTTAGGTTAGGTTAGGTTAGGTTAGGTTAGGTTAGGTTAGGTTAGGTTAGGTTAGGTTAGGTTAGGTTAGGTTAGGTTAGGTTAGGTTAGGTTAGGTTAGGTTAGGTTAGGTTAGGTTAGGTTAGGTTAGGTTAGGTTAGGTTAGGTTAGGTTAGGTTAGGTTAGGTTAGGTTAGGTTAGGTTAGGTTAGGTTAGGTTAGGTTAGGTTAGGTTAGGTTAGGTTAGGTTAGGTTAGGTTAGGTTAGGTTAGGTTAGGTTAGGTTAGGTTAGGTTAGGTTAGGTTAGGTTAGGTTAGGTTAGGTTAGGTTAGGTTAGGTTAGGTTAGGTTAGGTTAGGTTAGGTTAGGTTAGGTTAGGTTAGGTTAGGTTAGGTTAGGTTAGGTTAGGTTAGGTTAGGTTAGGTTAGGTTAGGTTAGGTTAGGTTAGGTTAGGTTAGGTTAGGTTAGGTTAGGTTAGGTTAGGTTAGGTTAGGTTAGGTTAGGTTAGGTTAGGTTAGGTTAGGTTAGGTTAGGTTAGGTTAGGTTAGGTTAGGTTAGGTTAGGTTAGGTTAGGTTAGGTTAGGTTAGGTTAGGTTAGGTTAGGTTAGGTTAGGTTAGGTTAGGTTAGGTTAGGTTAGGTTAGGTTAGGTTAGGTTAGGTTAGGTTAGGTTAGGTTAGGTTAGGTTAGGTTAGGTTAGGTTAGGTTAGGTTAGGTTAGGTTAGGTTAGGTTAGGTTAGGTTAGGTTAGGTTAGGTTAGGTTAGGTTAGGTTAGGTTAGGTTAGGTTAGGTTAGGTTAGGTTAGGTTAGGTTAGGTTAGGTTAGGTTAGGTTAGGTTAGGTTAGGTTAGGTTAGGTTAGGTTAGGTTAGGTTAGGTTAGGTTAGGTTAGGTTAGGTTAGGTTAGGTTAGGTTAGGTTAGGTTAGGTTAGGTTAGGTTAGGTTAGGTTAGGTTAGGTTAGGTTAGGTTAGGTTAGGTTAGGTTAGGTTAGGTTAGGTTAGGTTAGGTTAGGTTAGGTTAGGTTAGGTTAGGTTAGGTTAGGTTAGGTTAGGTTAGGTTAGGTTAGGTTAGGTTAGGTTAGGTTAGGTTAGGTTAGGTTAGGTTAGGTTAGGTTAGGTTAGGTTAGGTTAGGTTAGGTTAGGTTAGGTTAGGTTAGGTTAGGTTAGGTTAGGTTAGGTTAGGTTAGGTTAGGTTAGGTTAGGTTAGGTTAGGTTAGGTTAGGTTAGGTTAGGTTAGGTTAGGTTAGGTTAGGTTAGGTTAGGTTAGGTTAGGTTAGGTTAGGTTAGGTTAGGTTAGGTTAGGTTAGGTTAGGTTAGGTTAGGTTAGGTTAGGTTAGGTTAGGTTAGGTTAGGTTAGGTTAGGTTAGGTTAGGTTAGGTTAGGTTAGGTTAGGTTAGGTTAGGTTAGGTTAGGTTAGGTTAGGTTAGGTTAGGTTAGGTTAGGTTAGGTTAGGTTAGGTTAGGTTAGGTTAGGTTAGGTTAGGTTAGGTTAGGTTAGGTTAGGTTAGGTTAGGTTAGGTTAGGTTAGGTTAGGTTAGGTTAGGTTAGGTTAGGTTAGGTTAGGTTAGGTTAGGTTAGGTTAGGTTAGGTTAGGTTAGGTTAGGTTAGGTTAGGTTAGGTTAGGTTAGGTTAGGTTAGGTTAGGTTAGGTTAGGTTAGGTTAGGTTAGGTTAGGTTAGGTTAGGTTAGGTTAGGTTAGGTTAGGTTAGGTTAGGTTAGGTTAGGTTAGGTTAGGTTAGGTTAGGTTAGGTTAGGTTAGGTTAGGTTAGGTTAGGTTAGGTTAGGTTAGGTTAGGTTAGGTTAGGTTAGGTTAGGTTAGGTTAGGTTAGGTTAGGTTAGGTTAGGTTAGGTTAGGTTAGGTTAGGTTAGGTTAGGTTAGGTTAGGTTAGGTTAGGTTAGGTTAGGTTAGGTTAGGTTAGGTTAGGTTAGGTTAGGTTAGGTTAGGTTAGGTTAGGTTAGGTTAGGTTAGGTTAGGTTAGGTTAGGTTAGGTTAGGTTAGGTTAGGTTAGGTTAGGTTAGGTTAGGTTAGGTTAGGTTAGGTTAGGTTAGGTTAGGTTAGGTTAGGTTAGGTTAGGTTAGGTTAGGTTAGGTTAGGTTAGGTTAGGTTAGGTTAGGTTAGGTTAGGTTAGGTTAGGTTAGGTTAGGTTAGGTTAGGTTAGGTTAGGTTAGGTTAGGTTAGGTTAGGTTAGGTTAGGTTAGGTTAGGTTAGGTTAGGTTAGGTTAGGTTAGGTTAGGTTAGGTTAGGTTAGGTTAGGTTAGGTTAGGTTAGGTTAGGTTAGGTTAGGTTAGGTTAGGTTAGGTTAGGTTAGGTTAGGTTAGGTTAGGTTAGGTTAGGTTAGGTTAGGTTAGGTTAGGTTAGGTTAGGTTAGGTTAGGTTAGGTTAGGTTAGGTTAGGTTAGGTTAGGTTAGGTTAGGTTAGGTTAGGTTAGGTTAGGTTAGGTTAGGTTAGGTTAGGTTAGGTTAGGTTAGGTTAGGTTAGGTTAGGTTAGGTTAGGTTAGGTTAGGTTAGGTTAGGTTAGGTTAGGTTAGGTTAGGTTAGGTTAGGTTAGGTTAGGTTAGGTTAGGTTAGGTTAGGTTAGGTTAGGTTAGGTTAGGTTAGGTTAGGTTAGGTTAGGTTAGGTTAGGTTAGGTTAGGTTAGGTTAGGTTAGGTTAGGTTAGGTTAGGTTAGGTTAGGTTAGGTTAGGTTAGGTTAGGTTAGGTTAGGTTAGGTTAGGTTAGGTTAGGTTAGGTTAGGTTAGGTTAGGTTAGGTTAGGTTAGGTTAGGTTAGGTTAGGTTAGGTTAGGTTAGGTTAGGTTAGGTTAGGTTAGGTTAGGTTAGGTTAGGTTAGGTTAGGTTAGGTTAGGTTAGGTTAGGTTAGGTTAGGTTAGGTTAGGTTAGGTTAGGTTAGGTTAGGTTAGGTTAGGTTAGGTTAGGTTAGGTTAGGTTAGGTTAGGTTAGGTTAGGTTAGGTTAGGTTAGGTTAGGTTAGGTTAGGTTAGGTTAGGTTAGGTTAGGTTAGGTTAGGTTAGGTTAGGTTAGGTTAGGTTAGGTTAGGTTAGGTTAGGTTAGGTTAGGTTAGGTTAGGTTAGGTTAGGTTAGGTTAGGTTAGGTTAGGTTAGGTTAGGTTAGGTTAGGTTAGGTTAGGTTAGGTTAGGTTAGGTTAGGTTAGGTTAGGTTAGGTTAGGTTAGGTTAGGTTAGGTTAGGTTAGGTTAGGTTAGGTTAGGTTAGGTTAGGTTAGGTTAGGTTAGGTTAGGTTAGGTTAGGTTAGGTTAGGTTAGGTTAGGTTAGGTTAGGTTAGGTTAGGTTAGGTTAGGTTAGGTTAGGTTAGGTTAGGTTAGGTTAGGTTAGGTTAGGTTAGGTTAGGTTAGGTTAGGTTAGGTTAGGTTAGGTTAGGTTAGGTTAGGTTAGGTTAGGTTAGGTTAGGTTAGGTTAGGTTAGGTTAGGTTAGGTTAGGTTAGGTTAGGTTAGGTTAGGTTAGGTTAGGTTAGGTTAGGTTAGGTTAGGTTAGGTTAGGTTAGGTTAGGTTAGGTTAGGTTAGGTTAGGTTAGGTTAGGTTAGGTTAGGTTAGGTTAGGTTAGGTTAGGTTAGGTTAGGTTAGGTTAGGTTAGGTTAGGTTAGGTTAGGTTAGGTTAGGTTAGGTTAGGTTAGGTTAGGTTAGGTTAGGTTAGGTTAGGTTAGGTTAGGTTAGGTTAGGTTAGGTTAGGTTAGGTTAGGTTAGGTTAGGTTAGGTTAGGTTAGGTTAGGTTAGGTTAGGTTAGGTTAGGTTAGGTTAGGTTAGGTTAGGTTAGGTTAGGTTAGGTTAGGTTAGGTTAGGTTAGGTTAGGTTAGGTTAGGTTAGGTTAGGTTAGGTTAGGTTAGGTTAGGTTAGGTTAGGTTAGGTTAGGTTAGGTTAGGTTAGGTTAGGTTAGGTTAGGTTAGGTTAGGTTAGGTTAGGTTAGGTTAGGTTAGGTTAGGTTAGGTTAGGTTAGGTTAGGTTAGGTTAGGTTAGGTTAGGTTAGGTTAGGTTAGGTTAGGTTAGGTTAGGTTAGGTTAGGTTAGGTTAGGTTAGGTTAGGTTAGGTTAGGTTAGGTTAGGTTAGGTTAGGTTAGAGGTTAGGTTAGGTTAGGTTAGGTTAGGTTAGGTTAGGTTAGGTTAGGTTAGGTTAGGTTAGGTTAGGTTAGGTTAGGTTAGGTTAGGTTAGGTTAGGTTAGGTTAGGTTAGGTTAGGTTAGGTTAGGTTAGGTTAGGTTAGGTTAGGTTAGGTTAGGTTAGGTTAGGTTAGGTTAGGTTAGGTTAGGTTAGGTTAGGTTAGGTTAGGTTAGGTTAGGTTAGGTTAGGTTAGGTTAGGTTAGGTTAGGTTAGGTTAGGTTAGGTTAGGTTAGGTTAGGTTAGGTTAGGTTAGGTTAGGTTAGGTTAGGTTAGGTTAGGTTAGGTTAGGTTAGGTTAGGTTAGGTTAGGTTAGGTTAGGTTAGGTTAGGTTAGGTTAGGTTAGGTTAGGTTAGGTTAGGTTAGGTTAGGTTAGGTTAGGTTAGGTTAGGTTAGGTTAGGTTAGGTTAGGTTAGGTTAGGTTAGGTTAGGTTAGGTTAGGTTAGGTTAGGTTAGGTTAGGTTAGGTTAGGTTAGGTTAGGTTAGGTTAGGTTAGGTTAGGTTAGGTTAGGTTAGGTTAGGTTAGGTTAGGTTAGGTTAGGTTAGGTTAGGTTAGGTTAGGTTAGGTTAGGTTAGGTTAGGTTAGGTTAGGTTAGGTTAGGTTAGGTTAGGTTAGGTTAGGTTAGGTTAGGTTAGGTTAGGTTAGGTTAGGTTAGGTTAGGTTAGGTTAGGTTAGGTTAGGTTAGGTTAGGTTAGGTTAGGTTAGGTTAGGTTAGGTTAGGTTAGGTTAGGTTAGGTTAGGTTAGGTTAGGTTAGGTTAGGTTAGGTTAGGTTAGGTTAGGTTAGGTTAGGTTAGGTTAGGTTAGGTTAGGTTAGGTTAGGTTAGGTTAGGTTAGGTTAGGTTAGGTTAGGTTAGGTTAGGTTAGGTTAGGTTAGGTTAGGTTAGGTTAGGTTAGGTTAGGTTAGGTTAGGTTAGGTTAGGTTAGGTTAGGTTAGGTTAGGTTAGGTTAGGTTAGGTTAGGTTAGGTTAGGTTAGGTTAGGTTAGGTTAGGTTAGGTTAGGTTAGGTTAGGTTAGGTTAGGTTAGGTTAGGTTAGGTTAGGTTAGGTTAGGTTAGGTTAGGTTAGGTTAGGTTAGGTTAGGTTAGGTTAGGTTAGGTTAGGTTAGGTTAGGTTAGGTTAGGTTAGGTTAGGTTAGGTTAGGTTAGGTTAGGTTAGGTTAGGTTAGGTTAGGTTAGGTTAGGTTAGGTTAGGTTAGGTTAGGTTAGGTTAGGTTAGGTTAGGTTAGGTTAGGTTAGGTTAGGTTAGGTTAGGTTAGGTTAGGTTAGGTTAGGTTAGGTTAGGTTAGGTTAGGTTAGGTTAGGTTAGGTTAGGTTAGGTTAGGTTAGGTTAGGTTAGGTTAGGTTAGGTTAGGTTAGGTTAGGTTAGGTTAGGTTAGGTTAGGTTAGGTTAGGTTAGGTTAGGTTAGGTTAGGTTAGGTTAGGTTAGGTTAGGTTAGGTTAGGTTAGGTTAGGTTAGGTTAGGTTAGGTTAGGTTAGGTTAGGTTAGGTTAGGTTAGGTTAGGTTAGGTTAGGTTAGGTTAGGTTAGGTTAGGTTAGGTTAGGTTAGGTTAGGTTAGGTTAGGTTAGGTTAGGTTAGGTTAGGTTAGGTTAGGTTAGGTTAGGTTAGGTTAGGTTAGGTTAGGTTAGGTTAGGTTAGGTTAGGTTAGGTTAGGTTAGGTTAGGTTAGGTTAGGTTAGGTTAGGTTAGGTTAGGTTAGGTTAGGTTAGGTTAGGTTAGGTTAGGTTAGGTTAGGTTAGGTTAGGTTAGGTTAGGTTAGGTTAGGTTAGGTTAGGTTAGGTTAGGTTAGGTTAGGTTAGGTTAGGTTAGGTTAGGTTAGGTTAGGTTAGGTTAGGTTAGGTTAGGTTAGGTTAGGTTAGGTTAGGTTAGGTTAGGTTAGGTTAGGTTAGGTTAGGTTAGGTTAGGTTAGGTTAGGTTAGGTTAGGTTAGGTTAGGTTAGGTTAGGTTAGGTTAGGTTAGGTTAGGTTAGGTTAGGTTAGGTTAGGTTAGGTTAGGTTAGGTTAGGTTAGGTTAGGTTAGGTTAGGTTAGGTTAGGTTAGGTTAGGTTAGGTTAGGTTAGGTTAGGTTAGGTTAGGTTAGGTTAGGTTAGGTTAGGTTAGGTTAGGTTAGGTTAGGTTAGGTTAGGTTAGGTTAGGTTAGGTTAGGTTAGGTTAGGTTAGGTTAGGTTAGGTTAGGTTAGGTTAGGTTAGGTTAGGTTAGGTTAGGTTAGGTTAGGTTAGGTTAGGTTAGGTTAGGTTAGGTTAGGTTAGGTTAGGTTAGGTTAGGTTAGGTTAGGTTAGGTTAGGTTAGGTTAGGTTAGGTTAGGTTAGGTTAGGTTAGGTTAGGTTAGGTTAGGTTAGGTTAGGTTAGGTTAGGTTAGGTTAGGTTAGGTTAGGTTAGGTTAGGTTAGGTTAGGTTAGGTTAGGTTAGGTTAGGTTAGGTTAGGTTAGGTTAGGTTAGGTTAGGTTAGGTTAGGTTAGGTTAGGTTAGGTTAGGTTAGGTTAGGTTAGGTTAGGTTAGGTTAGGTTAGGTTAGGTTAGGTTAGGTTAGGTTAGGTTAGGTTAGGTTAGGTTAGGTTAGGTTAGGTTAGGTTAGGTTAGGTTAGGTTAGGTTAGGTTAGGTTAGGTTAGGTTAGGTTAGGTTAGGTTAGGTTAGGTTAGGTTAGGTTAGGTTAGGTTAGGTTAGGTTAGGTTAGGTTAGGTTAGGTTAGGTTAGGTTAGGTTAGGTTAGGTTAGGTTAGGTTAGGTTAGGTTAGGTTAGGTTAGGTTAGGTTAGGTTAGGTTAGGTTAGGTTAGGTTAGGTTAGGTTAGGTTAGGTTAGGTTAGGTTAGGTTAGGTTAGGTTAGGTTAGGTTAGGTTAGGTTAGGTTAGGTTAGGTTAGGTTAGGTTAGGTTAGGTTAGGTTAGGTTAGGTTAGGTTAGGTTAGGTTAGGTTAGGTTAGGTTAGGTTAGGTTAGGTTAGGTTAGGTTAGGTTAGGTTAGGTTAGGTTAGGTTAGGTTAGGTTAGGTTAGGTTAGGTTAGGTTAGGTTAGGTTAGGTTAGGTTAGGTTAGGTTAGGTTAGGTTAGGTTAGGTTAGGTTAGGTTAGGTTAGGTTAGGTTAGGTTAGGTTAGGTTAGGTTAGGTTAGGTTAGGTTAGGTTAGGTTAGGTTAGGTTAGGTTAGGTTAGGTTAGGTTAGGTTAGGTTAGGTTAGGTTAGGTTAGGTTAGGTTAGGTTAGGTTAGGTTAGGTTAGGTTAGGTTAGGTTAGGTTAGGTTAGGTTAGGTTAGGTTAGGTTAGGTTAGGTTAGGTTAGGTTAGGTTAGGTTAGGTTAGGTTAGGTTAGGTTAGGTTAGGTTAGGTTAGGTTAGGTTAGGTTAGGTTAGGTTAGGTTAGGTTAGGTTAGGTTAGGTTAGGTTAGGTTAGGTTAGGTTAGGTTAGGTTAGGTTAGGTTAGGTTAGGTTAGGTTAGGTTAGGTTAGGTTAGGTTAGGTTAGGTTAGGTTAGGTTAGGTTAGGTTAGGTTAGGTTAGGTTAGGTTAGGTTAGGTTAGGTTAGGTTAGGTTAGGTTAGGTTAGGTTAGGTTAGGTTAGGTTAGGTTAGGTTAGGTTAGGTTAGGTTAGGTTAGGTTAGGTTAGGTTAGGTTAGGTTAGGTTAGGTTAGGTTAGGTTAGGTTAGGTTAGGTTAGGTTAGGTTAGGTTAGGTTAGGTTAGGTTAGGTTAGGTTAGGTTAGGTTAGGTTAGGTTAGGTTAGGTTAGGTTAGGTTAGGTTAGGTTAGGTTAGGTTAGGTTAGGTTAGGTTAGGTTAGGTTAGGTTAGGTTAGGTTAGGTTAGGTTAGGTTAGGTTAGGTTAGGTTAGGTTAGGTTAGGTTAGGTTAGGTTAGGTTAGGTTAGGTTAGGTTAGGTTAGGTTAGGTTAGGTTAGGTTAGGTTAGGTTAGGTTAGGTTAGGTTAGGTTAGGTTAGGTTAGGTTAGGTTAGGTTAGGTTAGGTTAGGTTAGGTTAGGTTAGGTTAGGTTAGGTTAGGTTAGGTTAGGTTAGGTTAGGTTAGGTTAGGTTAGGTTAGGTTAGGTTAGGTTAGGTTAGGTTAGGTTAGGTTAGGTTAGGTTAGGTTAGGTTAGGTTAGGTTAGGTTAGGTTAGGTTAGGTTAGGTTAGGTTAGGTTAGGTTAGGTTAGGTTAGGTTAGGTTAGGTTAGGTTAGGTTAGGTTAGGTTAGGTTAGGTTAGGTTAGGTTAGGTTAGGTTAGGTTAGGTTAGGTTAGGTTAGGTTAGGTTAGGTTAGGTTAGGTTAGGTTAGGTTAGGTTAGGTTAGGTTAGGTTAGGTTAGGTTAGGTTAGGTTAGGTTAGGTTAGGTTAGGTTAGGTTAGGTTAGGTTAGGTTAGGTTAGGTTAGGTTAGGTTAGGTTAGGTTAGGTTAGGTTAGGTTAGGTTAGGTTAGGTTAGGTTAGGTTAGGTTAGGTTAGGTTAGGTTAGGTTAGGTTAGGTTAGGTTAGGTTAGGTTAGGTTAGGTTAGGTTAGGTTAGGTTAGGTTAGGTTAGGTTAGGTTAGGTTAGGTTAGGTTAGGTTAGGTTAGGTTAGGTTAGGTTAGGTTAGGTTAGGTTAGGTTAGGTTAGGTTAGGTTAGGTTAGGTTAGGTTAGGTTAGGTTAGGTTAGGTTAGGTTAGGTTAGGTTAGGTTAGGTTAGGTTAGGTTAGGTTAGGTTAGGTTAGGTTAGGTTAGGTTAGGTTAGGTTAGGTTAGGTTAGGTTAGGTTAGGTTAGGTTAGGTTAGGTTAGGTTAGGTTAGGTTAGGTTAGGTTAGGTTAGGTTAGGTTAGGTTAGGTTAGGTTAGGTTAGGTTAGGTTAGGTTAGGTTAGGTTAGGTTAGGTTAGGTTAGGTTAGGTTAGGTTAGGTTAGGTTAGGTTAGGTTAGGTTAGGTTAGGTTAGGTTAGGTTAGGTTAGGTTAGGTTAGGTTAGGTTAGGTTAGGTTAGGTTAGGTTAGGTTAGGTTAGGTTAGGTTAGGTTAGGTTAGGTTAGGTTAGGTTAGGTTAGGTTAGGTTAGGTTAGGTTAGGTTAGGTTAGGTTAGGTTAGGTTAGGTTAGGTTAGGTTAGGTTAGGTTAGGTTAGGTTAGGTTAGGTTAGGTTAGGTTAGGTTAGGTTAGGTTAGGTTAGGTTAGGTTAGGTTAGGTTAGGTTAGGTTAGGTTAGGTTAGGTTAGGTTAGGTTAGGTTAGGTTAGGTTAGGTTAGGTTAGGTTAGGTTAGGTTAGGTTAGGTTAGGTTAGGTTAGGTTAGGTTAGGTTAGGTTAGGTTAGGTTAGGTTAGGTTAGGTTAGGTTAGGTTAGGTTAGGTTAGGTTAGGTTAGGTTAGGTTAGGTTAGGTTAGGTTAGGTTAGGTTAGGTTAGGTTAGGTTAGGTTAGGTTAGGTTAGGTTAGGTTAGGTTAGGTTAGGTTAGGTTAGGTTAGGTTAGGTTAGGTTAGGTTAGGTTAGGTTAGGTTAGGTTAGGTTAGGTTAGGTTAGGTTAGGTTAGGTTAGGTTAGGTTAGGTTAGGTTAGGTTAGGTTAGGTTAGGTTAGGTTAGGTTAGGTTAGGTTAGGTTAGGTTAGGTTAGGTTAGGTTAGGTTAGGTTAGGTTAGGTTAGGTTAGGTTAGGTTAGGTTAGGTTAGGTTAGGTTAGGTTAGGTTAGGTTAGGTTAGGTTAGGTTAGGTTAGGTTAGGTTAGGTTAGGTTAGGTTAGGTTAGGTTAGGTTAGGTTAGGTTAGGTTAGGTTAGGTTAGGTTAGGTTAGGTTAGGTTAGGTTAGGTTAGGTTAGGTTAGGTTAGGTTAGGTTAGGTTAGGTTAGGTTAGGTTAGGTTAGGTTAGGTTAGGTTAGGTTAGGTTAGGTTAGGTTAGGTTAGGTTAGGTTAGGTTAGGTTAGGTTAGGTTAGGTTAGGTTAGGTTAGGTTAGGTTAGGTTAGGTTAGGTTAGGTTAGGTTAGGTTAGGTTAGGTTAGGTTAGGTTAGGTTAGGTTAGGTTAGGTTAGGTTAGGTTAGGTTAGGTTAGGTTAGGTTAGGTTAGGTTAGGTTAGGTTAGGTTAGGTTAGGTTAGGTTAGGTTAGGTTAGGTTAGGTTAGGTTAGGTTAGGTTAGGTTAG
The DNA here is from genome assembly GCA_951640165.1 of Pseudoips prasinana. Lineage (NCBI taxonomy): Eukaryota > Metazoa > Arthropoda > Insecta > Lepidoptera > Nolidae > Pseudoips > Pseudoips prasinana. Next base: position 40,238,520 of record OX621241.1, read on the forward strand.
GTTAGGTTAGGTTAGGTTAGGTTAGGTTAGGTTAGGTTAGGTTAGGTTAGGTTAGGTTAGGTTAGGTTAGGTTAGGTTAGGTTAGGTTAGGTTAGGTTAGGTTAGGTTAGGTTAGGTTAGGTTAGGTTAGGTTAGGTTAGGTTAGGTTAGGTTAGGTTAGGTTAGGTTAGGTTAGGTTAGGTTAGGTTAGGTTAGGTTAGGTTAGGTTAGGTTAGGTTAGGTTAGGTTAGGTTAGGTTAGGTTAGGTTAGGTTAGGTTAGGTTAGGTTAGGTTAGGTTAGGTTAGGTTAGGTTAGGTTAGGTTAGGTTAGGTTAGGTTAGGTTAGGTTAGGTTAGGTTAGGTTAGGTTAGGTTAGGTTAGGTTAGGTTAGGTTAGGTTAGGTTAGGTTAGGTTAGGTTAGGTTAGGTTAGGTTAGGTTAGGTTAGGTTAGGTTAGGTTAGGTTAGGTTAGGTTAGGTTAGGTTAGGTTAGGTTAGGTTAGGTTAGGTTAGGTTAGGTTAGGTTAGGTTAGGTTAGGTTAGGTTAGGTTAGGTTAGGTTAGGTTAGGTTAGGTTAGGTTAGGTTAGGTTAGGTTAGGTTAGGTTAGGTTAGGTTAGGTTAGGTTAGGTTAGGTTAGGTTAGGTTAGGTTAGGTTAGGTTAGGTTAGGTTAGGTTAGGTTAGGTTAGGTTAGGTTAGGTTAGGTTAGGTTAGGTTAGGTTAGGTTAGGTTAGGTTAGGTTAGGTTAGGTTAGGTTAGGTTAGGTTAGGTTAGGTTAGGTTAGGTTAGGTTAGGTTAGGTTAGGTTAGGTTAGGTTAGGTTAGGTTAGGTTAGGTTAGGTTAGGTTAGGTTAGGTTAGGTTAGGTTAGGTTAGGTTAGGTTAGGTTAGGTTAGGTTAGGTTAGGTTAGGTTAGGTTAGGTTAGGTTAGGTTAGGTTAGGTTAGGTTAGGTTAGGTTAGGTTAGGTTAGGTTAGGTTAGGTTAGGTTAGGTTAGGTTAGGTTAGGTTAGGTTAGGTTAGGTTAGGTTAGGTTAGGTTAGGTTAGGTTAGGTTAGGTTAGGTTAGGTTAGGTTAGGTTAGGTTAGGTTAGGTTAGGTTAGGTTAGGTTAGGTTAGGTTAGGTTAGGTTAGGTTAGGTTAGGTTAGGTTAGGTTAGGTTAGGTTAGGTTAGGTTAGGTTAGGTTAGGTTAGGTTAGGTTAGGTTAGGTTAGGTTAGGTTAGGTTAGGTTAGGTTAGGTTAGGTTAGGTTAGGTTAGGTTAGGTTAGGTTAGGTTAGGTTAGGTTAGGTTAGGTTAGGTTAGGTTAGGTTAGGTTAGGTTAGGTTAGGTTAGGTTAGGTTAGGTTAGGTTAGGTTAGGTTAGGTTAGGTTAGGTTAGGTTAGGTTAGGTTAGGTTAGGTTAGGTTAGGTTAGGTTAGGTTAGGTTAGGTTAGGTTAGGTTAGGTTAGGTTAGGTTAGGTTAGGTTAGGTTAGGTTAGGTTAGGTTAGGTTAGGTTAGGTTAGGTTAGGTTAGGTTAGGTTAGGTTAGGTTAGGTTAGGTTAGGTTAGGTTAGGTTAGGTTAGGTTAGGTTAGGTTAGGTTAGGTTAGGTTAGGTTAGGTTAGGTTAGGTTAGGTTAGGTTAGGTTAGGTTAGGTTAGGTTAGGTTAGGTTAGGTTAGGTTAGGTTAGGTTAGGTTAGGTTAGGTTAGGTTAGGTTAGGTTAGGTTAGGTTAGGTTAGGTTAGGTTAGGTTAGGTTAGGTTAGGTTAGGTTAGGTTAGGTTAGGTTAGGTTAGGTTAGGTTAGGTTAGGTTAGGTTAGGTTAGGTTAGGTTAGGTTAGGTTAGGTTAGGTTAGGTTAGGTTAGGTTAGGTTAGGTTAGGTTAGGTTAGGTTAGGTTAGGTTAGGTTAGGTTAGGTTAGGTTAGGTTAGGTTAGGTTAGGTTAGGTTAGGTTAGGTTAGGTTAGGTTAGGTTAGGTTAGGTTAGGTTAGGTTAGGTTAGGTTAGGTTAGGTTAGGTTAGGTTAGGTTAGGTTAGGTTAGGTTAGGTTAGGTTAGGTTAGGTTAGGTTAGGTTAGGTTAGGTTAGGTTAGGTTAGGTTAGGTTAGGTTAGGTTAGGTTAGGTTAGGTTAGGTTAGGTTAGGTTAGGTTAGGTTAGGTTAGGTTAGGTTAGGTTAGGTTAGGTTAGGTTAGGTTAGGTTAGGTTAGGTTAGGTTAGGTTAGGTTAGGTTAGGTTAGGTTAGGTTAGGTTAGGTTAGGTTAGGTTAGGTTAGGTTAGGTTAGGTTAGGTTAGGTTAGGTTAGGTTAGGTTAGGTTAGGTTAGGTTAGGTTAGGTTAGGTTAGGTTAGGTTAGGTTAGGTTAGGTTAGGTTAGGTTAGGTTAGGTTAGGTTAGGTTAGGTTAGGTTAGGTTAGGTTAGGTTAGGTTAGGTTAGGTTAGGTTAGGTTAGGTTAGGTTAGGTTAGGTTAGGTTAGGTTAGGTTAGGTTAGGTTAGGTTAGGTTAGGTTAGGTTAGGTTAGGTTAGGTTAGGTTAGGTTAGGTTAGGTTAGGTTAGGTTAGGTTAGGTTAGGTTAGGTTAGGTTAGGTTAGGTTAGGTTAGGTTAGGTTAGGTTAGGTTAGGTTAGGTTAGGTTAGGTTAGGTTAGGTTAGGTTAGGTTAGGTTAGGTTAGGTTAGGTTAGGTTAGGTTAGGTTAGGTTAGGTTAGGTTAGGTTAGGTTAGGTTAGGTTAGGTTAGGTTAGGTTAGGTTAGGTTAGGTTAGGTTAGGTTAGGTTAGGTTAGGTTAGGTTAGGTTAGGTTAGGTTAGGTTAGGTTAGGTTAGGTTAGGTTAGGTTAGGTTAGGTTAGGTTAGGTTAGGTTAGGTTAGGTTAGGTTAGGTTAGGTTAGGTTAGGTTAGGTTAGGTTAGGTTAGGTTAGGTTAGGTTAGGTTAGGTTAGGTTAGGTTAGGTTAGGTTAGGTTAGGTTAGGTTAGGTTAGGTTAGGTTAGGTTAGGTTAGGTTAGGTTAGGTTAGGTTAGGTTAGGTTAGGTTAGGTTAGGTTAGGTTAGGTTAGGTTAGGTTAGGTTAGGTTAGGTTAGGTTAGGTTAGGTTAGGTTAGGTTAGGTTAGGTTAGGTTAGGTTAGGTTAGGTTAGGTTAGGTTAGGTTAGGTTAGGTTAGGTTAGGTTAGGTTAGGTTAGGTTAGGTTAGGTTAGGTTAGGTTAGGTTAGGTTAGGTTAGGTTAGGTTAGGTTAGGTTAGGTTAGGTTAGGTTAGGTTAGGTTAGGTTAGGTTAGGTTAGGTTAGGTTAGGTTAGGTTAGGTTAGGTTAGGTTAGGTTAGGTTAGGTTAGGTTAGGTTAGGTTAGGTTAGGTTAGGTTAGGTTAGGTTAGGTTAGGTTAGGTTAGGTTAGGTTAGGTTAGGTTAGGTTAGGTTAGGTTAGGTTAGGTTAGGTTAGGTTAGGTTAGGTTAGGTTAGGTTAGGTTAGGTTAGGTTAGGTTAGGTTAGGTTAGGTTAGGTTAGGTTAGGTTAGGTTAGGTTAGGTTAGGTTAGGTTAGGTTAGGTTAGGTTAGGTTAGGTTAGGTTAGGTTAGGTTAGGTTAGGTTAGGTTAGGTTAGGTTAGGTTAGGTTAGGTTAGGTTAGGTTAGGTTAGGTTAGGTTAGGTTAGGTTAGGTTAGGTTAGGTTAGGTTAGGTTAGGTTAGGTTAGGTTAGGTTAGGTTAGGTTAGGTTAGGTTAGGTTAGGTTAGGTTAGGTTAGGTTAGGTTAGGTTAGGTTAGGTTAGGTTAGGTTAGGTTAGGTTAGGTTAGGTTAGGTTAGGTTAGGTTAGGTTAGGTTAGGTTAGGTTAGGTTAGGTTAGGTTAGGTTAGGTTAGGTTAGGTTAGGTTAGGTTAGGTTAGGTTAGGTTAGGTTAGGTTAGGTTAGGTTAGGTTAGGTTAGGTTAGGTTAGGTTAGGTTAGGTTAGGTTAGGTTAGGTTAGGTTAGGTTAGGTTAGGTTAGGTTAGGTTAGGTTAGGTTAGGTTAGGTTAGGTTAGGTTAGGTTAGGTTAGGTTAGGTTAGGTTAGGTTAGGTTAGGTTAGGTTAGGTTAGGTTAGGTTAGGTTAGGTTAGGTTAGGTTAGGTTAGGTTAGGTTAGGTTAGGTTAGGTTAGGTTAGGTTAGGTTAGGTTAGGTTAGGTTAGGTTAGGTTAGGTTAGGTTAGGTTAGGTTAGGTTAGGTTAGGTTAGGTTAGGTTAGGTTAGGTTAGGTTAGGTTAGGTTAGGTTAGGTTAGGTTAGGTTAGGTTAGGTTAGGTTAGGTTAGGTTAGGTTAGGTTAGGTTAGGTTAGGTTAGGTTAGGTTAGGTTAGGTTAGGTTAGGTTAGGTTAGGTTAGGTTAGGTTAGGTTAGGTTAGGTTAGGTTAGGTTAGGTTAGGTTAGGTTAGGTTAGGTTAGGTTAGGTTAGGTTAGGTTAGGTTAGGTTAGGTTAGGTTAGGTTAGGTTAGGTTAGGTTAGGTTAGGTTAGGTTAGGTTAGGTTAGGTTAGGTTAGGTTAGGTTAGGTTAGGTTAGGTTAGGTTAGGTTAGGTTAGGTTAGGTTAGGTTAGGTTAGGTTAGGTTAGGTTAGGTTAGGTTAGGTTAGGTTAGGTTAGGTTAGGTTAGGTTAGGTTAGGTTAGGTTAGGTTAGGTTAGGTTAGGTTAGGTTAGGTTAGGTTAGGTTAGGTTAGGTTAGGTTAGGTTAGGTTAGGTTAGGTTAGGTTAGGTTAGGTTAGGTTAGGTTAGGTTAGGTTAGGTTAGGTTAGGTTAGGTTAGGTTAGGTTAGGTTAGGTTAGGTTAGGTTAGGTTAGGTTAGGTTAGGTTAGGTTAGGTTAGGTTAGGTTAGGTTAGGTTAGGTTAGGTTAGGTTAGGTTAGGTTAGGTTAGGTTAGGTTAGGTTAGGTTAGGTTAGGTTAGGTTAGGTTAGGTTAGGTTAGGTTAGGTTAGGTTAGGTTAGGTTAGGTTAGGTTAGGTTAGGTTAGGTTAGGTTAGGTTAGGTTAGGTTAGGTTAGGTTAGGTTAGGTTAGGTTAGGTTAGGTTAGGTTAGGTTAGGTTAGGTTAGGTTAGGTTAGGTTAGGTTAGGTTAGGTTAGGTTAGGTTAGGTTAGGTTAGGTTAGGTTAGGTTAGGTTAGGTTAGGTTAGGTTAGGTTAGGTTAGGTTAGGTTAGGTTAGGTTAGGTTAGGTTAGGTTAGGTTAGGTTAGGTTAGGTTAGGTTAGGTTAGGTTAGGTTAGGTTAGGTTAGGTTAGGTTAGGTTAGGTTAGGTTAGGTTAGGTTAGGTTAGGTTAGGTTAGGTTAGGTTAGGTTAGGTTAGGTTAGGTTAGGTTAGGTTAGGTTAGGTTAGGTTAGGTTAGGTTAGGTTAGGTTAGGTTAGGTTAGGTTAGGTTAGGTTAGGTTAGGTTTTTTTTTTTTTTTTTTATACTATATTGAAATAAATGGGGTAACGCGATTGATACGTCTGCCGCCATTTGAAGTAAAGTAAAATTGGGTTTTAGATTTGAGAGCAGGGTTTGGGGTTGAATGCAATCATTCGTAGGGAGAGGGAAGGAGAGATATATAATTGAATATAATAAATTTTGATGTTCCGCCATGCGGCGCGGCCTCGCAATGAGGCCGAGTCGTACTTAGGAACTGGCCAAATAGGTATCTTATAAAAGATATAATGATATATGAATATAATAAATTTTGATGTTCCGCCATGCGGCAAGGCCTCGCAATGAGACCGAGCAGCACTTAGGAACTGGCCAAATAGGTATTTAATAAAAGATATAATAAAATCTGAATATTAGTGTAATATATTGGATTTTAGATGTTCCGCCATGCGGCACGACCTCGCAATAAGGCCGATCCGCACTTTGGAACTGGCCAAAGGGGTATCTTATAAAAGATATAATAATATATGAATTTAAATGCTTCATTCCACACCCCCTCACATATGTGATAGAGGTGTGGAATGAACCACAGAAAAAGAAAAATTAGAGTAAATATGTATTTATATATATTATGTACATGCTAATATATAATAAAAATATAAACTAAATGTAGAGTTGACGCGCGGACCGGCAAATAGGATGCCTGAAGGGCACCCCGTAAACCGACCCGCGCGCCAACCCATGAACTGGTATATACTATAACTCAGGAACGGTCCTATAAGTCATACCATATACCAGCGGAATTTGTGTTCGTGTTTGTCGAATGTTATGTTGAATTGAAAGTTTTGAGTGTTTTGATAATGTAGTGTATGTGTTTGTGGAATGTTTCTATAGTGGTGGGGTGGTCAGTTACAGTCCGTAAGTTGAAGGGGTCAGGGCTATCCGTAGCCAGAAGGTGGTCGGTTCTGGTAGAGATAAAGCGTGGGCAGTCTACGATTAGGTGTTTGAGTGTTTGGGCTGTTTGGTTATCACAAGGACAGACATCGTTTTCGGTTATTTTAAACCTGTGCAAGTATGCCTTGTGGTAACCATGGTTGGAGAGGAATTGTGTTACCGCGAAGTTAGGTTGTACGAGCTTGATATAGGATATCAAGTCGTCATGTGTAGGTAGAAGTGTTTTGATGTATGTCGTGTGGTCGTAGAGTTCTGCCAGTGAGGCGGAGGAGGTGTTTGAGTTGGTGTGCTTGATGTGGCTGATTGGGATGGAGAAATAGTCCGGGGTTCGGTGTAATTCCGCAGCAGATTTGGCGGCAGAGTCTGCCATTTCATTGCCGGGAATTCCGACATGGGACTTAATCCATCCGAATCGAATGCCAATGCCGGCAGACAGTGCGTCGTGCAGGTATCGGTGAATTTTGGTGGCAAAGTGGTTGGCGCTATTGGGGTTTTCGAGCTCCGTCAATCCCGACCGGCAATCTGACAAAATGAGGTTCCGTCGCGAATTGTTGTCCAGTATCCATCTGCAGGCATGCTCTATGGCGAGCATTTCTGCCTGAAATACTGAGCAACAATCATGCAATTTCAGCTTCTTTATGATGGGGGGGGAGTTCGGCCGCAGTATAACTACAGCCGCCCCTACCCCACCATCATGTTTGCTGCCGTCTGTATACAGTTGGACGGTGTCGTCAGTGATCATGGAGTTCACATCCTCAGAGGTGAGGGCGGATGTGAATCTTATGCCGGTTCTATGCGAAGGGTGAAGGAGCTCGGAAGCAGGTACGAGGCTTTCGATGGGGCAATCAGGTGGTAGATGAGCGGAATAGCCGCGGAGTTTGGTCAGCTCATTATCTGCGAACTCGAGAATCTTCGCAGGTAATGGTGTTAGGTTGGCTAGACAGATCGCAGTTGGGGTGTTGAGGGTACGAAAGCCTTGCACCACCTTCAGGGCGAATAGTCTTTGTAAAGACAGGAGCTTTTTGTGTATGTGTTTATATTTGAGGCATCCAGACCAGATGCTAGCAGCGTAGCACACTATAGGTTGGATGACGTGTTCGTATATGATTTTAACATTACCGGGGTGTACGCCCCAAGTGGGCCTTATGAAGATGGTTAGTTTATTGAGGAGCTTTTTAGCTTTCTCAATAATGTAATCACAGTGTTTTGTGAATCTAAGCTTCCTGTCAATTATTATGCCGAGATATTTGAAACTGTCTGAAAAAGTCAGAGTCTGATCACCCATGGAGATGTTACATCTGGTGGATTTGTTAGTAAAGCCCAGCACCTGGGTTTTACTTGGACCAAATGTAAGTTTGACTGAGTTACCCCAGTCAAGGATCTGGGAAAGAGCAGAGTTGGTGATGGTTTCCAGCTCAGAGGTGGTTTTGGCGTGAGAAATCAAAAGCACGTCATCAGCGTAGGCCTGAAGATGGCAGCCATTAGGCAGTTGCAGGTCCAGCAGTTCGTCCAGGACGATGTTCCACAGAGCAGGACCGCAAACGGAGCCCTGTATGCAGCCCATCGTCATGGACTTACTGGCCTGGCAGTCGGCAAAGGAGAGACTGACTTGACGGCTTTCGACGTAACTTAAAAGAGTGTTGTATAAGTTACGGGGGCATTTGGATTCGCGTAATCTCAGGAAAATGGCAGGCCACCAAGCGTGATCGAACGCTGCCTTGATGTCCAGGGAGGTGGCAATGACATGTTCCTGGTTGGAGAGAGCGCGCCTGACATTGCTGAGGGCATTGTCGAGCGCTTGGTAGGTGGAGGTTCGTAATTTGAACCCGAATTGGAGTTTGGAGGAGTTGTTGGTGGTACATAGATGGTGAGTCAGTCGGTTTGTGAGTAGTTTTTCAAGGAGCTTGCCGAAAACGTTAATTAGTCCTATAGGTCTAAAAGCGGACAAGGTCGTGTAGTCCGTTTTATCCTGTTTAGGAATAATTTTCGCTACGGCAGTCTTCCATGCTTTGGGAAAGTAATTGAGGGTAAAACATCTGTTGAGTAGGTCTGTGATAGTCTGGGGGAATAGAGTAGTGAACTGCAGGCAGATGTCCGAAGTAAGGTGATCGTTTCCGGGGGCCTTACGGTGATTCATGCTTTTGAGGCATTGAATCACCTCTGTTTGAGTAAAGGCCGGATCTGCCTGAGTGTCGATGGGTTGACGCATGGTGGATCTGACTCGTTTCTGTGTGTCAGTAGTGTCGGGAGTGTCGTCGGGATAAAAGTTGTTGAGTAGTGCATTGGCAGTGTCAGTGGAGTTATTTGTGTAGGTGCCGTCGGCGAGCCTGAGAGTGGAGGGCGGTTGTCTCAAGGGGGAGGTCTTGATGATCCGATTCGTGACCGAGTACACATCCTCTTTTTTCTGCTTAGCGCAGAATTCGCGGAAATTTTCGGTGGAAGCGGCACGAATCGCATCAGCATACTCCCTTCTCGCCTCCTCGTTGTCAGTGAGTAGGTCGTCCATGGGGCGGTTTCGGCGTCGGCGGTTTAACATCCGGTGGTGGATGGACAAGACCCGAGATTTGAGTGTCTCGAGGTTATCGTTCCACCAGGGTGCGCGATGTTGGTGATGTGAGTTACGGGGAAGTAGCTTGTCGCATGCGCGTTGGATGCCAGAGGTGATGTGGGCAATGTAGTTATCTACTTCCGGGATCTGCAGTTGAGTGAGAGGGGTATTAAAGTTTATATGGGTCTCGAGTTCCCGAGCGAATCGGTCGGAAACTCGATCCCATTTCACGTTAGATGTGTTGTATCTAAACGTGGTAAGTTTGGCACTCTTGGCAAGGGGAGTTCGGTCCAAAGATAGGTTGAATGTTATGGCCCGGTGCTCGGTAGATGGGCACAGGGCGGGCTCCACCCTCCAGTCACAGACTCGCACGCGGTCCGGGTCATTAGTGAGGGTGAGATCAATAATGGAGGACCTAAGGCGACTGTGTGTGGTCGTGACAAAAGTGGGCTCGCTGCCCGTGTTGAGTACGTGTAGGTTGTGAAGTAATGTTATGTCGGCGACGGTGTTACCCCTCCTATTATTGCAGAGCGAACCCCAAAGGCTGTGCCAGCCATTGAAGTCGCCGCATATAATATGGCTGGAATCTGCAGTCTTTTGCAAGAAAGCAGAGAATTTGTCGAGGGTATTGTGAGTGTCGTCGCGAGGCTCAACATAGAGGGAAGTGGCAAAAAGGGGTTTGTTGGCCTTGGTGAGGATCTTGACGATAGCCATATTGGCATCGGAGAACTCGGTGAAGCCGATGGTGCAACAAAGGCGCTCCCTGACAAGGATCGCAGCCTTGGTGTTCAGAGAGGGCTGGGGAAATTGGTAGGTGATGTACCCAGGGATAGGGCCCATCAGTCTACCCGAACCAATGTACGGTTCGTTGACGAATATGATGTCAGTTTTGTGTCTGTGTGTGTGGGTTTTGAGTTCGTGAGTGGCATTTCTGCCACGCCCGAGATTAACCTGGACGCATGTAAAATGTGTGTGTGTGTTGTGATTGCGTGAGGTGTTACTGTCCATAATCGGTTCGGTTCTTAACTTTGTCCATCATTTGGACTAACCTAGGACAGGCGTTGGAGGTGGCACTGTGGCGCGTGTTGGTGAGAGTCAGGTTAAATCTCTTGGCGTGTGAGATGCAATTGTAACAATCCACCTTGGTGGGATCGGCCTTGACTGGACAGTTTTTAAATGTGTGTGTCATGGCAGAGCAGAAGGAGCATACACTGTCCTTCTCCGTGCATTGGGTGCGAGTGTGGCCGAACTTCAGGCACTTGTAGCACTGGAGTAGGGGAGTGTAGCCTTCAGCGTGTACACGTTGATGGTCTACGTTTATCTTCTGGGCCTTTATGATTTCCCTCCATAGGGGAGGGGATGCCATAAAGACGGCGTTGTAAAGCTGGGGGTTGCGGTTGCCCCGCTTAAATTTGAAGATAAGATCAGATGGTGTGTATTTTGTGGAGAAGGTGTTCTGGTTGAGTATGATTTGTGAGAGTTCCGATTGCTCGGTGTGGGAGGCAACCCCCTTGAGGATAACCATTGGTTTGAGTTTTTTGCTGGGTTCAGCAGTGATGTTGGAGGCTTTGGAGATCTTTGTGAGGGCGATATCGCGCTGGCTTTCGCTTGCGAATTCTACCCTCACCTTATTGTTGGAGACATATCTGACTTCAAGGGGGCAGAAGTCAGTGTCTCTGAAAGTCACCTCGGACCTGAAGGATTTAAGTGTCTCTTTAGCAGAGGACACCTCCTTCTTGGGCGCAACAATGATGCTGGGCTTAGTGGTGGGAATCTTGGGGGGGGGTACAGTAGCTAACACGTCTGCATAGCGCAGTCTGGGTTGGGCTTGGGGAGGCTTGAGAGTCTTTTTCAAAGACTCAATTTCGTCCCGGATGATCTTGGAGACGTCTGAAATAATCTCCTGTTTGAGTAGTGTAGGGTTATGAATGGTTGGTTGAGGAGGCACAGGAGGGGGGGGAGCCTTGAAGGCTTCCACATCGTCGAAGATGCGGAGAATGGCCGCCTTGTTCTCCTTCTTGAGGCTTCTGCCAGCAAGGAGGAGCTTCCTAGCCTCTTTCAGTTTCCCCATCACCATTTTGTAAAATGGGTCAGGGGCAGAGTTGTTGGTGGAGGCGGTGGAATCCGCCGAAAGATTGAGGCGGAAATCCTCATCGGGGGTGGTGGGGGGGGCGGTGTTAGGCACCTCGTGAAGCCCCTCCTCGTCGGAGAGGTTTAGGGAGTCGCTTAGAGAGCGACTGGGGTCTTGGGTCGACATAGTGAGGGTCACTAAGTCTAAACCGCTAAAAACTGTCGTGTCGGTCGAGTTTATTTACTAAAAATGGGGGAAAATCAAAATACTTAAACACTATATATGCGGTATTGAATAATTAGAGGCAGTCCTCCCGTTGGCAACAGTGAAAACCCCAGCGTTCTACGATTAAAATTGAGGGAGT
>OX621242.1:0-7500 GCA_951640165.1 Pseudoips prasinana
ACCTAACCTAACCTAACCTAACCTAACCTAACCTAACCTAACCTAACCTAACCTAACCTAACCTAACCTAACCTAACCTAACCTAACCTAACCTAACCTAACCTAACCTAACCTAACCTAACCTAACCTAACCTAACCTAACCTAACCTAACCTAACCTAACCTAACCTAACCTAACCTAACCTAACCTAACCTAACCTAACCTAACCTAACCTAACCTAACCTAACCTAACCTAACCTAACCTAACCTAACCTAACCTAACCTAACCTAACCTAACCTAACCTAACCTAACCTAACCTAACCTAACCTAACCTAACCTAACCTAACCTAACCTAACCTAACCTAACCTAACCTAACCTAACCTAACCTAACCTAACCTAACCTAACCTAACCTAACCTAACCTAACCTAACCTAACCTAACCTAACCTAACCTAACCTAACCTAACCTAACCTAACCTAACCTAACCTAACCTAACCTAACCTAACCTAACCTAACCTAACCTAACCTAACCTAACCTAACCTAACCTAACCTAACCTAACCTAACCTAACCTAACCTAACCTAACCTAACCTAACCTAACCTAACCTAACCTAACCTAACCTAACCTAACCTAACCTAACCTAACCTAACCTAACCTAACCTAACCTAACCTAACCTAACCTAACCTAACCTAACCTAACCTAACCTAACCTAACCTAACCTAACCTAACCTAACCTAACCTAACCTAACCTAACCTAACCTAACCTAACCTAACCTAACCTAACCTAACCTAACCTAACCTAACCTAACCTAACCTAACCTAACCTAACCTAACCTAACCTAACCTAACCTAACCTAACCTAACCTAACCTAACCTAACCTAACCTAACCTAACCTAACCTAACCTAACCTAACCTAACCTAACCTAACCTAACCTAACCTAACCTAACCTAACCTAACCTAACCTAACCTAACCTAACCTAACCTAACCTAACCTAACCTAACCTAACCTAACCTAACCTAACCTAACTAACCTAACCTAACCTAACCTAACCTAACCTAACCTAACCTAACCTAACCTAACCTAACCTAACCTAACCTAACCTAACCTAACCTAACCTAACCTAACCTAACCTAACCTAACCTAACCTAACCTAACCTAACCTAACCTAACCTAACCTAACCTAACCTAACCTAACCTAACCTAACCTAACCTAACCTAACCTAACCTAACCTAACCTAACCTAACCTAACCTAACCTAACCTAACCTAACCTAACCTAACCTAACCTAACCTAACCTAACCTAACCTAACCTAACCTAACCTAACCTAACCTAACCTAACCTAACCTAACCTAACCTAACCTAACCTAACCTAACCTAACCTAACCTAACCTAACCTAACCTAACCTAACCTAACCTAACCTAACCTAACCTAACCTAACCTAACCTAACCTAACCTAACCTAACCTAACCTAACCTAACCTAACCTAACCTAACCTAACCTAACCTAACCTAACCTAACCTAACCTAACCTAACCTAACCTAACCTAACCTAACCTAACCTAACCTAACCTAACCTAACCTAACCTAACCTAACCTAACCTAACCTAACCTAACCTAACCTAACCTAACCTAACCTAACCTAACCTAACCTAACCTAACCTAACCTAACCTAACCTAACCTAACCTAACCTAACCTAACCTAACCTAACCTAACCTAACCTAACCTAACCTAACCTAACCTAACCTAACCTAACCTAACCTAACCTAACCTAACCTAACCTAACCTAACCTAACCTAACCTAACCTAACCTAACCTAACCTAACCTAACCTAACCTAACCTAACCTAACCTAACCTAACCTAACCTAACCTAACCTAACCTAACCTAACCTAACCTAACCTAACCTAACCTAACCTAACCTAACCTAACCTAACCTAACCTAACCTAACCTAACCTAACCTAACCTAACCTAACCTAACCTAACCTAACCTAACCTAACCTAACCTAACCTAACCTAACCTAACCTAACCTAACCTAACCTAACCTAACCTAACCTAACCTAACCTAACCTAACCTAACCTAACCTAACCTAACCTAACCTAACCTAACCTAACCTAACCTAACCTAACCTAACCTAACCTAACCTAACCTAACCTAACCTAACCTAACCTAACCTAACCTAACCTAACCTAACCTAACCTAACCTAACCTAACCTAACCTAACCTAACCTAACCTAACCTAACCTAACCTAACCTAACCTAACCTAACCTAACCTAACCTAACCTAACCTAACCTAACCTAACCTAACCTAACCTAACCTAACCTAACCTAACCTAACCTAACCTAACCTAACCTAACCTAACCTAACCTAACCTAACCTAACCTAACCTAACCTAACCTAACCTAACCTAACCTAACCTAACCTAACCTAACCTAACCTAACCTAACCTAACCTAACCTAACCTAACCTAACCTAACCTAACCTAACCTAACCTAACCTAACCTAACCTAACCTAACCTAACCTAACCTAACCTAACCTAACCTAACCTAACCTAACCTAACCTAACCTAACCTAACCTAACCTAACCTAACCTAACCTAACCTAACCTAACCTAACCTAACCTAACCTAACCTAACCTAACCTAACCTAACCTAACCTAACCTAACCTAACCTAACCTAACCTAACCTAACCTAACCTAACCTAACCTAACCTAACCTAACCTAACCTAACCTAACCTAACCTAACCTAACCTAACCTAACCTAACCTAACCTAACCTAACCTAACCTAACCTAACCTAACCTAACCTAACCTAACCTAACCTAACCTAACCTAACCTAACCTAACCTAACCTAACCTAACCTAACCTAACCTAACCTAACCTAACCTAACCTAACCTAACCTAACCTAACCTAACCTAACCTAACCTAACCTAACCTAACCTAACCTAACCTAACCTAACCTAACCTAACCTAACCTAACCTAACCTAACCTAACCTAACCTAACCTAACCTAACCTAACCTAACCTAACCTAACCTAACCTAACCTAACCTAACCTAACCTAACCTAACCTAACCTAACCTAACCTAACCTAACCTAACCTAACCTAACCTAACCTAACCTAACCTAACCTAACCTAACCTAACCTAACCTAACCTAACCTAACCTAACCTAACCTAACCTAACCTAACCTAACCTAACCTAACCTAACCTAACCTAACCTAACCTAACCTAACCTAACCTAACCTAACCTAACCTAACCTAACCTAACCTAACCTAACCTAACCTAACCTAACCTAACCTAACCTAACCTAACCTAACCTAACCTAACCTAACCTAACCTAACCTAACCTAACCTAACCTAACCTAACCTAACCTAACCTAACCTAACCTAACCTAACCTAACCTAACCTAACCTAACCTAACCTAACCTAACCTAACCTAACCTAACCTAACCTAACCTAACCTAACCTAACCTAACCTAACCTAACCTAACCTAACCTAACCTAACCTAACCTAACCTAACCTAACCTAACCTAACCTAACCTAACCTAACCTAACCTAACCTAACCTAACCTAACCTAACCTAACCTAACCTAACCTAACCTAACCTAACCTAACCTAACCTAACCTAACCTAACCTAACCTAACCTAACCTAACCTAACCTAACCTAACCTAACCTAACCTAACCTAACCTAACCTAACCTAACCTAACCTAACCTAACCTAACCTAACCTAACCTAACCTAACCTAACCTAACCTAACCTAACCTAACCTAACCTAACCTAACCTAACCTAACCTAACCTAACCTAACCTAACCTAACCTAACCTAACCTAACCTAACCTAACCTAACCTAACCTAACCTAACCTAACCTAACCTAACCTAACCTAACCTAACCTAACCTAACCTAACCTAACCTAACCTAACCTAACCTAACCTAACCTAACCTAACCTAACCTAACCTAACCTAACCTAACCTAACCTAACCTAACCTAACCTAACCTAACCTAACCTAACCTAACCTAACCTAACCTAACCTAACCTAACCTAACCTAACCTAACCTAACCTAACCTAACCTAACCTAACCTAACCTAACCTAACCTAACCTAACCTAACCTAACCTAACCTAACCTAACCTAACCTAACCTAACCTAACCTAACCTAACCTAACCTAACCTAACCTAACCTAACCTAACCTAACCTAACCTAACCTAACCTAACCTAACCTAACCTAACCTAACCTAACCTAACCTAACCTAACCTAACCTAACCTAACCTAACCTAACCTAACCTAACCTAACCTAACCTAACCTAACCTAACCTAACCTAACCTAACCTAACCTAACCTAACCTAACCTAACCTAACCTAACCTAACCTAACCTAACCTAACCTAACCTAACCTAACCTAACCTAACCTAACCTAACCTAACCTAACCTAACCTAACCTAACCTAACCTAACCTAACCTAACCTAACCTAACCTAACCTAACCTAACCTAACCTAACCTAACCTAACCTAACCTAACCTAACCTAACCTAACCTAACCTAACCTAACCTAACCTAACCTAACCTAACCTAACCTAACCTAACCTAACCTAACCTAACCTAACCTAACCTAACCTAACCTAACCTAACCTAACCTAACCTAACCTAACCTAACCTAACCTAACCTAACCTAACCTAACCTAACCTAACCTAACCTAACCTAACCTAACCTAACCTAACCTAACCTAACCTAACCTAACCTA
Organism: Pseudoips prasinana; assembly: GCA_951640165.1. Taxonomy (NCBI): domain Eukaryota; kingdom Metazoa; phylum Arthropoda; class Insecta; order Lepidoptera; family Nolidae; genus Pseudoips; species Pseudoips prasinana. Next base: position 4,745 of record OX621242.1, read on the forward strand.
ACCTAACCTAACCTAACCTAACCTAACCTAACCTAACCTAACCTAACCTAACCTAACCTAACCTAACCTAACCTAACCTAACCTAACCTAACCTAACCTAACCTAACCTAACCTAACCTAACCTAACCTAACCTAACCTAACCTAACCTAACCTAACCTAACCTAACCTAACCTAACCTAACCTAACCTAACCTAACCTAACCTAACCTAACCTAACCTAACCTAACCTAACCTAACCTAACCTAACCTAACCTAACCTAACCTAACCTAACCTAACCTAACCTAACCTAACCTAACCTAACCTAACCTAACCTAACCTAACCTAACCTAACCTAACCTAACCTAACCTAACCTAACCTAACCTAACCTAACCTAACCTAACCTAACCTAACCTAACCTAACCTAACCTAACCTAACCTAACCTAACCTAACCTAACCTAACCTAACCTAACCTAACCTAACCTAACCTAACCTAACCTAACCTAACCTAACCTAACCTAACCTAACCTAACCTAACCTAACCTAACCTAACCTAACCTAACCTAACCTAACCTAACCTAACCTAACCTAACCTAACCTAACCTAACCTAACCTAACCTAACCTAACCTAACCTAACCTAACCTAACCTAACCTAACCTAACCTAACCTAACCTAACCTAACCTAACCTAACCTAACCTAACCTAACCTAACCTAACCTAACCTAACCTAACCTAACCTAACCTAACCTAACCTAACCTAACCTAACCTAACCTAACCTAACCTAACCTAACCTAACCTAACCTAACCTAACCTAACCTAACCTAACCTAACCTAACCTAACCTAACCTAACCTAACCTAACCTAACCTAACCTAACCTAACCTAACCTAACCTAACCTAACCTAACCTAACCTAACCTAACCTAACCTAACCTAACCTAACCTAACCTAACCTAACCTAACCTAACCTAACCTAACCTAACCTAACCTAACCTAACCTAACCTAACCTAACCTAACCTAACCTAACCTAACCTAACCTAACCTAACCTAACCTAACCTAACCTAACCTAACCTAACCTAACCTAACCTAACCTAACCTAACCTAACCTAACCTAACCTAACCTAACCTAACCTAACCTAACCTAACCTAACCTAACCTAACCTAACCTAACCTAACCTAACCTAACCTAACCTAACCTAACCTAACCTAACCTAACCTAACCTAACCTAACCTAACCTAACCTAACCTAACCTAACCTAACCTAACCTAACCTAACCTAACCTAACCTAACCTAACCTAACCTAACCTAACCTAACCTAACCTAACCTAACCTAACCTAACCTAACCTAACCTAACCTAACCTAACCTAACCTAACCTAACCTAACCTAACCTAACCTAACCTAACCTAACCTAACCTAACCTAACCTAACCTAACCTAACCTAACCTAACCTAACCTAACCTAACCTAACCTAACCTAACCTAACCTAACCTAACCTAACCTAACCTAACCTAACCTAACCTAACCTAACCTAACCTAACCTAACCTAACCTAACCTAACCTAACCTAACCTAACCTAACCTAACCTAACCTAACCTAACCTAACCTAACCTAACCTAACCTAACCTAACCTAACCTAACCTAACCTAACCTAACCTAACCTAACCTAACCTAACCTAACCTAACCTAACCTAACCTAACCTAACCTAACCTAACCTAACCTAACCTAACCTAACCTAACCTAACCTAACCTAACCTAACCTAACCTAACCTAACCTAACCTAACCTAACCTAACCTAACCTAACCTAACCTAACCTAACCTAACCTAACCTAACCTAACCTAACCTAACCTAACCTAACCTAACCTAACCTAACCTAACCTAACCTAACCTAACCTAACCTAACCTAACCTAACCTAACCTAACCTAACCTAACCTAACCTAACCTAACCTAACCTAACCTAACCTAACCTAACCTAACCTAACCTAACCTAACCTAACCTAACCTAACCTAACCTAACCTAACCTAACCTAACCTAACCTAACCTAACCTAACCTAACCTAACCTAACCTAACCTAACCTAACCTAACCTAACCTAACCTAACCTAACCTAACCTAACCTAACCTAACCTAACCTAACCTAACCTAACCTAACCTAACCTAACCTAACCTAACCTAACCTAACCTAACCTAACCTAACCTAACCTAACCTAACCTAACCTAACCTAACCTAACCTAACCTAACCTAACCTAACCTAACCTAACCTAACCTAACCTAACCTAACCTAACCTAACCTAACCTAACCTAACCTAACCTAACCTAACCTAACCTAACCTAACCTAACCTAACCTAACCTAACCTAACCTAACCTAACCTAACCTAACCTAACCTAACCTAACCTAACCTAACCTAACCTAACCTAACCTAACCTAACCTAACCTAACCTAACCTAACCTAACCTAACCTAACCTAACCTAACCTAACCTAACCTAACCTAACCTAACCTAACCTAACCTAACCTAACCTAACCTAACCTAACCTAACCTAACCTAACCTAACCTAACCTAACCTAACCTAACCTAACCTAACCTAACCTAACCTAACCTAACCTAACCTAACCTAACCTAACCTAACCTAACCTAACCTAACCTAACCTAACCTAACCTAACCTAACCTAACCTAACCTAACCTAACCTAACCTAACCTAACCTAACCTAACCTAACCTAACCTAACCTAACCTAACCTAACCTAACCTAACCTAACCTAACCTAA
>OX621242.1:12500-35000 GCA_951640165.1 Pseudoips prasinana
ACCTAACCTAACCTAACCTAACCTAACCTAACCTAACCTAACCTAACCTAACCTAACCTAACCTAACCTAACCTAACCTAACCTAACCTAACCTAACCTAACCTAACCTAACCTAACCTAACCTAACCTAACCTAACCTAACCTAACCTAACCTAACCTAACCTAACCTAACCTAACCTAACCTAACCTAACCTAACCTAACCTAACCTAACCTAACCTAACCTAACCTAACCTAACCTAACCTAACCTAACCTAACCTAACCTAACCTAACCTAACCTAACCTAACCTAACCTAACCTAACCTAACCTAACCTAACCTAACCTAACCTAACCTAACCTAACCTAACCTAACCTAACCTAACCTAACCTAACCTAACCTAACCTAACCTAACCTAACCTAACCTAACCTAACCTAACCTAACCTAACCTAACCTAACCTAACCTAACCTAACCTAACCTAACCTAACCTAACCTAACCTAACCTAACCTAACCTAACCTAACCTAACCTAACCTAACCTAACCTAACCTAACCTAACCTAACCTAACCTAACCTAACCTAACCTAACCTAACCTAACCTAACCTAACCTAACCTAACCTAACCTAACCTAACCTAACCTAACCTAACCTAACCTAACCTAACCTAACCTAACCTAACCTAACCTAACCTAACCTAACCTAACCTAACCTAACCTAACCTAACCTAACCTAACCTAACCTAACCTAACCTAACCTAACCTAACCTAACCTAACCTAACCTAACCTAACCTAACCTAACCTAACCTAACCTAACCTAACCTAACCTAACCTAACCTAACCTAACCTAACCTAACCTAACCTAACCTAACCTAACCTAACCTAACCTAACCTAACCTAACCTAACCTAACCTAACCTAACCTAACCTAACCTAACCTAACCTAACCTAACCTAACCTAACCTAACCTAACCTAACCTAACCTAACCTAACCTAACCTAACCTAACCTAACCTAACCTAACCTAACCTAACCTAACCTAACCTAACCTAACCTAACCTAACCTAACCTAACCTAACCTAACCTAACCTAACCTAACCTAACCTAACCTAACCTAACCTAACCTAACCTAACCTAACCTAACCTAACCTAACCTAACCTAACCTAACCTAACCTAACCTAACCTAACCTAACCTAACCTAACCTAACCTAACCTAACCTAACCTAACCTAACCTAACCTAACCTAACCTAACCTAACCTAACCTAACCTAACCTAACCTAACCTAACCTAACCTAACCTAACCTAACCTAACCTAACCTAACCTAACCTAACCTAACCTAACCTAACCTAACCTAACCTAACCTAACCTAACCTAACCTAACCTAACCTAACCTAACCTAACCTAACCTAACCTAACCTAACCTAACCTAACCTAACCTAACCTAACCTAACCTAACCTAACCTAACCTAACCTAACCTAACCTAACCTAACCTAACCTAACCTAACCTAACCTAACCTAACCTAACCTAACCTAACCTAACCTAACCTAACCTAACCTAACCTAACCTAACCTAACCTAACCTAACCTAACCTAACCTAACCTAACCTAACCTAACCTAACCTAACCTAACCTAACCTAACCTAACCTAACCTAACCTAACCTAACCTAACCTAACCTAACCTAACCTAACCTAACCTAACCTAACCTAACCTAACCTAACCTAACCTAACCTAACCTAACCTAACCTAACCTAACCTAACCTAACCTAACCTAACCTAACCTAACCTAACCTAACCTAACCTAACCTAACCTAACCTAACCTAACCTAACCTAACCTAACCTAACCTAACCTAACCTAACCTAACCTAACCTAACCTAACCTAACCTAACCTAACCTAACCTAACCTAACCTAACCTAACCTAACCTAACCTAACCTAACCTAACCTAACCTAACCTAACCTAACCTAACCTAACCTAACCTAACCTAACCTAACCTAACCTAACCTAACCTAACCTAACCTAACCTAACCTAACCTAACCTAACCTAACCTAACCTAACCTAACCTAACCTAACCTAACCTAACCTAACCTAACCTAACCTAACCTAACCTAACCTAACCTAACCTAACCTAACCTAACCTAACCTAACCTAACCTAACCTAACCTAACCTAACCTAACCTAACCTAACCTAACCTAACCTAACCTAACCTAACCTAACCTAACCTAACCTAACCTAACCTAACCTAACCTAACCTAACCTAACCTAACCTAACCTAACCTAACCTAACCTAACCTAACCTAACCTAACCTAACCTAACCTAACCTAACCTAACCTAACCTAACCTAACCTAACCTAACCTAACCTAACCTAACCTAACCTAACCTAACCTAACCTAACCTAACCTAACCTAACCTAACCTAACCTAACCTAACCTAACCTAACCTAACCTAACCTAACCTAACCTAACCTAACCTAACCTAACCTAACCTAACCTAACCTAACCTAACCTAACCTAACCTAACCTAACCTAACCTAACCTAACCTAACCTAACCTAACCTAACCTAACCTAACCTAACCTAACCTAACCTAACCTAACCTAACCTAACCTAACCTAACCTAACCTAACCTAACCTAACCTAACCTAACCTAACCTAACCTAACCTAACCTAACCTAACCTAACCTAACCTAACCTAACCTAACCTAACCTAACCTAACCTAACCTAACCTAACCTAACCTAACCTAACCTAACCTAACCTAACCTAACCTAACCTAACCTAACCTAACCTAACCTAACCTAACCTAACCTAACCTAACCTAACCTAACCTAACCTAACCTAACCTAACCTAACCTAACCTAACCTAACCTAACCTAACCTAACCTAACCTAACCTAACCTAACCTAACCTAACCTAACCTAACCTAACCTAACCTAACCTAACCTAACCTAACCTAACCTAACCTAACCTAACCTAACCTAACCTAACCTAACCTAACCTAACCTAACCTAACCTAACCTAACCTAACCTAACCTAACCTAACCTAACCTAACCTAACCTAACCTAACCTAACCTAACCTAACCTAACCTAACCTAACCTAACCTAACCTAACCTAACCTAACCTAACCTAACCTAACCTAACCTAACCTAACCTAACCTAACCTAACCTAACCTAACCTAACCTAACCTAACCTAACCTAACCTAACCTAACCTAACCTAACCTAACCTAACCTAACCTAACCTAACCTAACCTAACCTTTTTTTTTTTTTTTTTTTTTATTTTTACATGGTGGAAATGCGTTACGCATACCCGCCGCTTGGGAAGGCGACGGGTTATGTGGGACTCGCCGGGCTAGTCCCGGGATACCCACTAAAACCACCATGGTAGCCAAGCCTCTAGGTGCTGTGAGCGATGGCTCCGGGAACTCGAGAAGATCTCCATCCGGAGCCACCACTATTACACCTATGCGACATAGAGAAGCTCCTCCCAGGGGGCTAAGGTGTTGTTGGCCCCCGATGCATACTTTGTATGTAGGTAACATGCGGCTACCACAGGTTGCCTCTTCCCGGGTCCACCTCCTTACGGACAAGGACGGCTAGAGTTCCCGCTCCAGTCGCCTGCGGACCCAGGGGCGGCGCAAGACGTGCGTTTTTGCAGTATATCTTGCGCCGCTTTTGCTTCCTCGCACCGGTTTCTGTGGTTGCGAGTGCACCACTTCGTCCGGTGCAGTACTTTCTCGCCAGATCAGTAGTTAACTTCTCCGGCGCCTCATTCTCCTGCGGGCGGGATCAACTCTCTCCCGTTCCCGCTCGGCGGCTTCTTTGCGCAGCATTACAGCTTCGCAGAAACCCACCACTGTCCTCCAATTTTCATTCTCCGCCAGCATGGCTCCTACTACGGTTGGCGGAGAAAGATCTCTCCCAGTCCGTGCAACCAGGACTCGCCTCTCGGTCTCCCAAGCTGGGCACTCTTCAAGTGTGTGTTGGGCTGAGTCCTGGGCACCTCCGCAATGGTGGCATTGTGCTGTTGGTTCTCGACCAATTCGACTCAGATACTCACCGAAACACCCATGTCCGGTAAGTATCTGAGTCAACCTGTAGGTGAGATTTCGCCTACTGTCCATCCAGGCGTCGAGGTTGGGGAGAACCGCGCCAACGGCACGTTGACGTGCGTTCCGAGGCAACTGCAATCGCTCACGCCATATTTCCAGTGCCCGCCGGCGCGCATTCCGCCGCACTTCGAAAACGTCACCCCGAGGTTCGCTGCCGCCTCCCCGGCGGACATGACCACGGATTTCGTCGTAGATTTCCGTGTCCATGTCCGCCAGGATGTCAAATGGCAGAGATCGTGCCAGGGTGGTCGCCGCCTCAAAAGATATTGTTCGGTAGCCTCGAACGATCCTTATTGCCACCACGCGCTGCAATCCGTTTAGCATGGCCCTGCAGCGGGAGGCACCCGTTAGGCGATGTGACCAAACGGGTGCCCCATAGAGAGCCATGGATCGAACGACACTACCGTAGAGGCGGCGAACTTCTTCCCGCGGTCCCCCCAGATTAGGTAATAGTCTTTGGAGGGCGCCAGCTACCCTGCGAACCCGAGGTACTAACTGCTCGAAATGTTTCTCGAAAGTCCAGCGGCCGTCCAGTGTGAGGCCGAGATATTTTAGGCTCGACCCTATCCGAACGGAGGTACTACCCACTTGGACTCTTGCGCTGGGCGGTTCTACGCCCCTGCACAGGTTATGAAACCAAAGGGCCTCCGTTTTGTCTGGCGCTACCGTTAGGCCCAGCCCACAAATTCTGCTAATGACACATGACACTCCTAGCTCGGCGAGCCTAACGGTTTCCTGGAAGTCAGTTCCCGTAGCTAACACTAGTGTGTCATCTGCGTAGCATACAACGTTTACGGCGAATGGAAGACTGGTCCTCAGGACTGCATCGTATGCGAGGTTCCACAGGAGAGGGCCTAAGACCGACCCCTGTGGTACCCCGCAATTAATTTCCCTAACAATTTCGTCCCCATTCCGATCTATGTACGTCACGCTTCTGTCTTGCAGGTACGCCGCGATAATGTCCCGCAAATAGGAAGGCACATTGTGATAAATTAGCGCTTCGCGGATTGCCTGCCAGGGGAGGGAGTTGAAAGCGTTTACAATATCCAAACTAACCGCTAGTGCGACTCCCCCCTCCTGAAGCGCAGCTTCCGTCAGGGATTGCACACTTCGAATTGCGTCAACCGTTGACTTTCCCTGCCGGAAGCCAAACTGATGGTCGGACAAATCAGGTCCGACGCGCGACAAGTGCTCCGTAATGCGGGTGGCGATAATCCGTTCGAATAGTTTTCCTGCTTCATCCAGTAAACAGATGGGACGGAAAGCGGACGGAGAGTCAGTTGCCCTACCATGTTTACGTAGGAGGACCAGTCTAGCCTCCTTCCAGCCTACGGGAAACACGCTGGAGCGTAAGCAGCAACTAAATAGCCTTCTTAACCTTCTTTCCAAGACCGACAGAGCCAACACCCACGCCCGACCTGGTATCCCATCAGGGCCCGGTGCGGTGTTACGAGCGGCCATCTTTCCCACGGCTCGTGCCAGTTCTTCTTCCGTTACCTCATGTTCGTCCAACCAGGCGGACTGTACGGCACCTGATGGAAGGTACGCGGGACTCTGGGTTCTTGGGAAGAGCGTGTCTACCACTCTCTCTATGAATGTTGGATCGAGAGACTCCGTTAAAGGAGGGACCCATGGTCTGAGTTTGCCCAACACCATTTTGTAGGGGCGCCCCCATGGATCCCTATTTAGTCCCTCGATCAGTTCGTTCCAGGCATGCACTTTGGCATCCACGATGGCAACTTGAAATGTCTTAGTGGCGACCCTGTAGGACTGGTAGGTTCTGGCGATGTCTTCGACTGAAGCTCCTCGTCGTCTTCTTGCTCTTGTATACTGGCGGCGCGCCCTGACACAGAGGAGGCGTAACTGTGCTAAATTCGGTGACCACCAGTATACAGATCGTCTTTTTCCCGGCCTGGCCCGAGGCATTGCAACGTCGCATATCTCGGTCATTCTAACCCGGAACCAGCGCGCTAGTTCTTCTGGATCGGCTGAGGTACCTTCCGGTTCCGAGTGAGACCAGTCTACGACGTGGGTTGCAGCGATAAGCAAGTCCCGATTCAACTGCTTGAGAGCCCAACGTCGAGGAGGATCAAGGTGATGGTGATCCGTTCCATTAGGGCTACCATGGAAAGTGACGTCAAAGTTAATGTAGCGGTGGTCCGATAGAGTGGCCATCTCTTCCGCCACCCTCCAATTGGAGACCAGACGCGCTGCAGTGGCAGTCGCCCATGACAAGTCAACGACTGATTCTCCCTGCCACCTTACACAGGTGCTGACCACTCCCCTGTTTAGAAGCTGGAGGTCTAGAGCGGCCGCCCACTCAATGAGCGTTTCTCCTCTTACGTCATCTCGAGTGTCCCCCCATACTCTAGAATGAGCATTAAAGTCACCGATTACAAGTAACGGACGCGAGAGGTAGTCACGGATGTGAGTGGTCAGCCCATCTAAGTACATCTCGAAGGCAGTGAGACCACAGTTTGGAGAAACGTAACAGCCCAAAACGATCACGGAACCCCACTCAACAGCCACGTAACCCAATCCACTGTGGAGAAGGGTACAATGAGGACCGCCTGCCCAATAGACTGCGACAGAGTCTCCGTCCGCCTTGAACCAGCGAGGATGATCCGGCACGGAATAAGGTTCCGCCACTACCGCTAAGGCAACCGATCGTTCCGCGAGCGTCTGCATCAGTAAATCCTGCGCTGCGCGGCAATGATTTAGGTTGCCTTGCAATATTTTGTGTGGAAACGAGAATGTTAGGCATTTATTACATCCTCCGCTGGACAAGGATCCAGCTGTGCCGGCTGATTTACCAGTGGCAATCCCGTCTTCGCAGTGGATGCGGTCTGCGGTGTTCTTTTCTTGCTCTTCGGAGGGGAGCATTTTATTCCGCCCATTCGGTGATTGGCGGGACGTCCGTGGTCCGAGCAGATCGGACATTTTGGGGATCCGGCGGGACAATCCTGGGCCTTGTGCCCTTTTGTACCACAGACATAACAACATCCACTTCTGTCTACGGTACTGGGGCACTTGGCCCTAACGTGGCCAGTCTCAAGGCACCGGTAGCATTGCAGGGGGCGTGGCTTTAGCGCGTCTACCTTGGCAGCAGACCAACCCACTCGCAAGCATTTGCCGGTTATCTTGTGTGCTGCTTCTAGAGGGCATTTAACCCACACAGTGCCCAAACCCGACCGGTGTAGACGGATGGTACCAGTTTTTACGTCATCAGTGGAGCACCCACTCGCTCCGGCGACCGCTGCTATGACTTCGGTTGTAGTGACAGAATCGTCCAGGTCTGTGATGCGTAGCTCACCCATTTTGACTGGGCGCAAAATACGTGCTCCAGTTTCGTTCAGAGCCTGTTTCAGGCTACTGGCAAGCTTATCTGCCTTAGTAGCACTTTCGGGACCAGATATTATAAAGACAATACCCCCGTTGATCGCTCTTTTTTGATGTATTCCACCATCTAAACCAAACTCTTCTAGATTGACCCTTGACTTGGCTGTCTTAATGACCTCGGCCAGCGTGGTGTTTGCAGTTTCAGGCACGGAGACGGTGATCGCGGCAGTAGTCGGCGCTCGCGGTAGTTTTGCCTTCTTTGCATCTTGTTCTCTAGCAGAGCTTGTGTTAGTGGCTTCTTTCTTCTTCGCAGCAGACTTAGCCTTTCGGCCGACTACTGTAGCCCATGTCTCCGCCTTTTGTGCCGCTGTCTCAGGATCTGACCTCGTCAAGTCATGGTCTCTCCGTTCCGAGCTCTTCGGGTTTGACTGCGGCTGTTTGGAAAAGGGTAGCAGCGGTTCTTTATCCTCTCCTTCCTTTTTCCCTTTTCTTTTCTTTTTCCCTTTCGCAGCAGGCGCTGGATTGGCTGGTAATTCAGCTGGCTGCGCTGGTGTTAAAATCTTCTCTTTCTGTGCCAGAGGAGGTCTTTTGGCCTTCCCTGGAAGTAGTTCAGCCATAAGATCAGCCCGGAACGACACAAGCCTTTGGTCCAATAGTGCAGCCAGCTGCTCAACAATTATAGGACCACCGCTTTCAGTCTGAGCCTGTCCCTTATCTATCAGTCGTAGCGTAGACTCCGCTAATGCCTGCTCCACTACTGGTTGCGACCGGGTCGTCATTGGACCCATCGATGACGTTCCGGCAGCACTCGCAGATCGGCGTAACTCAGCCAGCTCCGATGACATGCTCGCAATTTGCCCTTCTAGAGAGGAGAGCCTGGTGCGAAGCTCCTGGTTCTCCTTTTCTAGCCTGTCTGCATTATTAGCAGTTGTCCGTGAATGCAGGACCGTAGTCGCGGCCTGCGCTTTGCGAACCGACATACGAAGCGCTTTGACAAACGGCCCAGAAAGGTTCTTTGATTTGTCGGCGACCTTTTCGACAGACGATAGAGCCTCTAACAGTCTAGCGCCTATGTCAGCCGTTGGCTGGTGATTTAATTCCTCCGCTAAATCATCCACACGAGGCAAGGAATCTTTAGCCTTCTTAGATGCCGGGGCTATATTGGGGTTCAGGATTTCTTCCAGGTCCTGCTCCACACTATTTTCTTCAATATTCTTCTTGACTCGGCCACGCTTATTCAAGGACTTTCGTGACTCACTTGAGATTACCGACATTTGTGAGCTATCGCTTTCGTTCACGGAGTGGTATTCCTCATTTTCAACCTCAACAGATGAACCCAGGGCAGCGACAACATTTGCAACATCCGCCGTAGTAGACCTCGATTGAGACTGCGAACGCGACCGCGATGGTGATCTAAGTATCGATCGTGACGTTGATCTTGAACGTAACTGTCGCTGGGTCTGGGAACCCTGTATAGCTCCTTCAGCTAAACGCTTCTCCTCTTCACTGACACTCACTTGCAGCTTTCTAGCCGCCTTCTTCTCCCTCTCTATCTCAGAACGCGCAATACTGGGCGTGCACGTTCCCTTCACGTACTCCGTGGATAAATTTTGGCTTAGGGTGCCCCCCCCAGATACGGTGGGCTTGCCGGATCCATAAGGACCCGGGAGGGATTCTCCGGTGAGACCGGTACCCTCCTGGGGTAGTGTGTTGCCTAGAGCCGACATTTACTACATATTTGCTGTGGTGTTTTTTGTGATTTATTAAAGAGGTTGTCTTCCTCTTTGACTCCTCTGCGTGCCCTCTGGGAAACAGAGGGAACGCAGAAGAGCCAAGACCTACCCCCCCTTGTGTCGGAATATTCGCCACGAGCAGCAGTCTCGCCAAATACAAAGGAAGACTGCCGCTCGTGCCCAGGGTGCACCACGAGGAGGTTTTCCGACCTAGCACCCCAACCTAACCTAACCTAACCTAACCTAACCTAACCTAACCTAACCTAACCTAACCTAACCTAACCTAACCTAACCTAACCTAACCTAACCTAACCTAACCTAACCTAACCTAACCTAACCTAACCTAACCTAACCTAACCTAACCTAACCTAACCTAACCTAACCTAACCTAACCTAACCTAACCTAACCTAACCTAACCTAACCTAACCTAACCTAACCTAACCTAACCTAACCTAACCTAACCTAACCTAACCTAACCTAACCTAACCTAACCTAACCTAACCTAACCTAACCTAACCTAACCTAACCTAACCTAACCTAACCTAACCTAACCTAACCTAACCTAACCTAACCTAACCTAACCTAACCTAACCTAACCTAACCTAACCTAACCTAACCTAACCTAACCTAACCTAACCTAACCTAACCTAACCTAACCTAACCTAACCTAACCTAACCTAACCTAACCTAACCTAACCTAACCTAACCTAACCTAACCTAACCTAACCTAACCTAACCTAACCTAACCTAACCTAACCTAACCTAACCTAACCTAACCTAACCTAACCTAACCTAACCTAACCTAACCTAACCTAACCTAACCTAACCTAACCTAACCTAACCTAACCTAACCTAACCTAACCTAACCTAACCTAACCTAACCTAACCTAACCTAACCTAACCTAACCTAACCTAACCTAACCTAACCTAACCTAACCTAACCTAACCTAACCTAACCTAACCTAACCTAACCTAACCTAACCTAACCTAACCTAACCTAACCTAACCTAACCTAACCTAACCTAACCTAACCTAACCTAACCTAACCTAACCTAACCTAACCTAACCTAACCTAACCTAACCTAACCTAACCTAACCTAACCTAACCTAACCTAACCTAACCTAACCTAACCTAACCTAACCTAACCTAACCTAACCTAACCTAACCTAACCTAACCTAACCTAACCTAACCTAACCTAACCTAACCTAACCTAACCTAACCTAACCTAACCTAACCTAACCTAACCTAACCTAACCTAACCTAACCTAACCTAACCTAACCTAACCTAACCTAACCTAACCTAACCTAACCTAACCTAACCTAACCTAACCTAACCTAACCTAACCTAACCTAACCTAACCTAACCTAACCTAACCTAACCTAACCTAACCTAACCTAACCTAACCTAACCTAACCTAACCTAACCTAACCTAACCTAACCTAACCTAACCTAACCTAACCTAACCTAACCTAACCTAACCTAACCTAACCTAACCTAACCTAACCTAACCTAACCTAACCTAACCTAACCTAACCTAACCTAACCTAACCTAACCTAACCTAACCTAACCTAACCTAACCTAACCTAACCTAACCTAACCTAACCTAACCTAACCTAACCTAACCTAACCTAACCTAACCTAACCTAACCTAACCTAACCTAACCTAACCTAACCTAACCTAACCTAACCTAACCTAACCTAACCTAACCTAACCTAACCTAACCTAACCTAACCTAACCTAACCTAACCTAACCTAACCTAACCTAACCTAACCTAACCTAACCTAACCTAACCTAACCTAACCTAACCTAACCTAACCTAACCTAACCTAACCTAACCTAACCTAACCTAACCTAACCTAACCTAACCTAACCTAACCTAACCTAACCTAACCTAACCTAACCTAACCTAACCTAACCTAACCTAACCTAACCTAACCTAACCTAACCTAACCTAACCTAACCTAACCTAACCTAACCTAACCTAACCTAACCTAACCTAACCTAACCTAACCTAACCTAACCTAACCTAACCTAACCTAACCTAACCTAACCTAACCTAACCTAACCTAACCTAACCTAACCTAACCTAACCTAACCTAACCTAACCTAACCTAACCTAACCTAACCTAACCTAACCTAACCTAACCTAACCTAACCTAACCTAACCTAACCTAACCTAACCTAACCTAACCTAACCTAACCTAACCTAACCTAACCTAACCTAACCTAACCTAACCTAACCTAACCTAACCTAACCTAACCTAACCTAACCTAACCTAACCTAACCTAACCTAACCTAACCTAACCTAACCTAACCTAACCTAACCTAACCTAACCTAACCTAACCTAACCTAACCTAACCTAACCTAACCTAACCTAACCTAACCTAACCTAACCTAACCTAACCTAACCTAACCTAACCTAACCTAACCTAACCTAACCTAACCTAACCTAACCTAACCTAACCTAACCTAACCTAACCTAACCTAACCTAACCTAACCTAACCTAACCTAACCTAACCTAACCTAACCTAACCTAACCTAACCTAACCTAACCTAACCTAACCTAACCTAACCTAACCTAACCTAACCTAACCTAACCTAACCTAACCTAACCTAACCTAACCTAACCTAACCTAACCTAACCTAACCTAACCTAACCTAACCTAACCTAACCTAACCTAACCTAACCTAACCTAACCTAACCTAACCTAACCTAACCTAACCTAACCTAACCTAACCTAACCTAACCTAACCTAACCTAACCTAACCTAACCTAACCTAACCTAACCTAACCTAACCTAACCTAACCTAACCTAACCTAACCTAACCTAACCTAACCTAACCTAACCTAACCTAACCTAACCTAACCTAACCTAACCTAACCTAACCTAACCTAACCTAACCTAACCTAACCTAACCTAACCTAACCTAACCTAACCTAACCTAACCTAACCTAACCTAACCTAACCTAACCTAACCTAACCTAACCTAACCTAACCTAACCTAACCTAACCTAACCTAACCTAACCTAACCTAACCTAACCTAACCTAACCTAACCTAACCTAACCTAACCTAACCTAACCTAACCTAACCTAACCTAACCTAACCTAACCTAACCTAACCTAACCTAACCTAACCTAACCTAACCTAACCTAACCTAACCTAACCTAACCTAACCTAACCTAACCTAACCTAACCTAACCTAACCTAACCTAACCTAACCTAACCTAACCTAACCTAACCTAACCTAACCTAACCTAACCTAACCTAACCTAACCTAACCTAACCTAACCTAACCTAACCTAACCTAACCTAACCTAACCTAACCTAACCTAACCTAACCTAACCTAACCTAACCTAACCTAACCTAACCTAACCTAACCTAACCTAACCTAACCTAACCTAACCTAACCTAACCTAACCTAACCTAACCTAACCTAACCTAACCTAACCTAACCTAACCTAACCTAACCTAACCTAACCTAACCTAACCTAACCTAACCTAACCTAACCTAACCTAACCTAACCTAACCTAACCTAACCTAACCTAACCTAACCTAACCTAACCTAACCTAACCTAACCTAACCTAACCTAACCTAACCTAACCTAACCTAACCTAACCTAACCTAACCTAACCTAACCTAACCTAACCTAACCTAACCTAACCTAACCTAACCTAACCTAACCTAACCTAACCTAACCTAACCTAACCTAACCTAACCTAACCTAACCTAACCTAACCTAACCTAACCTAACCTAACCTAACCTAACCTAACCTAACCTAACCTAACCTAACCTAACCTAACCTAACCTAACCTAACCTAACCTAACCTAACCTAACCTAACCTAACCTAACCTAACCTAACCTAACCTAACCTAACCTAACCTAACCTAACCTAACCTAACCTAACCTAACCTAACCTAACCTAACCTAACCTAACCTAACCTAACCTAACCTAACCTAACCTAACCTAACCTAACCTAACCTAACCTAACCTAACCTAACCTAACCTAACCTAACCTAACCTAACCTAACCTAACCTAACCTAACCTAACCTAACCTAACCTAACCTAACCTAACCTAACCTAACCTAACCTAACCTAACCTAACCTAACCTAACCTAACCTAACCTAACCTAACCTAACCTAACCTAACCTAACCTAACCTAACCTAACCTAACCTAACCTAACCTAACCTAACCTAACCTAACCTAACCTAACCTAACCTAACCTAACCTAACCTAACCTAACCTAACCTAACCTAACCTAACCTAACCTAACCTAACCTAACCTAACCTAACCTAACCTAACCTAACCTAACCTAACCTAACCTAACCTAACCTAACCTAACCTAACCTAACCTAACCTAACCTAACCTAACCTAACCTAACCTAACCTAACCTAACCTAACCTAACCTAACCTAACCTAACCTAACCTAACCTAACCTAACCTAACCTAACCTAACCTAACCTAACCTAACCTAACCTAACCTAACCTAACCTAACCTAACCTAACCTAACCTAACCTAACCTAACCTAACCTAACCTAACCTAACCTAACCTAACCTAACCTAACCTAACCTAACCTAACCTAACCTAACCTAACCTAACCTAACCTAACCTAACCTAACCTAACCTAACCTAACCTAACCTAACCTAACCTAACCTAACCTAACCTAACCTAACCTAACCTAACCTAACCTAACCTAACCTAACCTAACCTAACCTAACCTAACCTAACCTAACCTAACCTAACCTAACCTAACCTAACCTAACCTAACCTAACCTAACCTAACCTAACCTAACCTAACCTAACCTAACCTAACCTAACCTAACCTAACCTAACCTAACCTAACCTAACCTAACCTAACCTAACCTAACCTAACCTAACCTAACCTAACCTAACCTAACCTAACCTAACCTAACCTAACCTAACCTAACCTAACCTAACCTAACCTAACCTAACCTAACCTAACCTAACCTAACCTAACCTAACCTAACCTAACCTAACCTAACCTAACCTAACCTAACCTAACCTAACCTAACCTAACCTAACCTAACCTAACCTAACCTAACCTAACCTAACCTAACCTAACCTAACCTAACCTAACCTAACCTAACCTAACCTAACCTAACCTAACCTAACCTAACCTAACCTAACCTAACCTAACCTAACCTAACCTAACCTAACCTAACCTAACCTAACCTAACCTAACCTAACCTAACCTAACCTAACCTAACCTAACCTAACCTAACCTAACCTAACCTAACCTAACCTAACCTAACCTAACCTAACCTAACCTAACCTAACCTAACCTAACCTAACCTAACCTAACCTAACCTAACCTAACCTAACCTAACCTAACCTAACCTAACCTAACCTAACCTAACCTAACCTAACCTAACCTAACCTAACCTAACCTAACCTAACCTAACCTAACCTAACCTAACCTAACCTAACCTAACCTAACCTAACCTAACCTAACCTAACCTAACCTAACCTAACCTAACCTAACCTAACCTAACCTAACCTAACCTAACCTAACCTAACCTAACCTAACCTAACCTAACCTAACCTAACCTAACCTAACCTAACCTAACCTAACCTAACCTAACCTAACCTAACCTAACCTAACCTAACCTAACCTAACCTAACCTAACCTAACCTAACCTAACCTAACCTAACCTAACCTAACCTAACCTTTTTTTTTTTTTTTTTTTTTTTTTTTTTTGTTTGCGCTGGGAAAAAATGCGTTACGCATACCCGCCCATTGGGGGATGGACGGGTTATGTGGGACTCTCCGGCTAGCCCGGCATACCCACTAAAATAACCCAGCGGCACTCCCGCATCGTCTGTGTGGAGGAGGACTGGGAAACCGGCACAGCCTTTACGTCCAGTCCCCCACCGACGACCGCCCGCCTTTACAGCGGGGCCCGCACGCCCCTCCCTTAGTGGAGGGGCCCGGAAACGACCGTGAGTGCTCGGCCGTTCCCGCCCGACGATGGTGGCGATTTGTGCAATGCGAGCGAAGGCGCCCCCGCGCCTGTCGCCCGCTAATCACCACCAGAAGGAGGGAGGCGACGATCGTACAACCGCCGTCTCCCACCCCTTCTTCGCCTGCGGAGCGGCGGCGCGAGAGGATCATCCTCCCGCGCGCGCTCCGCCGCCTCCTTTTGCGACATAACATCCTCGCAAAAGGAGGCAACCGCCGCCCAAGCCTCCTCACTCCCCAGCATGGAGTTCACCACACTGGGAAGTGAGAGGTCCATACCGACCACATCTGTCAGGGCACGGCGCAGCTCAGCCCAGGCTGGGCACACCTCGAGGGTGTGCTGCGCCGTGTCCTCCGCGGCTCCGCAATGGTGGCACGCCGGGGTTTCCTCCCTCCGGATCCGGTGCAGGTGCGTTCCGAAACAACCATGTCCGGACAACACCTGCACTAGACGGAACGAGAGGAAACCGTGGGGGCGCTCGAGCCAGTCCCGCAGGGCTGGACCGAGCGCGTCCAACGTCCGGCGTCCAAAGGTGGCGGAGGCGAGGTCCTGTGTCCAGTGTAGGACGATTGCGTCCCTCGCCTCCCGCCGCACGGCATCCCGCTCTTGCGCGGCGGGGCGCTCACCCAGCGCCCTACGCCGCGCCGCCCATTCGTACACTCTGGCGAGCACCCATGCCTCCAATTCCCAGGGAGGGGTGCCGGCCAGAGCGCACGCCGCCGCAAAGCCCACTGAGCGGTAGGCTCTCGCCACCCGCTGTGCAATGGCCCGTTGGGGCCTGCGGATGGCGGTTGCATTCTCCCTCCTATGGAGGGAGTCCGCCCAGATGGGTGCCCCATATAGGGCCATGCTCTTGAGGATGCCGGCATAGAGGCGCCGGCATCGCTCCTTGGGCCCTCCCAGGTTTGGGAGGAGCCATGAGAGGGCGTCCGCGGCTTTGAGCAGGCGCGTTGACAGCCCGCTGAAGTGCGGGCCGAAGCGCCACCTGCTGTCCAGCACGAGGCCCAGATACTTCATCTGGGCCCCGACCCCTATCCGGACGCCCTCCACCACGATGTGGGCGTCATTAGGGCAGCGCTGCCGAGGCCCGTGAAAGAACACGGCCTCGGTCTTGTTCAGCGCCACCCTCAATCCGAGCTGGCGGATCCTACCTGCCACTAAGGATCCGCCAGCCGAGGCCAAACAGGCCGCCTCCCGAAAGTCCCTCCCCCGGGCAACGAGGAGAGTGTCATCCGCGTAGCAGATGACACTCGTGCCCTGGAGGAGGGTGCCCCGCAGGAGCCAATCGAATCCGATGTTCCACAAGAGGGGCCCTAGGACCGAACCCTGTGGAACACCGGACTCCGCGCCGTAGCGCCTGATCCTGGCCGTCCTGTCCGCCAGGAGGACCTCCCGGTCCTCCAGGTAGTTGGCCAGGATCACCCGCAGATATTGGGGCACTCCGTGGTACCGGAGTGCCTCCAATATGGTCGAGTGGGGCACGGAGTTGAAGGCGTTGGCGATGTCGAACGACACCGCCAACACTCCGTACCCAGCTCTAACCGCCTCCTGCACTTGGCCCCTGAGTAGGGCCACCGCGTCGACCGTCGAACGCCCCTGTCGAAACCCGAACTGGGCGTCCGACAGGTCTGGCCCTACCTCCCGCAACTGGCTATTAAGCCGGGTGGCGATGATCCCCTCGAACAATTTACCGACCTCATCGAGCAGAACGATGGGCCGGTATGCCGAGGGGGAGTCCACCGGGCGTCCCTCCTTCCGGAGCAGGCAAAGCTGCCCCTCCTTCCAGATCTTCGGGAACCTCCCAGCCGTCAGGCACGCGCTGAAGAGGTCCCGAAACCTCTCCTCCATGAGGGACGCCGCGATGGCCACCACCCGTGCGGGGACACCATCCGGTCCAGGGGCCGTCTTCTTCGCGCGGAGGGACAGAACCCCCGCGCGAAGTTCCTCCACCGATACTGGAGGGACCTCCTCCTCCGGCGAAGCCACCACCCCCCCCCAGTGGGGGGTTCAACCTAACCTAACCTAACCTAACCTAACCTAACCTAACCTAACCTAACCTAACCTAACCTAACCTAACCTAACCTAACCTAACCACGTATATCTCAATCCAAAAACATACGATTTCAATAATTCTTTTTGTGTCTATCGTTTAATATTAGCCCCCCATTATATAAAGTAGCTTTGTTTTCATTATAATATACATATATATTTCTAAAATCGACCCTAAACAATAGTTTCTGTGTATTTTGTACTGAAAACATAGTTTTTGGTCATTTACTTATTATTTTTACATAGTGCATATAGTTTTTATATATCTAATATCAAAAACTCAAAGAGACGCATCCGCCAACACCCTATTTGCGGTTGTAAGACACACGATCTTTGAGTTCTTTGGTATAAACTCTAATTTTCAACTACAAATTCTAGATTTTTCCTTATATCTAATTATTTTTATACTCTACCCTAATCTGTTTATTTACTCACCGGTTAGCTCTCGTCGAGACGCATCTAACGACACCGCATACACGGTGATCGCACCAATATTTCATTAGATATTTGCAATTTTAGATTTTTCATCACCCAAACCGAGGTGTAGTGGCGGGTAGTTTCTGCCCATACATTACGTATATCTCAATCCAAAAACATACGATTTCAATAATTCTTTTTGTGTCTATCGTTTAATATTAGCCCCCCATTATATAAAGTAGCTTTGTTTTCATTATAATATACATATATATTTCTAAAATCGACCCTAAACAATAGTTTCTGTGTATTTTGTACTGAAAACATAGTTTTTGGTCATTTACTTATTATTTTTACATAGTGCATATAGTTTTTATATATCTAATATCAAAAACTCAAAGAGACGCATCCGCCAACACCCTATTTGCGGTTGTAAGACACACGATCTTTGAGTTCTTTGGTATAAACTCTAATTTTCAACTACAAATTCTAGATTTTTCCTTATATCTAATTATTTTTATACTCTACCCTAATCTGTTTATTTACTCACCGGTTAGCTCTCGTCGAGACGCATCTAACGACACCGCATACACGGTGATCGCACCAATATTTCATTAGATATTTGCAATTTTAGATTTTTCAACACCCGCCCACCCTCCCGTATACCGGTTAGCGAGAGGGGGTAGTCGAAAATTATTATTTTGCCATTCGATAGAGCTCCTTCAGAGCATCACATAGATACCCTTGACGGTATATCCCAGAACTCTATTTATACATATACCATATATGTATAAATAGAGTGTCCCATTAGAAATGTCCTCTCCTGAACAGCCCCCTCGTAGCAGCGACTCGCTCTGCCTATCCGACGAGGAGGGCTTGGGGGACGACTTTCACTCCGTTGAGCAAGACCCTCATCCAACGTTTAATCTCCGCAAGTTCATCACCACCAAGGTTCAGGAGATAACAAAACTTCTGAACGAAGGTAAAAGTCTCAAGAGGGAAAACAAAGCGGCCATTAACAAGACTTTACAAGACATTTTAGTAACGATAAACAGAACTGACGTCACTGACACAGAAACAATCCAGGCTACATCTCGCGAGGCTAACAAGGACGCACGCGGCCTGAAGGAGGCTATTGTTGGTGAGTTGACTGCAGTGGTCACAAATCAAATCAACGATCTGCGAAAAACACTAATTGCCCCTCGAACCCGTCCATCTTATAGTGCGATTGCGGGCCTTCAGCCCACCCAAAAATCACTCACCGTTATCCCTAGCACCAAACCAGCAATAGTGATCACTCCAAAAAACGAGGGCATTAGCTCATCCGAAACTCTGAAAGCCTTCAGGTCGGGCGTGTCTTTCAAAGACACCAACTTCACTCCCTCTGTTGTGAAATATATTTCCAATAACAAAGTCCGAGTGGAGTTCGATAAGCCGGAACACAAAGACATCACCTTAGAAAAGATTGCAAAGTCAAACTGTGAGGTCACGGCTCAAGAGTCCCGCAAACTTAAGCCCATGGTCATATTAAAGGGTGTTTCTGTGGACACTTCACCCGAGAGCTTGACGGAAATCATATTGGCGCAGAACGACTTCGGCAACACTTCATTCACTAAACAGGATCTAACCTTCAAATTCAAAAGAGGAAATCGGAACTCCTATCTTTACAACGCCGTTTTCATTGCAACTCCTGCTCTGTGGAGGGAATTCATCAGAGTCGGTAAGTTGAACGTTGACCATCAAAGAGTGCACACGGAAGAATACATACCCCTGCTACATTGCTACAAGTGCTTGGAGTTTGGACACACTAGAAAAAACTGCACCACCGATAAAACAGTTTGCTCCCATTGCTCTGGCGTAACACACACTTACAAAGACTGCCCAGTGAAGAGAGACAGCGATAAAGCCGACTGTTACAACTGCATTCAGCATAAGAAAAAGTTCAACATCCAAGCACTCACAAACACACAACACAGTGCCACGTCAAACTCTTGCCCTAGAGTTATCCAGATCACTGAAAGGCTGCGCTCTAGAATTGACTATGGGCAGTAATACGAGACAATTGAACACAAACTCTTCACACGCGCACACACATACATCTAACTTCATCTTAAGCTGCGTACAGGTCAACCTAGGTCGGGGCAGAAATGCCACCCAGGAGTTGAAGGTTCATATAAACACGCAAAAAACGGACATAATATTTGTAAACGAACCGTATGTCGGATCCGGCAGGCTTATGGGAGCCTTCCCTGGCTATACCATTTATCAGTTTCCCCAGGCCACTTCCAACACCAAAGCTGCCATTTTGGTCAGGGAGGGCTCTGTAAGCTCTATTGGATCCACTGAATTTAGCGACTCAAATCTCGCCATAATCAAAATCAACTCAAGAGGTTCGAGAGACATCTACATAATTTCACCCTACATTGAGCCCAGAAATGATGCCGACTGCACTCTTCACAGACTGGACGCCTTTCTTGAAAAAACATCCGACTCCATACATCTGATCTGCGGGGACTTTAATGGATGGCACGGTCTATGGGGATCTACAACCAATAATAGAAGGGGTAATAGTGTCGCCGACGTCATCTTGCAACGGGACCTGCAGGTGTGTAATGTTGGTAGCGAACCCACATTCGTCACCACTACACATGGCCAAGTTAGAACATCAATTATTGATTTGACGCTCCTTAGTAACCCCGAACTTTCACAAGTCCTCAACTGGAAGGTGGATCCCAACATCAGTCCCTCCACCGAACACCGTGCAATAACTTTTAATCTGTCCCTGGGCAGAACTCCTCTCTCTAAAAACATTAAACTGTCTACATTCAAATATAATACCGCTGCGGTTAAGTGGGGCGTGTTGTCAAACCGCTTTGCGCAAGAGATTAGCGGTAGTGTCGATTTGGAATGTAATATATCAGCACTTAGCAGATCAGAACTTGATACCTTTATTGCTAACCTCACTGCCGGTATTCAACGTGCTTGCGACAAACTCCTCCCACGCAACTCTAGTCGCCCACACCGACCACCGTGGTGGAATGACAAGCTCGATGAAATCAAAACCAGAGTTCTGAAAATACACCATCGACTAATTAACTGCCGACGTCGCCATCGCCCCATAGATGATTTGATCGCAGAGAATGATAGGACCCGGAAGGAGTACAGTGAGGCTATCCGAGCTGCCTCTACTGAGCACTTCCGAGAGTTCTGCTGTAAACAAACCAAGGAAGATGTCTACTCTGTGACAAATCGTATAATTAAAACCTCCCCACTACGACAGCCACCCTCAACACTAAAACTCGATGACGGCACTTACACCTCCAACTCAAATGACACAGCACGCGCTCTCTTAAATAAATTCTTTCCCGACGACTCCCCTGACTCTACTGACGGACAAAGACTTATAAGATCACTCATGCACCAACCTATCGATACCCCCCATGACCCCCCATTCACCTACACTGAAATCCTACAGTGTATCAAATTCATGAACCCCAAAAAGGCTCCTGGCGTAGACCACCTTACCGCTGACATTTGCCTGCAATTTATCATCTCTTTCCCACAAACTACAACAGATCTTCTTAATAGGTGTCTGGCGCTCAACTATTTTCCCAAGTCATGGAAGACTGCTGTCGCCAAGATCATTCCAAAAGCAGGAAAAACTGACTATACCACCCCTTCTTCCTTTAGGCCAATTGGCCTTATTAACGTCTTTGGCAAGCTGCTGGAGAAGCTAATTACCAATCGCCTATCACATCACCTCGCCGTTACCAACGCTTCGTCTAATAGACAATATGGATTTAAGCTGCGTACTTCCACCTTTCAAGCCGTCGACAATGCCCTTAGCATAGTTAGGCGTGCTTTGACAAATAAAGAAATGGCCATCGCCACTTCTTTGGATATAAAGGCTGCCTTTGATCATGCCTGGTGGCCCGCCATTTTCCACAGTCTGAGACAAGTTAAGTGCCCCCAAAACATCTATAACACATTACTCAGTTACATTGACGATCGCATGGTTAGACTCGGCTTTTCGGACTGTGAAGTCAGCAAGTCCATGACGATGGGTTGCATCCAGGGCTCCGTCTGCGGCCCATCGCTATGGAACATCCTACTTGATCAGCTACTTACGGTCGAACTCCCCGCGGGATGTCATCTGCAGGCATTTGCTGATGATGTTCTTCTGATTACCCATTCAAAAACTGCCAACAAATTGGAGAACATCACCAACACCGCGTTGTCTCAAATACTTGAGTGGGGTAGGTCCGTGAAACTCACATTCGGTCCCGACAAGACACAAATTGTGGGTTTCACGAACAAATCTACTAAATGTAAGATCTCATTTGACAACCAAGTTCTCCAATTTGTTGGACAATTCAAATATCTCGGCATTATAATTGATCGCAAACTTCAATTTACTAAACACTGCGACTACATCATTGAAAAAGCGAAGGTCTTGCTGCAAAAACTTACCATTTACATCAGACCTACATGGGGAGTGCACCCAGAAAATGTTAGGATAATATATGAACATGTCATTCAGCCCATCATTTGCTACGCTGCTAGCATTTGGTCCAGCGCTGTTAATTACCAGTACATCAGCAGCAAATTCCTGTCACTCCAGAGACTCTTCGCTCTCAAAATAATTCAGGCCTTCAGAACTGTGAGCACTCCCACTTCTATCTGTCTAGCTAACCTTACACCTCTTCCTGCTAAAATCCTTGAATGCGCTAACAACGAGAATACCAAATTAAAGGGAGCCTCCACCTTTCTTCCCTCCGACTCTCCTATAGAAACTCTTTCACCACCTTCCGAACTCTTACACCCCTCTTCTAGAATCTCTATTCAATTCACCGAAGTCTACTCCAC